>JAAGEH010002531.1:59246144-59402272 GCA_011751065.1 Lasiurus cinereus
ATATATATATATATATATAAACTAATGGTTCTGGAGCTTGAAATTTGTGCACAGAGAGGGCTTTCCCTCAGCCTAGCCTGCACCCTCTCCAATCAGAGACCCCTTGGGGTATGTCTGACTGCTGGTTTAGCCCCGTTTTCTGTGGGATCAGGCCCAATCAGGTAGTTAGATATCCCTCTAGCAATCTGGGACTGCTAGCTCCTAAACACTCACCTGCCTGCCTGCCTGATTGCTCCTAATTGCCTTTGCCTGACTGTCTGATTGCCTCTAACTGCCCTCCCCTGCTGACCTGATCTCACCCCCAACTGTTCTCTTCTGCTGGCCTGATCTTGCTCCCAACTACCCTCCTCTGCCAGCCAATTTAGTTCTGACTGGTTGGTTCCTATGTCAGTCAGCATCAAAAGCTCCACCTCCTAGGCAGCCATTGGCTCCTCACACTTCACCAGATGTGATTCCGATTGATCGGTTTCTAAGCCAGTCAGCATCTCTGGGTCTATCAATGGGGCCTAATCAGAAAGACAGGGATGATCTGCAGAGCCCTAGAGACAAATGGCAGCATAGCTGCTGGCCAGACTGGGAGGGAAAGAGAGAGTCAAGTGCTGATCAAAAGCTGCCATAGAGGCAATGGATCAGCCCCTGCTTCTCTCTTCAGGCCTCTCTTGGGCCCTGATTCACAGTTCCCTCAGCAGTGAGTGCTGAGGCACTGCACCTGTAGTGGAAGCAGTGAGCCCTGGATTGTCAGGGAAACCCAGTACTGACTGCAAGACTGACTTCAGTTAGTCCAGCCTTGTGGTTACTGGTCGTTATGACTCAGGGTTTTTATATACAGTGGTACCTCGAGATATGAGTTTAATTCGTTCCGTAACCTTGAGGCGTGGGAAACTATGAGGCACTCGAGTCGTGGTAAACTGGTGGGTTGTGTGCAGCCGGCTGATCTGCGCGATTACTCCTATCTCAAATGTTGCTCGTATTTCAAAGCAAAAATCGCTGGTTCGATGGCTCATATCTCAAAAAAATCTTGTATGTTAGGGCACTCGTATCTCGAGGTAACACTGTATTATGATTTTTTCATTTCAGATAGCCATCCATCACTGAACTTTTTCTTTTAGTCTTTAATTATTATTAATAAAATTTACATTTTTATGTGACCTTACCACTTCTTATAAATTGCACCATAAAAGATTTTAAAAATAATTTGTTTCCTCTTTTGTCTTAAAAATATGTATAATTAATAAAATTTTAAAATACTAAATATGTATAATTAAGATATTATGTTTAAAACACGGCACTTATTATCTATACAACTAAATATGTTTTGGAACAAAACAAATTCACCTTTTACTTTATCTTGACTTGTAACTTGAGGAAATGAATATTAAACACAGGCTTGGGCCATTTTAAAAATATTAATAATTCTAATTAGATCAGAAATAAGAAAGTATAGTCATTAACCATTTCTTAAAGAAAAAATAAGATTTCTCTTGCCAGTTAGAGCACTGGCCTGTGGACTGAAAGGTTCTGGGTTCAATTCTAGTCAAAGGCATATGCCTGGGGTTGTGGGCTCAATTCCTAATGGGCTTGTAGAAGGCAGCCGGGCAATGATTCTCTCTCATCATTGATGTTTCCATCTCTCTTTCCATCTCCCTTCCTTTCTGAAATAAATAAAAACATTCTTTAAAAAAAAAAAGATAAGTAAAAGTAACAAATTTTCAGAAGGAAATTAAAGATTTGAAACACTGGAGTGCATACACACACACACACACACACACACACGCTCACGCTCACATAGACACCATCTTTACTGAAGTAATTTTGAAGTTCTGAGATTAATACTTTTTGTCACTAGCATTCCAAATGTAGAAGTGAATATCTGACATAAATGTTGGAATATAATTTTATAATTTGTTTTTGAATTCTGAATGGTAGGTATGACCGCATTTCTAAAAAATGGGGCAAACTAGCCAGCAGTTTTCTAAAGAAAGAGTCAGAATTTTTTCTGTAAGTCAAGAAACAAAACCTCACTATCTATATAATACTTAATATTCAAAAGAGTAGGTGTTTCTATTTTATTGATGTAAATTACATGAAATGCAAGGAATCTCCAAACTTTACATTCTACTACAGAATAACCTAATAGCCTCAAATCTAGGACAGGTCTCAGCAAACTTTTAAAGCAAAACAGGTCCAGAGAAAATATTTTAGGATGTGCAGACCAAGAGGCAAACTGAAGATACTACATAACTTTCTTGTGGCAACCACTCAACTCTTCCATTAAAGTGTGAGGACAATCATAGAAAGTGCATTAAATAATTAGTATAATTTTGTTCTGATGAAACTTTGCTTATAAACATGAAATTTTGATTATTCCTGTTATTCTTTCAACTATTTAAATATCTAGAAGCATTCTGTGTCCATGTGCTACATATACAAAAGAGATAGGAGGCCAGATTGACACGTGAGCTTTATTTGCCAGTTCCTGATTGAGACTCTCAACAAAGGAGTGATCCTGCCATAGGGATACAATTTAGAACTGTAGGATTAAGTACTGATTATTTCAAAATCTGTTGATGACAACAGTTTACCGTGAACTGTGAGGCAGACTATTACTTTTTCACATGTATATCCAAGGTGAATAGCTCTAAATTCTTAAAATATTGGTGTTTAGTACTGAATTTCTGACAGCTATTTGGAATACATCGTGTCTAGCTACCATCAAAGAAGAGAATGCATGTCCTTATCCACCAAGTAAAAAACTTCTACTTGAGAAAACAATCTGTTAGAATTTTCAGGAAAAGCAGTCATGTTTTCAAAAGCTATTCAATCTGTCATCTCTATCTTCTTAAAGAATATACTATAGTGGAAAACAAGACCACTCTTTTTTTCTTTACCTCTCTGCTAAGTTGACTAGTGACAAACCTGATCCTGGTTTCTGGAACCTATGAATGTTAAATTATTTGGAAAACAAATGCTTGTTGATGAAATGAATTAAAAATCTTGAAATAAAAAGATCATTCTGGAGTGTGAAGGTGAGCTTAGTCCAATAGAAAGTACCCTTACACGTGTTCTGACAGAAGAGGGGTAAAGTGGACTACAGTGATGCAGCCACGAGTCAGGAAACCAACAGCCATCAGAGAAGCTGGAAAAGGCAAGGGATGGATATTCTCTAGATTATATGGGTCCGGGTAGCCCTCTCAACATCTGGGCTTTGGACTTCCGGCGGCCAGAACTGAGAGGAAACATTTCTGTTGTTTAAGCCACCAAGTTTGTGATAACTTGTTATAGCAGCCTCAGGAATCTAATCACAACATCTTCATTTACTTCTTTAACAGGTAGTAATGATTCTTAAATACCATCTCCTTTGTATCAATGAAATTAAAAGGAAATTCGTGCAACTCTTTTAAACCACTCAATGAAAGACAGTTAAGGCATGATAAAGGTGAGCAGATGAATTATGTATAAAAAGAACAGCTTTTCACATCAGCAATTCTTCTGAATATTGTAGAAACCAAGATTCTAAAGTATCAAACAATTGACAGAGGAAGGAACGTTTTAACCATATTTAAATATAAGCACCCTGAGGGAAGATTCTGTGATTTATTCATTTTTTAATATCCACAAAGCCAAAGATAGTGCCTCCATGCAGTAGAAGGTCAGTTTGTGCTTGGAATCAATGAGTGAATTTTGAAAGCTACCATAGTTATGACATTTTTATTACTCTTGTGTTTTCGCTTAAGATGAGTATTATAGTGAATAAATTGTCAAAGCTTATCAAATCTTGTTATCTTGACTAGAGTTTCTGGAGTATATAAAAATGACCTTGAAGCCTAAAAACGACCTAGAAATACAAAGATGCTGCTAATTATCTCAAAGGCCATAAGAGCCATCCATGAAACTTTCTATTACTAACAACAAAACACTAAAAATTTCCTCAATATTTGCTTTATTTTAAAAAGATTAATGGATTTGAGCTAAGATAGTAAGAGCTTTCAATGAATCAAGAAGTTCACCTAAGATATAGTTTTTATTTTACCGACTTCTCTGTTATACACTATAAGAAATGACAACTGCCTCATTTTATTGCTATAGCTGTTGTTTATGGATTTATTGTGAAATACATAGTTAAAAATCAGTGGACAGCCCTAGTCAGTATGGGTCAGTTGATAGAGTGTTGGCCCATGGACTGAAGGATCCCAAGTTCCATTCAGGTTAAGGGCACATACCTTGGTTGCAGGCTCAGTCTCTGGCCCTGCATTTGCAGGAGGCAATAAACAATTTGTCTCTTTCACATTAACAATTCTCTCTCTCTCTGTCTCTCTCTCCCCTCCCTTCCACTCTCTCTGTAAAACAAACAAAGAAACAAAATTCAATGGAAAGATATACTCTGGTGAAGATTAATGAAACAAACAAACAAACAAAAAAAGAAAAATCAGTGGACAGCTATATCTGATTCATTATTTTCCAAATTAAAAGAAATCTTGCACTGGCAATTACCAAGTCCAGTTTGACCTACAAAAGTGTAAAAATAAATGAAAATTTTCTTTAATACCAAATATAATCCTATTCAAACTAATTTGACAGTTAGATGGGGTAGATTTATATTATTTTATATGTTCTTAATTTTACTATGGCCATTATTTTCCAGTTTGCTTTTAATTAAAAACCATCTTTGGCAATTATATCTATTTTCCCAGGGAACTGTAAGAAATTTGCTTGAGGAAACATTTTTGCCTTGAAAATTGAAATATGTTTAATTCATTCACAGTTGATTTCTAGGCAAGAAAATAATTTTAAATTATGGAACAAAAGTGTAATCATGATTAAAATTGATTATGTTCTCTCTCTCCCTCTTTCTCACTTATTGAGAAAAACAAGGTAGGCCTTTTTTTATGGACAACTAGTATATGGACAAAAATCTAAATATGTCATAAAGTAAATAATTCCTAACCACATATTATTTAAATAGATTATATTTATATAGAAGAAAACAATTTTAAATGTTCTGAAATGTTAGGAAGATACCTTCATTCTGAAAGAGGAAATACTAATTTTCATAATTGGGTTAGATAATTTTCTATAAATCTGAGAATTTTAGACTGTCTCCCCTTACCCCTTCACTGAAATCCAATTCTAAGGCTAAATAATAGCTATGATCATTAAGTATTTGTTGGTGAATATTTATCTTATTTGAGAGTTCATTTGCTATATATTCTGATTGAATGGAAATGCATTTTGAGTTCTGAATTCAAACACTGTATGTTCTTTCTACCATAAAACTGGTATATAGCATTATATAATCTTGCTTGGAACATGCAGGCCTGGATATCTAACTATATGATCACATGGTCATTTTTATCTCATATTCCTTTGAATTTCTTTATGTAAATTACCGTAATGGCTTATCTTGATAAAGAAATTAAAGACATTCTACCCAACTTTTAGTTTCCCTTATTTCTTAAATAACCTTAGGGCTCCTGTCATCACATGCCTCATCATTTACCTCAATACTGAAAAAATATCACTTTATCCAAGAAATTTATAGGAAATTTATAGGAAATTTCTTGGTGCTTGGTATTGAAACCCACAAATTTCTTATCGAGGGCATGGAGGGTGGGAAACAATGTATGGAAGCAGGATGGATGGCACACTTCTCTTCATGTGAATTTGTTACCCCACATCACAATGCAGCAACACATTCTTATTTAATTTTTTACACCACTCCCTATTTGGGGGTCTTAACCGTATGTACGCACCATCTCTCCTAATGAAAATGAGTTGCTACCATAATAGATCCTATGATTTTGCTTAGTCCATTTTTTTTGGCCTGAAACTTGCTTCAATATTGATTTCCCAAAAGCAGTATTACCAGTATTACCATTTTAATAGTTAAAAAGAACATACCTGTTAAAAATCATAACATATGGGCCTACAGATATAATTATGGATTAAGAAAAAAATCTCAGGCCTTACTGTTCTGCTTTCTTTTTGTGTTAACTGCGGATGAAACATCAACTCTCCAGTGAAATATGGTCCTTTGGAATATTTGGGTACACTTTATAATTTCTACAGAACCAAAACACTGCTAGTCAAATCACCTGCCATTTATTTATAGATCAATACAATTGTGTAGCACAATTGTTTCTAAAGTTCCTAGCGAACAAGTGGTGAAAGACTAGTATTGATTGACTCGTGTCATAAGCTGTCATGGAAGAGAAGAGTGCTAAAATTATATGTTTGGTGTAAAAATAGAAAGGGCTAAAAGGGAAAAATCCATAATATTTATCTTTTATTTTTCAGTTATTTCCCAATAAGGTTCTATAAAAACAGGATAGAGATGTGTTTGGATGGCTAAATATTTTATTAACACTTTGTAAACTACAAGTTTTTATTTCCAGCCCATAAGTAAAAAAAAAAAAAGAGAGAATTATAGAAAATACTATATAATAGTCTTTTTAAAATCCACATAAATAATGATTTGAAATGGCAGACCAACTAAGTTTCATATTTATTTCCATCAAGCCACGAGAATGATGAGAAAATCGATTTCTTTAAGCTGAGGAAATAGTGACATTAATTTCATAGCTGGCTGTGGTGTTGCCAGTTGGAAAACATTCTTGATATAGTCAGACCTCAAGGAGCGGATGCAGGATTTGGCAGGTTTCTCCTCCATCTTGGTTATCTTGCAGAGCTCCAAAAAGCCTCACATTCCACTAAGTTGGAAATGCTGCACACTCCTCTCCCCACTCCTACCTTCTCAATAAGTCACAAGGCGGTATGTCCAGTTCCCAGTGTGACCTCCTTCCTCATCCTTCTCATCCCACCTTGCCAACTAGGCACAGGTCACACCCTGGGGATTTGTAAAAAGATTGTGCCACCTCCTGTGATTGAAAACGGAAAAAATGAAACAAAACGGAACATTGGCTCCAACTAATGTTTTGTGCTCATTAGTAAGTCTTGCTTTTCCTGGAGGAGATGGTTAATTTTGTTTTTTCCCTCATAATGATTCATTTTTACCGACACAACTTGTGAACGTAAAATTTCCCAGCGGCTTCATCAAGACGGTGGATCTGCAAGTCCCTGGAAGACAAGCTTTCTGGATTGGATCACTGTGGTAGTAATGTGCAGAGTGAAACTATCATATTTCTAGCTCACAAATGGTGATTTCACTAATTATTGAAATCCGGCCTCCAGTTGGCATGCTCCGGAGGTGCTCTTCCAACGTATTATTTGCAAATTATCCTCTCTTGTGCCAGATTAAAGTTGAAATGTCTCCATCAATTTGAATTGAAATAAAGGATAACTCTTTTCCTGATAAATATGTTTGAATCACATTAGTATTTAAATATGGATTTGGTCTCCTAGTAAGATGGGATGTGTAATAAAAAAGGAGGAAGAAAAAGCAAAGGACTGGGAAGGAATTTTAGTTTCCTGATGAAAACAATTTTGAGTTCAGAGTTGGAAGCACAGAAAAAAGTCCAGATATACTCTTCATACTCCCGAACTATAAAATATCTACATAGAAATATTAAGGACAATGTAAAATATGCATGCATAATATTTCTAGTCATACACTAGAAAACAATTTTGAATCTTTCAGTGTTCTAATAAATATTTAATGGCCACATTTACCCATATATTTTACATCATCTGGCTTTTTATTTAATTCTCACTTGACAAAATAAAAAAAATAAAATTTTTACTTTACTATGCATTAATTTTAACAATTTTATACAAACTTAGTTAATTTTGCATTTACTGCATGCAAGGGTTAATGTTATTCTCTCTTGATTTAAGGATATGACTGTTGACACAGAACTTCCAAATAAATACCCTAGGGAACTCACAGCAATACAGAAAACACAGGTGTTGTGTGTGTTTTTTTTAATATAGTGTTATTTTTAACTAGTATGTATATGTGAGTGTTTGATATGAAAGCAGAGATAAGTTCTGTGTGAGGAATCAATGTTAGCATATACCACTAGATACAACTTACTACTGGGCACTGTTAGAATTGCTTCATCATTATGGATTCACTGTTTTAAATGAACTTAATCCATGCATTAGCACATATATATCAGTGGTACAACATTTATGTTACTTCATGTGTGCTTAACCCTATGTTCTTTTGACAACCAATATCTTAATCAATTTTATAGGCTGACATTAGGGGAGATCACAATGTATGCATGTATGTCTGTTGTTGCAATGAATGCCATTGTTCTGTGACAGCACCACCAATTTCTCCCTCTTTTCCCCCATATTCTGACAACTGCTCTCTTCTGAGCTCTCCCCATGTGAGTCCTAGACAACCCTCTTGCTCTGACCTGAACCTGACATTGGGTATGATTGATTAATATTTCATTGATTTTTTTGCCCAATAAGAGAAAAAAATGTTTAAAATATCAATATCAGGACCTCTTGGAAATTCTATCACTCCATGAGGAACTAGCTTCTCTGCTGCTCAAGAGAATGACAGCTGAATGTTGAAGTCGTGACAGAATTCAGCTCTCCATTTCTAGTTAATACGGAGTCCCAGTGGCAACACCACTGTCCCCAAGGTTAGCTTTTTCAACCCTTCCTTTAATTATGTAATGTAGTATTATTTTTTGTCATCCAAATTGGTCTGAGTAGGATTTAAATAACTTACAAATAATGTGCTCTTTTTCTTAGGTGCCAAATACTGAGTACAATGTATGTTGACCCTGTGGGAACCAATTATTATTCTTCTTTCTGTAACAAGGAGTGAGAAGTTTTTGTTGTTGTTTGGGGAATTAGGAGAACAACAACAAAATAAAATTAGTAAAATTGAGGCACTACAGGGAATTACTTAAAAACTTTCCATTTTGTTAGTTAATTAATTATTTTGAAAATGCAACATAAAAATAGATTTATTTGCAGAAATAAACTTGTTCTTGGAACTAAAATCCAGGGTGTGGCAGGTCTGTGCCTATTCAAATTCACTTAACCTCTGTGCCTATTTAAATTCAGTTATTTTTAGTTAATATAAAATTATACAAATATGAAAAATGTTAAAGCACAGACAATCTCAGACATAGATCTAATGTGTTTGAGATGATTTACTCATTTGTGGAATAAGAATTGAGGCCAACTAAATGGGGTGATGTTCAAAGCACTGGGGATACATGGTGATGAAGGAGAGAGGCCTGGGCTTCATGGATAGGGACTTGTGGTGGTGTTGGTATTGGTTCAAGGTTGGCAGAGAATATACAAATATATGCAGCAGTTTCAGAGATGAATATGTCCTATGCAAGAACTAGAATAAGGCAGTATGATATAATGGTGAGAGATGGATAAATACACAAGATAGGAAATCAGTGCTAATTTATATACAGAATCATGACAAAGACTGCCAACTACTGACCTGACATCTACTTAACTTATTTTTTTCCACTGAAGACCTCCCACTTAGTTTGCCAAGCTTAAATATTATTTTTACCAATTTACTTTGCCCTGAGACCAAGCTCAGGCCAATGAGAAATACTTGGAAGTGTTATGTGGGACCTCTGGAGAAGCTGCATTAAGACGTTAGTTCAGCCAAAACCGGTTTTGCTCAGTGGATAGAGCGTCAGCCTGTGGACTGAAAGGTCCCAGGTTCTATTCCAGTCAAGGGCATATACTTTGGTTGCGGGCACATCCCCAGTAGGCGGTGTGCAAGAGGCAGCTGTTCAATATTTCTCTCTCATTGATGTTTCTAGGTCTTTATCTCTCTCTCTTCCTGTAAAAAAGTCAATAAAATATGTTTAAAAAAAAAGAAGTTAGCTCAATTGTAGATGTGCCTTATTTGCAAGAATATAATCTTTAAAATACACTCCTTCTTCCTTCCCCTAAATAATCAAGTGATCTAGCCACCATCTCAGTCCTACTCTGCCAACTTACATTATGTGAGAAGTTCATTTTTACTTATGCAAATCTTCATTTATTTGGCTTTGTTTTACGTTGGTTATGTGTAGTCAAAATCAGTCCTAAAAGGAGTTCAGGAAAACTGTCTCTGAGGATAAACTAATTTAAGCTAAGACCTACATGTCAAAAAGGAGCTACAGTTAGGAATAACTACAGAATTTATATTGCATGATAGTATTATTTGCCATATTAGGATAGGGAGCATTGAAGATGAAATTAGAGATGTAAGCCATATAGGCCTTGGTTAGAATATAGATTTTATTCTTGGACACAATTAATAGGGATGCTAATTAATTGAAGCAGGAGAATGACTTGGATTATCACATGCTTAATAAAATGCATCCTAGTTTAAATGGGGAGATATGATTTTTGGGGATGAATAAGGAAGATTGAAAGCTAGAAAATACAATAGAAATATATTACTGCAATCCAAGTTCAATGAAAGCAGAGGTGGAGTGAAGTAAAAGACATTGGTGACACATTTAGGATGTAGAACTTACATATGTGCTGATGGATTAGACACACATGAAGTCATCAAGAGAGGTGAGGCATTTAGTGTTGCAAAAGATTCTTTGTCCTCTTGCTCTGCTACCACTTCTCAAGTTCCCTTTAGCCTTCCTCCTCAATATGTCAATTTAATGCATTAAGTTGCTTTTGTTTTATTCATTTCTGTAATATTAACTGCACCAACCTACACAGTTACTTTTTTATTTAAAATTAAAAATTTAACCCTCCTATATAGTAGTTACTACAGGGGTACTTAAGCTGCAAAACGAAATTAGGTCATCCTTAAAATAGTGATAAATGGGGAGGTAGTTATTTAAACAACACAATTGAGTGAAATCATATAGGGGTTGTAAAAACGGAGTGTTCAGAGTGCTTTGGAGAAAGATGATGAAATAGAGAATTCTAGCTACAATAGAGGCCCTTCAGAAAGACTTCAAACGTATTGAGAACCAAGTTGATTTCAATATGAATGGTGTAAGTTTTGCAAAAGTACAAGGAAGAAAATTCCAGGTAAAAGCAACCACATGATTAAGATGTATGGGAACAAAATGGTCTGGTTATGCCCAGGGAAACTTGTACAGTCCAGTGAAAATGGAGTATGTTGAGATGTTTGTCAAGAAATCAGGATTATGCCAAAACCGTTTTGGTTCAGTGGATAGAGGACTGAAGGGTCGATCCCAGGTTCAATTCCGGTCAAGGGCATGGTTGCTGTAGGCACATCCCCAGTAGGGGGCGTGCAGGAGGCAGCTGATGGATGTTTCTACCTCATTGATGTTTCTAATGCTCTATCCCTCTCCCTTCCTCTCTGTAAAAAAATCAATAAAATATATTAAAAAAAAAGAAAAAGAAAAAAATCGGGATTAAAAAGCAAACTAAGCCTGATGGCATATTATGTGAATATTGAAGGCAGTTAGAGGTTTTGAAAGTTGGAGTTCTCACATAACATAAGCAGGCAATATAAGCTTGAGAGGGGGCTACTTCGGTCCTTCAGTTCATTATTTGAATGAAGGTGTAGGGTTGTATTTTAAAGGTTATCATAACACCCTATTTTGTTTGGCTCAGTGGAAACAGAGTCAGCCTGTGGAATGAAGGGTCCCAGGTGGGATTCTGGTCAAGGGCATGCACCAGGTTACAGGCTTGATTCTGTTCCTAGTGGGGGTGTGTGCAAAGGCAAAGACAAATAAGCAATGTGCCTGTCTCACATTGATGTTTCTCTCTCTCTCCCTCTCTCTTTCTCTCTCTCTTTCCCTTCCACTCTCTAAAAATCAATGATAAAAAATACCCTCAGGTAACCAAAACAATAAACAAACAAACAAAATAAGCACTAAACGTTATCATAGTGAAGAGGGAACATCTCCAACTTCATCTTCATCATCTTCATTGAGTATTCTGTTATTCTGTCTGCTTTTGAGTTCTTACTAGAATCAGCAATTTTGTCAAATATTTTACTTATTTTTTTCTCCTTTATTCCTCAATAGGTATAGTTGCCTTTCCATTCTATATATGAAACCATGGCTATGAAACTAGCTGAAGGTCACATACCTTTAAGGTATGTTTTATGCTCCATCTAACTGTTTTAAATTTTGCTATTTTGTTTGTAGTATGGATAAGATTGTGATAAAGGTAGATAAACTTTCTTTGTAGGCAGGACAATAAAGAAAATTAAAAAAATATCAAGAAAGGAAGTTTTGTAAGAGTAGAAGGTCATGGACATTCTTATGAGACACTTTTCCTTGAATAGTAATGAGAAAATGACCAAGGATAATTTATTTTTTGTTATTAATTCACACTTTTTAAGAAGCCAAAATTAATTAGATTGTTAGAGTTTACTCAGTTGTCCAAACTAATCCCATTGCAGTTTCTTCATTCTGTGTGGAAATGTGTGCGCATATGTCTGTATATAAACTAAATATATTTTAATATTCTTTAGTCTATAACAGGGAAGATGAGATATTTATATAAATAAAATATAGAAGAGAAAGTATAGAAATTCTAGTATGTAAATGTCACCAAATTTTCATTTTCATGCACTGAAATATTATATCAAAATGACTAACATATTTTATAGAAGATAATTAGATTAAGATAATTTTCATATCTAGTAATTAATTTTCTTCAGATAGACAAAAAGTTTTGACCACAGAAAGTATCATTAACCACAAATAATAGAATGTTCTTGTACTTTCTAATGCTGAATGACTTTATTAATTTAGTATTTATGGATTTCATTATTGAAATTAAGTATAGAGATCAGTCTCTGAGATATTGATAACATTTGAGAGAAATGAAAGTTACTTTTAAAAAATCTCAAAAAAGTTATAAAATTTAGTCTTCATTTTAGCTGCTGGATTTCTCTGGCTCTTGCTGGCCTGTCACAGAACTGAGATTAAATAAATCCCAAATGACTAGGTCCTGCAGGCCCACCCTGTAGAAATGATTGTGAGATGTGTCTATTAATCATCTGAGTCCGTTCTGCTTCTGGCATTGTGTAGCAGGTGTGTGTCAACAGAGCAAACGCTTCCAGCTGAAAACATGCCTTTTAAAATTAACATGAATTTTGTAAGAATTTTTCTTTGGGACTAAAGACAGTGTTGCAATTTGTTGAATGTAAACTTGAATTCTTAACAAGTAGTCAACATTACTTACCTTAAATCAAATTAATATTTGCTTTTGTTTTTAAAAATATAATGGAGGTGACAATAATTGGTGTAAACTGCAGAACCCTGAGGCCCTCCATTTTTTAAATTATGTGGGTTTCCAAGGTCAGCAATAGTGATAAAGCTCCATTTTTTAAATAATTCGCCCAAATAATATCTACCAAGGGAAGAACTTACCTTATTTCTCATAATAATAGTTAAGAATATATATTAATATGAAGATTTTTTTAAGTTTAAAATAACTTTTTAGTCATTTTTTTCAACTCTACCTCAAAAAGTACTACCAGATTAAGATGGACAGATATTATTTTTTTTATCATTTATAAAGTAGGAAATTGGTACTTAGTTAAGGGATATACCAGGTAATATGGTTACTGATTGGTAGAGATTGAACTCAAATCTGTATCCTGTTTTCAAGTTCCACCAAGAGACAGAGCATTTCAAAATAGAAAGCACTTAGACTCTGAAATCACAGATTTCTATATTTGAATTACAGACCTGAGTGTGTGCTCTAGAACACATGTAATAACTCCCATAATATCCACTTCCTTTTCTATAATACAGAACTCACAATACTAAACATTTTAAGTCAGAGTTGAGTATTACATGATATAAAGGAACAGTATCTTGTTAATAGTTCTTTATATGTCATTTGTTTTAATTTACATATCCTTTCAACACTATAGTTACCTTTTTTATAGTTTTATTAAATTTTGATGAAAGTATAGGGAAATATGCTAGAAGCATTTCTGTGAAATGACAGGAAAACTCAAATTTGTATACCAACTACACTGATTTGGATTTAAAGAGCATCACATAGGGAACAGAGCAAAAGAATAATAGCTGCTGGAGCTGGGTTCTAGTCTCCTTTCTGTTATATTCATGTGATAATTAAATTTACCTGTCATACTGAGACTGGTTTGGCTCAGTGGATAGAGCGTAGGCCTGCAGACTGAAAGGTCCCGGGTTCGATTCTGGTTGGGGGCATGTACCCTGCTTGGGGCCATATCTCCAGTGGGGGGTGTGCAGGAGGCGGCTGATGGATGTCTCTCTCTCATCGATGTTTCTGACTTTCTATCCCTCTCCCTTCCTCTCTGTGAAAAATCAATAAAATATATTTAAAAATAAATAAATAAATAAATAAATAAATAAATAAATAAATAAATAAATTTACCTGTCAAGTTGGCTAGATCACCTTACCCAGTTATTGGTCAAACATTAGTCTAGATGTTTCTATGAATGTGTTTTTTAGATTTTATTAATGTTTAATCAGAGGCTTGGAATAAAGCAGATTACACAGTGTGGATGGGCCTCAGTTGAAGTTGTTAAGAAAAAAGACTGAGGGACCCTAAGGATGGAATTCTGCCTCCCAACTGACCTCTTACTTCAGACTGCAACATCAACTCTTTCCTGGGTGCCTGGAGAATCCTGACAATTTTTTTCTCCATTTTTTTCCTGGTGTTCAAATCAAAGTACAGGGAGTTTAGAAACATTTTAAAACATAAGGGCAAAGGGCATTACAGAAATAGTAATAACTATAAAATAACTAGAGGCCCAGTACATGAAATTCATGCATGGGAGGGGGGCCCTCAGCCCAGCCTACACCCTCTCCAATCCGGGACCCCTGGAGGGATGTCCGACTGTCTATTTAGACCCAACCCAGGTAGTCCCTAGTTAATCTCAACTTCCCTCCTCTGCTGGCCTGGTCACCCCTAACTGTCCTCCCTGCAGCCTTGATCAACTCCAACTGCCCTCCCCTTGCAGGCCTAATCCCTCCCAATTGTCCTCCCCTGCTGATCTGACCACAACTGCCCTCCTTTGCAGGCCTGGTCCCTTCCACAGCCCTCCCCTGCTGGCCATCTTGTGACAGCCTTCTTGAGTCCACATGGGGGCAACCATCTTTGACCACATGAGGGCAGCCATCTTATGTGTTGTTGTTGTGACATGGCCAAACAGCCCCTGTGTACATAACCTTTAACTCCCCAACCCCGGGCCAAACTTGCCCCGGAACAGGGTAAGGTAACAGAACATTCCCCCGAGCCAGTAAATGTCTGTTAAAATTTTACACTGCTCTTAGGATAACTCCTCCAGGCAGCTGTGCTAACTGCAAATATTCGCTTCTGTAGACAATGCTTGCTTGCTCATCCCTGCGATAGGGCTATAAATCCAGCCATAATAAAGCTCAAATTTCCATCTCTAAAACTCTGTGTCCCTGATACCAAGGAGCCAATCAGAAAGTGCCAGGCTAGCATAGGTCGGGAGGGATATAAAAGGAGGGACTGCCCCTCCTTCGGGGCTCTCACCAAGGCATTTGCTGACTGCTGAGTCAGTCGCGGTTTGAGCCCAGATTCGAATCTGTAATAAAATTTGCTTGTTTGATCAAATTGGTTTCGGTGGTCTATCTTTTGGGGACTCACTCTGTAACACTGTAGTAATGGTCAATTTGCATATAACTCTTTTATTAGATAGCATTAGCATTTATCTATAATAATATAAAGTACGTATTGAGCACATCATGTGTGAAAGGAACTATTCTAAAAATAAAATGAGGGATAACTCATTTAATCCTCAGAACACACTGTGATATAGGTACTATTTTTTTTCCCACTTTATAAATTAATAAACTAAATCCTATGTACTTTTAAAATACATTTTTTATTTATTTCAGAGAGGGAGTGGGAGAGAGAGATAGAGGCATCAATGAAGAGAGAATCATTGGTCATTGAGCAGCTGCCTCCTGTACACCCTTCACTGAGGATTGAGCCCTGACCTGGAATGGAACTGTGACCTCCTGGTTCACAGGTTCTGCGCTTAATTATTGAGCCATGCCACCTAGGCATGAAGCATATGGAGTTTAACTAGTTATCCCAGGAGCAGACACTAAGTGGTAGAGCCAGGATGCAATGAGGAATATTTATTTCAGAGCCTCTGCCATATATATATGTATATGTGTGTGTGTGTATATATATATATATATATATATATTATTTCTCTACTAAGTTTTCTCTCTACTTTTTCTTTAAAATAATTTTTATATTATTTCTTCTTACCTCAGTTCTCCAAAATCTCCTCTGTGCATTTTAACCTCAACAGATGAATTTATGAATTTATTTAGGGGTAAACACAGATATACACAGAAGCATTCAGAAAAGATGTTTCACAAGTTCCCTGTACTATATCAAGCAAGCCATCTACATCTGTCTTCCTTCCTTAACTAAGCACATACTCCCCAAGCCTATATTTCCAGCCAAACCCTCCCTCTGCTCTTGACAACCATTGGACTCTGAATTACAGTAGTTGTCCCACTTCCCATATTCCTCTTCCTCAGTATTTCCAGATCTAGGATATCTATGATCATTTCCCTAAATGTACACATTTGCTGACCTATTTTCATCTGAAAATAATAATAAAAGCACTCCCTTCAAACCACACACTATTTTAGCTACTGTTTCATTTCTTCATTTCCTTTTATAGCAAGATGATTTTAAACTATGTTTAAACCAGCTGTCGCCACTTCCATTTCCCATTGAACCCACTCCAATATGGTTTTCTTTCTCTCACTTTCTCTTCACCTCATTTCCCCAACCCAATCTATTTTCCTCAGAGCAACCAAAAAGAGTCTTTCAAAATGTAACTTGGATTATATCACTTCTGTACTAGAAATCCCACAGTTAGAGCAAAAACCAGAGGCTCAGAACAGCCCAGCCCATTAGGTTGGCCCTCTGTAATCTGCTGTGTGCTGCCCCTATTTCAGGTTCACTGTCCCCAGCCACACTCAGCTCCTTTCTGCTTCTCAATACACCAGCCATGTTCTGACCACAACACATTTACACTTTATGTTTTCTCTGCTTTGAATATTTTCCCACCAGTTATCTTCCTAGCTAATTTCTCTCCTCTGATCTTTTCTCAAAGTTGACCTCATCAAAAAGGACTACTCTTACGACTTATCCTAAAATAGCAATCTTCACCATTCCCTCATACTCTCCAATTCTTCATCTAGTACTTCACTTTATCCATAACTTTCTTAACCATTGGGTGATATATGTTTGTTTGTTTGTTTGTTTGTTTGTTTATTTATCATGTCCCTGCATAAATTTGAGAGCTCCATGAGTGAAAGTGCTTTATACTTTTTGTTACTACTCTAGTCCCAGCACCTTGAGCAAGCAGTAGCAGCCAATGGATATTTCTTGAATAAAAAAAGTGAATGCATGTTTCTCATGGCTTATACCATGATCCTTGTCACTCAGGAAGTGCAAACCCTGGTATTCTTGTACAAACTATATTCTCCCTGCTTCAGGAACATTATATGTGCTGCATCCCTCACCCTACCCCCAGTCCAATTGACCCCGTTTCTCTTCCATGAACTTTCTCAGTGGTGAGATTCTATAACTGTCACCTTAAATCAATCAATGAGAGTTCTTTTTCACTCCCCTACTGAAAGGAATAATTCCATGACTACCTACAATCATGGGTACAAACTTATGAATAAAAATACAATACATTTCTAAGCACTTTGTCATATAGCCTTGGATGCACATTTAAGATACAGCATTAAGGCTCATAGAAATTATGGTACAATATAGCATACAAAAGCCATGATATCTGTGTCAGGGGCAGTTTAGAAAGTGTCAAATGGGGAAAAAAGAGGGAAATTACATAATACTTTCAACAATAAAGATTTTTAAAAATAATAATAAAATGAATTTTTACTCTCAGAAGGTAGCTAAATCCCCACACTGGAATTTTGAAATCTTTCTGTTACGTATTATCTTTCCTCTAAGAACTGAAGTTTTATGTACACATAAGCACATATATCTAATATGTATATATAATATTTATGTTATATATAGAAGTGTATCTTATGTTAAATTACTTTCATAACATTATAAACAATTAGTATCCTATAAGTTAGCATCAGTAACATTATTAAAATTAATATTTTTCAATTACATTGAGAAATACCACCAAAATATTCAATAAAATATTCATCTCATATTAAAAATATATTATAAAAATTCACTTTTATCTAAGTTAAACATAAGTTTAAGGGTTAAGTTTATTTTCTTAGAAATGTAAGTTTTAGAGAGAGTTAACCACATACATGATTTAGTTTACAGTTTTAACTCTATCTTTATTAATATTTTTGCCCTCATTGGGGCTGACCATCTTCATCATCATAGAGTTCATTTTGAATGTGTACTGTTTTTGAGGTTCTTTGCTAAGCATCCATTTCTCATTTAAATATTAAATAGTTTCCCACTTCACAAATAAGACAACTGGAGCTTGGAGGAGATGTACATGTCTCCCCAAGTCCTCTAGCTCTTCTGTGACATTCCTGGAATACAACACAGCTGCCTCAGACAGGAAGGATGCTTTTAAACTCCTCAACAATAAACTTTAATTGTTCCAGCTAGTACCACTCTCCGACTTTCCTGGACTGTTAATGTGAAGTATTGGTATATGCATGGAACTGCTTCATAAACAGGGAGTATGTTCTGAGTAAATGTGGAATCATCAGTCTAAATAAAATGACACCTAGGATTTTAAAACAATTGAACTTACTAGTTTGTCCTAGTTATTTCCATATCTATCAGTACATATGTCTGCGTACTCATCATTACTGGCAAGACCACCAGAGCACCTGTGTCTTCCAGTACATGAATTTAATAGGGGTTTACAGGAAATATCAAGTACCTGTAGAATGAGAAATTGTTTTTTATCTTTAACATCAAGCAAATTGGAACTCTTCCTATCATATTATTTTTTAAAAACATCCCTCCTGGAATGACAAGGAAGTAAAATAAATGAGAATATTTAACTGTTAAATAAAGGTGTTCAATAAATAAGTTGTCAGCCAATAAACATAAAACTGATGACTTCATTTGCATAAAAGATGCAAAGCTATATCTCTCTAGGCTGGTTATGCTTCATTAAAGGGTGAAAAGAGTCAGAATGACGTTATTGTTATTGTACTGGTATGGAAATATATCTAAGGTATTTTTATCAAGTGCAAAGAAAATACTAGAAATAGTTGCCTATAGAGTATAAGAGTCAAGGTTTAGTCTGTCTTCTCACTGAGTCTACCTAATGAAGCAGTTTCACTAAATACATACTTGTAGTTCTAGATCTTGTTATAACTTACAAATCTCCAATTATTTTTCCTTGGAGTTACTAGTATTTACCTAATGAATCATTAAGAGCAGTTGCTCTAAGTAATTTTATTGAATTTATATTAATCATCTTAAACATAATATCATTAAGGTTACAATTTCCAAAATTAGAGGATGGAGTCAATAGAAAAGTGAAAATAACAGAAAAAGTAAAAACTATTAGGTAATGATTGCTTACTTTTCCAAAAGTTACAGTTATGACATGAAATTTAAAAACAGCTCATATGCAATCATTAAATTCAATAAATGATGCCAGAGAACACATGTATATGTTTAAGGCCATAATGTATGAAGTATTCAATATTCATAGACTATATGAGAAGCCAAGACTCTTGTTCCCAAATTCCTAACTGTCTTAGGAAAAGTGCCAATCCATGACAAAGTTGACATCAAAGCTAGAGAAATCAGAAAGATGATTTGAGAATATTTCTTAAAAATTAAATCTTATGATTTGAAAAATTGTCATAGTACAATAATTGTTATTTCTAATTTTTTGATATCTCTTTTATGACATACTAGAGGCCTGGTGCATGTAATCATGAACATTGAAAAGAAATTAATTAGAAGGTGGCTGGTGGAGAGGGACTGTGTGAAAAGGCTGAACATGCCCTGGAGCCAACCTCCCACAGTCCCTCCCCAGTTGGCTGCACCTGGGGTAACACTAGGGCTTGAAGACTGTCCACAGGGTGAACAGGGTCCCTCTGGCCAGTGAGGTCCCTTGGCCTGGCCTGAGGGGATCAGGCTGAAACCAGCTCTCCGACACCCCCTGAGGGGTCCTGGAGTGCAAGAGGACACTCTGCAAAGCTGCTGTCCCTTGGCAGCTCTTGCATTGAGTGTCTTCCCCCTGATGGTCAGTGCACATCATACCTACCGGCTGGTTGGTATTGTGTGTGTGTGTGTGTGTATATATATATATATATATATATATATATATAGAGAGAGAGAGAGAGAGAGAGAGAGAGAGAGAGAGAGAGAGAGAGAGAGAGAGAGGGAGAGAGAGAGAGAGAGAGAGAGAGATTGGTGGTAAATTTATCGTTTTTGTTTTTATTTTTAATATGCTGACCTGGAAAAATGCAACTTTATGTGCCTTTGTAGCTCCTCATTTTTCTAAATGGTTCAAAAAACCTAGGAAACACTGTTCTACGAAATTATGAGACATCAAGTTGTGGCAACCAGGAATTCTATTCATAATGTTACACAGATAGTAACCATGTATATGCTCATGAATAGATTTGGCTCATGAATAGATTTGGTTTAAGCTAAGGCCCTACATGGAATTTATATTATTCCCTGAAACAAAGGGAATTTAAAATCTGATTCTCATTTTTATATCAAATTAAAAAGCATAACAGCAAAGAATGGCTCAGTCACAAAGTTGTAAGGTTATATGCATAAAGCAGAAGTCATTTTCTTTTCTGTGAGAATTAGAAGAACTTCATTTTTTAGCAATCAAGGAATTCTGCATTTAAAACAAGGATTCTGATTAATTCTACAAAGAATTGAATGCTTTTATTTAAAGAAATAATTATTTTTTTTTGGTCACAGAATCACAGAAAAATCAAGCAATTGCTGCAGAATTAAAAAAGAAAATCAATCCCAACAGAGCAGATTATACTCTCTATCTAAAGATCCAAACGAATCCTACTTGGTAGGATTTCTGATTTATTAACAGAAGGAGACTATTTCATTTATTGTTTATGATTATCATCTTTTCCTGTCATTAAATGCACTATAGTTGATCTTCATATGATAGTTAGTTCAAAGGCAATGGATGAAATTAGAAGAGAGGAGAGATCTTTGTGCGTTTGATGTCAAAGGCACCGTGACCCTGCCAGCTGTCTGGCCTTCCTCTAGAGAAAGGCCACTTCATTCAGTCACCAGCTCGTGTCTCAAGCTGTCCAGCTGGGACGAGAGCACTCTGACCAGTGCCCTCTGGAATTCCCTCAGCGGCTGAGGAGGGCAGGCAGACACTTTAAGCTACTGTCATAGGATCCAAAAGTTTCTGGGCTTTCGGTTGACTGTATTGCCTCATCTTGCATAAGCTGTGTGGATTTTGTTAACGTGGCTTCATTGAATTCAGATGCTTGGGTTCACAGTCTCACTCTGGGAAAAGCATAGCATTAAAAAATGGGGAGTGGGGAGTGGTTAAAACATAAGCATATTACTGGCATGACTTTTTCACTTATGTAAACCTCTTTTTATTACACAGCCTTTGGAAATCACATTACTGTCAGTCTCTGAAGTTCTAGAAAAATTTGTATGTGGATTCCCAACTCTGTGTATTATTAGGTTAATTCATCAGTGCAATAAATTGTTATATTTAACTAGTTCTTTGTCCCAATAGAGTACAAATAAAAAAAGCTGTCAGCTTTATTTGGTATAGCTGGTTAATTCAGGGATCATAATGGAAACACATTTTTTTGTGTCTGGAGTGGGCATTTCATTTAAGTGAAAACTAAACAGAATACCTTTATAAGTGCTTCCTTAACCTGAATTCTTCCTTTCTGGTTATGCCTAATATCAAATTCATATAAATTTTTTGAGATCATGCATGTAAAATAATTTATTCTACAGATTGTGAAATTTTTGTGACACTAATTTTATAGAAAGGCTATTATGTCCCATGTATTATGATAATCATTTATTTTGAAAAACATGATCCATGCCATAAATTATGTTAGTAAGCAACAAAATTGATATAAAGACATATCAGGAGAAACATTAATTAAATATTCAATATGTATTATCACTTAATTTTTCATTATCTTTTCTCAGCAATTAATTATTTTTCTTTATACATTTTCTCTTTGTTTTTTGTTTTGTTTTATTTGTTTTTTTTTTTTGGCTTTCTGTTTGTGTTTTTGTGGTTTTTTTTTTTTTAACTCTGGTTATGTTTGATGTATGCTGAGGACCCCAAGTCTATTTTCTTGGAAATTTTAATGATGTCATTAAAATGACTCAGATACCATTATTCATAAACCACAGGCAGATAGTTTAATGTTTGAAGTTAGTTATTCATGATCTTTCAGAAAGAACTCATAACTCTTTGGGAGCAAATACCTCCACACTTTTTTAATAGCCTATAACCTAGAGTGGATAGTTTTAAACACTTGGATTCAGAGGAGCTCCACATGCTACTGTAATGTTTTTTTGTCTGTTGGTATGAATTAGCACTTTCCTCAAGAAGCTACTGAGCCTTGTTCAGTTGTGAAGTGAGCAGGGCTTTTCTCTGTATTTGGTTCCAATAGTCTCCACGAATTTATTAACATGAGCTAAAAGTCTCCTTTTTCTACAGCAAAGTGAAGGTTTCACAGAATTTATTTGATAAAACGGTTCACCAGGTTCAAGAAGTCTCTACATGCACAGCTCAACTATTTTATGTCTTATCATTGTATAAATACTACTTCTGAACACTTTGAACTCTTTGTGAAATTCTTAAATAGATTAAAAAGACCTGGATTTTCAAAAGTTTTAAGGGGACCATTAAAATAACATTTTATTATACTCTCTGAAGCCTGTTTTATTAATGAAATCTTAGAGCAGAAAAATTTTCAAACTAATGTGTGGGTGATAGATTGATATGGAACTATTAGAATCCAAGTAATTTTTTTACATAATGTAATTTTGTGAAATATTTGTGATGATCCTATATAATATATAATAAACAGGTAATATTCAAATTGACTGTCATGGCCTCATACAAGATGGCCACCCCCATGTGGTCACAAGATGGCGGGCAGGGAAGGGCAATTGTGGGTGATCAGTCCAGCAGAGGAGGGCAGGTAGGGGCAACCAGGATGGCAGGGGAGGGCAGTTTGGGGTGACTAGACCTTTAGGAGAAAGCAGTAGGGGGGCAACTGGGACTGTAGGGGTGGCTGGAAAGTTGGGGGGACCAGGATGACAGGGGAGGGCAGTTGGGGGTGACCAGGCTGGCAGGGGAGGGCAGTTAGGGATGACCAGGCCTACAGGGGAGGGCAGTTAGGGGCAACCAGGCTGGTAGGGGAAGGCAGTTAGGGATGACTGGGCCAGCAGGGGAAGGCAGTTGGGGGCAATCAGGCCAGGAGGGGAGCAGTTAGGCATGGATCAGGCTGGCAGGGGAGTGGTTAGGGGTGATCAGGCTGACATAAGCCATTAGGGGTAATCAGGCAGGCAGGCAGAAGAGCAGTTGGGAGCCAGCAGTCCTGGATTGTGAGAGCAATGTCCGACTGCTGATTTAGGCCCAATCTCTGTGGATTGTAAAGTGTGCAGGTTGGGCTGAGGAATCCCCCACCCCCTTACCCCCCTGCTCCAGTGCACAAATTTCATGCATCAGGACTCTAGTTTATAGATAATAGATATCATATTGATTTAATTTTTCAGTTGTTTGTTGCCTCAACAAATACTTGAGGGCTTATTGCATATCAAATCCTATGTGCCTGCTCTTGAGAAAATGCTCTTATGCAATGCAGTATATTCTTAATGTAGTTTATACTCTTGGAGTTTAAATAAATAGGTACACATCCATATATAGCATTTTTCTTAACATAGCTCATTAATTTATTGAATATGTATTAAACTTATGGCTGTGTCAATACCTGCATTGGTACTGTAAACAAATGAAATACCAACTTTAAATCTAAATAAGAAAATAATGACAGTGTTATTTCCTCCTTTTCTACTTAGATGGCTTTTATTTCTTCTTGGCTGATTGCTGTGGCTGGAACTTCTGGTACTATGTTGAATAAGGGTGGTAAAAGCAGACTTCCAAGTCTTGTTCTGGATCTTAAGGGAAATACTTTTAGTTTTTGCGCATTGAGTATAATGTTGATTGTGGATTTGTCATATATGGTGTTTATTACGTTGAAGTATGTTTTCTCCATTCTCACTTTGCAGAGATTTTAGCATAGATAGATGCTAGATTTTATCAAATGCTTTTTCTGCCTTTATTGATATGATCATGGGTTTTTTTTTTATCCTTCATTTTGTTTACATGGTCTGAACATCTTTTTAAAGTTATTATATGCTACAAAAAGCAATGGTACCCAGACAGGAATGCACTTAATTATGATTTATTGTTCTTTTAAATAAATAAAAAATGTGGAAGGCTAAAATGACTATAGTGACAAATGTGAAATCTAGAAAGTAAACTGACCTGAAAACAAGAAACTGAAGTAATATATATGTATTTTATATCAGCTTTGCAAACTTACTTTCTGATGGTTTCACTACCTTCTGCTATTAAATGCATAATCTCAATCCTATACATGTGACAGGTACATCCAATGTTAGGTTTGTGTTTGACCAAGCTCATTAAATGAGTATGAATATTACTACTTTTCAGTTTGCAATATAAAGTGAAATCAAGATAAAATGTGCTGAGCATGTGTGGAACATTGTACTGGATCCCATTCTTCCTGTGTGGAAACTTAGCCACCAGTAATGTTAATGGATCAAAAAACAGCAGAATTAAGTTGAAAGGGTTTTTGGTTACTTTGTTCATATGTTCACTTAGTATATATTAATTTTAAAATGTATAACATAGAATTTTATTGGGAATGTACATAAAATAGCATGTCAAAAATAGTTGTTTTAAAAAATCAGTCACTTACATAGGATTTAATTAAAAGCAGGGAAAGGCAATTATTTTTTAACCATTGTGCTAAATAATTTTTCAAATAATTTATGAATTTTTATCAAATTCTGATGGCAAAACTGGAAATGAAAACCATGAGGCAATGCTCTTTTACTATTTTTAGGCCTTTTCCATAGAATTAGATGTAAAAACAATTTTTTCAGATACATTTTATTAAGAAAAATATAATATACTTTATTGTTATTTGTACCTCTATGCAAATAGAATTGCATGATTATTTTTACCAACTAAGTTTTTGTTATGCCTTTGTTCATGGGTTTTGCTTTTAATATATGTGGATAAGTAATGGTAGTATCTTTATTTTGGGATCTAAACCAAAAGGGGTTTAAATACTTGATCAATAAATTGGCCAACAGGGATCCTAAGCAACAACCTCTATTAACAATTGAACTTCATTCTGATGTCAACTCGGATCTGGTCAGCGAGGTTTCATTGAATTTTCTACGTAAATCAATTGATCAGAGCTTATTAAGACTGTCAATAGCAGTTCACCCACTTACTGTCTTCATCCTGCTCTGGCATTTATGTCCGGTTACGCTTTTGTTCAAGCACAGCTGACTGACAGTTGCTGATTATACAGGAGAGATTCACTCACCCAATCTACAAAAATAAGATTGTTCTGTCTGCAATAAAAAAAAAATGTTTATTTCTTTTTTCTCCCAAAATAAAATTCCTGGCATAGTTATTAGCTATTGCACAAAATATTCAGTTTGTCTGAGTGTATTTGAATAGGCATGAGCTTTGGAGCTCTTGATTCAACCCTGCTAACTAACCCTGACTAACCAGCTGGTTTTCTTGGTTTCTAACTGCTTGCTAGGTTGATCATCTGTAAAGTAAACTTTCTACATGTCTACCTTTCTGGATATTTATTATGTGATTTAAAAATATAAAATTCTCACCCTATCTGGCTTGGCTCAGTGGATAGAGCATTGGACTGTGGAAGGAAGGGTCCCATGTTTGTTCTGGTCAAGGGCACATACCTACATTTCAGACTTCTCCCAGGCCCAGGCCCTGGTTGGGGCATATGCAGGAGACAAACAATTGATGTGTTCTCTCACATTGATATTTCTCTCTGTCTTTCTCTCTCTCTTTCAATCTCTCTAAAATTAAATGGAAAAATATCCTCTGATGAGGATAAGCAAGCAAGCAAACAAATAAATAAAATATAAAATTCTCAGTGCTTTATCTTAGACAGGCATTTCCAAAATGTTAATCATTTGCATCCCTCTTCAAAATCTGAGTCCTCTCTGAACAAATGCATATTCTCTCACTTTTTACTTGGGAAAGGGACATGATATTATTAGCACTTAGAGCAAAGAGGTATGTTATGTACTTACTGCTATTCTGTAATTTAACCAAAAACTTTCTTTTTTAATATGTTTTTTTATTGATTATTTTTTAGAGAGAAGTAAAGAGAGAGAGGGACAGAGAGATAAAAACATAGGTGAGAGAGGAACATCAGTTGGCTGCCTCCTGCACGCCCCCTATTGGGGACCTGGCCAACAACTCAGGCATGTGCCTGAGTGAACCATAACCTCTTGGTTTTATTCCCCATATCTTTGGTAAGTGGACATCCTCTCTTACCTCACAACAAGATGATCAAGTTTCTCACAGTTTAATTGAGTGGCAATAGAGGAGGCTTTCACCACATCATACAGTAACAGACAGGGAGAACAAGTTAGTGTTTACTGACAAGAATATTTTCTCCATTAAAAAAATTACCAGTATAAACTATTTGTTTTACTTCTGAGTCATTTTCTATCTGTTTTGTAATCCCTCAAAAGACTGCTGGGACTTACTATATTGTTGACATTTGCAGACAAATATTTGGCATGCCGTCATTCTATGTACTGCTTTTCAGATAAGGAAATAACATTTTGCTATTTACCATAACCCAACAATCATTCATTTGAATTTTATTAGACTGCTGCTTATTTTGAAACACTCATTATTGTTTCCAAGTATGTAAGTGGCATGCTAAGTAGTTCCATATCCCATCTTTTAATTTTGTAATTAGAATGCATTCAAGCTGTGCTTCTGAGTTTTCCTAATGCCCTAAACACTAAATTGGAGTGTATTCCAAACTCATACATTACACAGAAAATCTTTGAATTAGTAACTTATAAAGTTTAGCTTTATACACCAAGGAGTTTTACTCATTAGCAGGTAATTTAAATTCTCTCTTTTACCCACCCCTTTGGCCCCAGGGAATGCTAAGCTTCTTTCTCACCCCCTCCTTCTGAAATATGAGGGGCAAAAATAGTGCAAAAAGGATTTGAGAAGACACAGAGCCTTTGGCATCCTTGAGCTCTCTATGTGAACTCTTTGTTTCGATCCTCTGTGTTAGGATAAGTGGGCAGTCTTTGGCAAGGCAGGAAGAGTCTTGAAAACTGGATCTGCAAAAAGAATACTGGCTTTTTAGGAATTGCTTTCATTTTAGGTCCATTTCATTTCATTTGTACAAGTTTGCAAAGGCTACCATAAAAAAGTTTTTTTTTTAAATATATGTTTAAAATTTATTTCAGAGAAGAAGGGAGCAGGAGAGAGAGGTAGAAACATCAATGATGAGTGAGAATCATGGATTGGTTGCCTCCTATACCCCACACTGGGAATCAAGCATGTGCCAGGACCAGGAATCGAGACATGACTTTCTAGTACATAGGTTGATGCTCAACTACTGAGCCATACCAGCTGGGCATTAAAAAAGTATCTTAAACAACAGAAACTTGCTCAAAATTCTGAGATTGAGGTATGGCAGGATCAATTTCTTTCTTCTAAAAAGGACATGAGTCATGCTGGATTAAGACCCACCTGAGTGACTTATCTTAACTTAATTATCTCTTTTAAGACCATATCTACAAATATGTTCACATTCTGAGCTACTGTGGGTTAGGATTTCAACATATGAGTTTGGGTGCGAGAGGAGACTCAGTTCAAATGATAACACACTCAATAAACTTTCTCATTTCCACAGAAATGATCCTAACACAAGCTAACCTCCTGGCTGACTGTGATGAAGCAGCAGAGCTAAAGGTCACCAGATGCCATGGCTCACACAGGTAACAGTTGAAATAGAAAACTGTTGATAATTGTGACAACTCTACACATAAAAAAGTCTGCCCAGTTGTGTGGATGAGCTCCTGACCTTTAATGCCTCTTACTGCCGTGACATCCCATAATCTTTCCTCTCAAAATAAGTGTCTGATTGAAATGGTAATGTTTTCTGCAAATTCAACATGGATGGGGCTGACATAGATGATATAAAATAAAATGAAGATCAAATTTGCCTTGTGAAGTATTCATAGGCTTTACTATCCAGTACAAAAATACACGAGGAAGTGCTTTTTCGAGTTTTTGCTAAGCCAGATATCTGAAGAATGTTCAAAGATGTTTTACTGATCTATAAATGCTATGGGTTTTGCTGATGGAGTAGCATATTTTGCCCAACTTAAGTTCTTATGCACAAATATATGATTTACAATCACTCTATTCTGGGATTTTTCCATCTAGTAGATTTTCTCACCCAATAAATAGCTGCATGGGCTTTTGTGTTCTAATTTATGTATGTTGGCTGTAGATATTAAGTTGCTGAGATGAGCATTATCCCAAAATTTAAATTTAGATACTGAAAAATAAACCATGATAAAATTCTAAAAATGTTTTAAATAGAGTAGCTAAGAGTTCTATATTTGTACCTACATTGAAAACCATTCTTCTGAAAAGTATTCGAGGTGGAGAAAGTTTCCTTTGAGATCAGCTCAAGTAATACTCTTGTGATTTCTAGAGCTACCATCTTTGATCAGTCCCCCTGGCGTCTGTCCTTCCCCACTGATATTTTAGATTTTGTAGTTTGCCAGTCAGCCTTGAACTTAACACAGCCCCAATACAAACAATAATGAATATTTCTCTCTGAAATATCAAGGAGTGGGGACACTGAGGATCAAAGTGTCAAATCCAAAAATATTATTCTCCCACTTTAATGCAAAATATTTTTTCCTCTGGCCTTGCGAAATCCTGCTGTATCTTCCTCTAACCAGACAACTGGGTTTCACCGGGCATTTGGGAGCTTGATTTTTAACTCAAGTCATGTTCTATTCCATTTCAGATGACCATTTTATTATAAAGCCTCAAATTTCATTACATACTTGACTTTTTAAACTTTCACCACTATTCCAGTTTTGCAACTCATTTCCAAGACACATACTGAAAATGCTCCTGACCTAAACCTACTCTTTAGTAATGTGATCCCTCCCATTCATTTGCATTCCTTATTCACTAAAATACCCATCATTTAGGATTATTTTGCATGTAGCTTCTCCTTCATTACAAGTCCTGCCTTGCCCTAGCCAGTTTTGCTCAGTGGATAGTGCATCAGCCTGGGGACTGAAGGATCCTAAGTTCAATTCCAGTCAAGGGCACATGCCTGGGTTGCAGGTTTGATCCCAGTGAAGGACTTGCAGGAGGCAGCCAATCAATGACTCTCTTTCATCATTACTATTTTAGGCTTCATCCCTAATGTAGTGTGTGCAGGAAGCAGCTAATCAGTGATTCCCTTTCATCATCGATGCTTTTCTCTCTCTCTTTTCCTTCCTCTCTGAAATCACTAAAAATATATTTAAGAAAAAGTCCCACCTGCAGGTCTCACCTTTGGCCAGTCCTAAATCTTCAGTTAATCATAGTATCTCCACTTCGGTTCCTGCAGTCAGCCTCCATGACTGGATGAGGTAGCATCTGCCAATGCGTTTTTGTCCCTGTCTGATAGCTTCCTTTCTTATTCCCCTGAGATGTTAATCCAAATTTTTATAAGTTTTCACAGGTATCTGTCCAATTCCTGTGTATCTCTCTGCTCTCTCAGTAGAGAAACAGGCTTTATCTTCCACAGATGAATGGAGATTATTGGGTAAAAATACTTCATATTTCTTATCCTCAACCTAAAAACCTATTTATACCTACCCTATGCCTCACTGCAAGTCTCCATTGTGTCTTGTTTTACCTAACAATGGATGATCCTATGTGGGTGCTGAATCCATATCTTACTTTTTCATCAGGAATTTTCTCCATCAACCTATTTCCTCTCTTTATTTTTAGTCTTATCTTCTCAACTAGAGGACATATCTATCTCTCTTCTTTAAAACAATGCCATTCTTTTACTCCACTTTCCTCTAGATTTATATAATCACTCATTCTCCTTCCCATTCACAGACAAGTTTTTTTTTTTAATACACTAGCTGTTACTTTCTCTCCTTCTAAAACCTCATTCACAGAGAATTATCTGCCTACCTAACTCCTTCCACACTGTTCTTTCTGAATATGTCAGTGTCCATGTAAGTGCCAAACCCAAAGGTCATTGTTAAGTACTCATTTCCCATGGTTCTTATGTGGCATTTTCAATGCTAAAAACTTGTCATTTTTAATGATTTTTACATACTTGGTAACAGTATTCTAGTTTTTCTTCAATTCGTCCCCTCACTTTTCCCTCTCTCAGTCCTTCATTCCTTTCTTACCTGTCACTGAAATGTCAGTCTTCCCATGTTGGTCTATAAACTTCTTACACATTTATAATCTACATTCCTGAAATTGTCTTTTGTACACCATGATTCCTCTACCACCTGTATGATGGTAATTCTCAAATATTACCAATCAACACCAATTCCTCTACTATTGCATATCAGAATATAGCTATTCCTCTAATGTTGCCTATTATAAGTCTGCATATAAAAGCTGTACAGAAATCCAAAACTCAGTATGACCAATCAGAAGTCATTTTATCTCCCCTAATTCCTCAACCTTTTCCTGTATGCTTCAGTGTATAAACACTATGATTAGGAGCACACTGGTGAGAATTTATTTATTTATTTTAAATAAATCTTTATTGTTCAGATTATTTCAGATGTTCCCTTTTTTTCCCCCCATAGCTACCTTTCACCTGATTTTCCACCCCTGCCCCATGTCCTTACACCGCGCCACTGTCGTCATCCATAGGTGTAGAATTTTCCCCCAATCTCTTCTATACCCCCTCCAGCCCCCTTCCCCCTGAGAATTGTCAGTGCCCTTCCATTCTATGTTCCCGATTCTATTATATTCACCAGTTTATTCTGTTCATCAGATTTTTTATTCACTTAATTTTTAGATTCACTTGTTGATAGATATGTATTTGTTGTCACTTTGTTGTTCATATATTTTATCTTTACCCTTTTTTTCTTCCTCTTCTTAAAGAATACCCTTCAGCATTTCATATAATCCTGGTTTGGTGGTGAACTACTTTAGCTTTTTCTTGTCTGTGGAGCTCTTTATCTGACCTTTGATTCTAAATGATAGCTTTGCTGGGTAGAGTAATCTTGGTTGTAGGTTCTTGCTATTCATAACTGAATATTTCTTGCCACTCCCATCTGGCCTGCATAGTTTCTGTTGAGAAATCAGCTGACAGTAATATGGGTACTCCCTTGTAGGTAAAAAACTGTTTTTCTCTTGCTGCTTTCAAGATTCTCTCTTTGTCTTTTGCCCTTAGCATTTTAATTATGATGTGTCTTGGTGTGATCCTCTTTGGATTCCTTCTGTTTGGGGTTCTCTGAGCTTTCCTGAACTTGTAAGTCTATTTCTTTCACCAGGTAGGGAAAGTTTTCTGTTGTTATTTCTTCAAATAGGTTTTCAAAATATCTTGCTCTCTCTCTCCTTCTGGCACCCCCATAAATCTGATGTTGGTATGCTTGAAATTGTCTCAGAGGCTCCTCTTCATATTTTTTATTAATTTTTCTTTTTGTTTTTCTGTTTGGGTGTTTTTTGCTTTCTAATATTTCAAAACTTTGGTTTGATTCTTGGAGTCCTTTAGTCTACATTTGGATTTCTATATATTATTCTTTATTTCAGACAGAGTATGCTTAATTTCTGATGGTCCTTATTCATTTTTTTTTTTGGCATTCTTATTCAGATCCTTGAAGATCCCACTATGTTCCTCGGAGGTCTCACTAAGTTTCTCAGTGATTTCTAGAAGATTCTTGAGTAACCTTATAACTATGATTTTGAACTCTGTATCCAGTAGTTTGCTTTCCTCCATTTCTTTCATTCATGTCATGTTTCTTTGTCTCTGCGTTTTGGCTGCTTTATGTGTAAGTGACCTATAGGGCCCAGTGGCTCAGCCTCCCCAATCATCTGAGGTGGACACTCTTGGTGCACCCATTTGTGGCTGTGTGCACAGTCTTATTATAGTTAAGCCTTGATTGCTGCTGGTACACTGGGAGGAATTGACCTGCAGGCCAATTGGCTGTGAGGATCAGCTGTGTCTATAATGGAAGAACTGCTGTGCTGGAGATACTTTTATGGGGCAGGACTTGCTTCAGTGGGGCTCTGGTGCTCACTGAGTCTGCCTCTTGAGTGTGTTGCTTATGGATGTGAAAAGTTGAAATATGGTGTCATCTTACACTGACCACTAGGTACACTGGTTCCTGGATCTTCAAGGAGGTGCAAATCAGCTACTGTCTGAGGCCACCCAGCAGGAACTATAGGGAGATCTGCAGATTTCTCCTCTTTGTTTGGGGTTTGGAAATTTTGGAGCTGTCTGACCTAGCTGCAGTTTGTTAGATTAAGCTGCAAAAGAGCAGATAATTCATATGCAAAAGCCACCGCACACAGCTCAGGTGGTTTGCAAATTGAATGGATGGGAGGTTCTCAGGGAATCACTAGGGCGTGGCAACCAGTGATGGCTGCCAATCAGCTGTCCCTGTGTTTCCATGTTTCCACATCTCCGCATCCCTGCATCCTGCACCCCAGCGCAATAAACAATGATTCCTTCACGTACCTTTACAAGAATGCTACCCTCACTTTCCAGCCCACCGCCAGACAGTCTAGTTTCTCCCTGTAGGAGTCTGGGTCTCTAGAGTCTCACTGGTAACTGGAGTTCAGGGCAGTTGGGAGCTTGTATCTCCCTTCCAATAGAAATGAAACAGCACACTCAGTCACCAGCCCAATTTGCATGCCTCCGTACCTCTGCTTTTCCACAGCTCTGCAACTCCTACACAGTCTCAATGAGTTTTTTTCTTTCCTTCTTGTTGCAGAACTTCTACTGAGTCAGCTTTCCTGTGGTTCTGGGTGATAGTCATTTTGTCTTTTAGTTGTTTTGGTGTGGTTGTGAGAGGCAGCATGTACAGCTGTATACCTTATGCCACCATCTTGGTTTCTCTTCAGTGATGAGAATTTAAAAGTCCAGGTTCTGGAGTAAGGCTGCCTAAGTTCACATTTTTGTACATTTTTGTACTGTAGCAAGTAAACTAGTTAACCACTTTAAGTCTTAGTTTTCTCTTCTGTAAAATGGGTATCATAATATTAGCAACTTTACTTACCAATTTAAAGAATTAGACAAAATCATTGAGGAAATTCATTGGTAACATTAGCTACTTATTAGCATAAGGGAAAAGGCCAGATCACAGTACCTGTCACCCATCAGTGGGCTTAACATCAAAAGCATCAAAAGCCAAAACTGGTTTGGTTCAGTGGATAGAGTGTAGGTCTGCGGACTGAAAGGTCCCAAGTTCGATTCCTGTCAAGGGCATGTATCTTGGTTCTGGGACATCCACAGTAGGGGGCATGCAGGAAGCGGCTGATCAATGTCTCTCTCTCATCTATGTTTCTAACCCTCTATTCCTCTCTCTTCCTCTCTGTAAAAAATCAATAAAATATATTTTTTTAAAAAGCATCAAAAAAGACACTAATTTCTCACTCTAACTGCTCACATTAATATTTCATTCTTTTCTCCCAATGAAGAAGTGGTTTTAGGAAGGACTAGACTTTGACTTTTAATTCAATGGTCATAACAGTTTGGAGGATAATAGTAAGAACATTTGCCTAGAGTTAACTGAGCCCCACCCATTTTTATCCGCTACCTAAATTACAGAAAGTCAGATATGTCCTGATTTTACTCATAAGGAAACATGGACCAGAGCATCAATGCACTGCCTGATTTATTGTGGTTGGCACTATTTGTCTAAAGCCAGTGGTGAGGTGGGGCTGAGATGGTGGAGACCAAATGGGTGGGTAGTGGGTGAATGTTTATGGTCCAAAGTGGAGGTGGTAAATGAGAGAGCATCCCTCCAATCTTGATTGTGCTATATTATTCTGCCATAGTGATGCTAGTTGTCTCTGGCTTTAATCTAAACCACCTCTCCAGCCATACCCACTGTCCCTTAACTGTTTTCTCATAATTATCTGTTTGTTTCCTTTTATAATTCCTCCATGCATTGATCTTTGAGGAGAGAACTGAGTCTAATGTTAAATTTTGTATTGTCATAGAAAATAGAATCAGATCAGAATCTAATCAGGACCTATTTCAGTTTCTCCCATGTCCTAAAATATGCCCATTAAGTAAAGTTTGGTCAGTAGGAGCAAAGATGTTTTATCAGTGGGCACTTGCTTGTGGGTATGTGTGCTAACATGGTGCACAATTTCCCACATGACACTCATCATATAATCTTTTTATGAATTGTTCAAAGTTTCACCAAGACTTAACTAATGGCAGATTCCTCCCAAATAAGAGAAAGTTGGGCTTGTTTTCCATTTTCAAGTAACACATGAGCTGCTTTTATTGTCTCACAGTTTTGTAAGAGAATTCTAGCTGCTCTCTGACTAGGCCCTCTGCTCAGGGTATCACAGACTATAATGAAAGATTCAGCCAGGTTTTGAATATCACCTGAGGTTAAGGGATCTCTTTTAATTTCAGGAGTTGTTAACAGAATTTCTTTCTTTGTGGTTGTAGGACTGAGGTAACCACTATCTTGCTGGCTGTAAACAGGGGCTATTTTTAATTCCTAGAAGCTGTCATTTCCTATCCTTTGATCCTCTACAAACATGCAACTCTGCTTCTTAAGGCTGGCATGAGAATCTCTCTTATTCCTTTTAAGTATATTACTTATATGGCATAATATCCCTTTCAATTAATTCAGAGTCAACTGGGATTATAATTCTTTATGCCATAAAATATAAGATAATTATCAAAGTGATATCCCATCACATTTGTCAATACCACTCACACTTAAGGCTAGAAGATTAAATAGGGCAGGCACACTAGGAGGTCATATAAGAATGGTATAATGCCACATAGCGTAAAATAAATTGAGATATATATTGCATTAATTATAGATGTTCAATAACTTGGTCAATTAAGAGTAAATGGCAATTTTGATACCATCTAATAATAATTATGCAGACTGTTAAAGCTTAAGTCCTTCCAAAATGTAAATTAAAGTGGATAAGAATTAAATATCAGTGAGTCATTTAAGAAAGTCTTTTGATAGGAACTTGATCTTAAGGTAAATATTAGCACTTTAAAATAATTAATAAAGGAATAATAATTTAATTTCTTGCTTAATTATTAGGAAGTATGAATAGGTATCTTTATGAGACTGCTATAATTTAATTACAAAGAATCAAAAGGCTATAACTAATAAAGTCTCTAATAATAAATTAATGATACCTTCATATGGTAGATTGCTCTCCTTTTTGTCATTCATTTTAGAAATCTCATGTCTTCCTTTCCAACTCTCTCTCTCAACAATTGCTTAAAAATATGTGAATTTCTGCTAACTCTTAAAGTAATGCAATAAAGTTTACATTGACCTTTCGTATCTAAACCTACAGGAGTAAAGCTAAATAAGACTGATTATCTCAGGGCAATTCTATAAAAATATATATATTATTAACATGAGCACAAATAAGGATAGTTTAGTTAAAAAGGCTACTTTTAGACTTTAGACTTTTTCTTTCATCTTCACTAGCCTATGGTAATCTGATATAACAATCTTTAATTTTGTGGGTCCTGTTTTATAACACCTTATGAAAGTTAATAATATTTAGAGATAGTTTTACCTACCAGCTAAAGTAGACAAAAAAAAAAAGTATGCATTTACTTTAACAACAACAAACAGAAACAAAGTAACAGCCTGGGCTGGTTTGGCTCCGTGGATGGAGCGTCCCCTCCGTCTGCCGACTGGAGGGTCCCGGGTTTGGTTCCGGTCAAGGGCATGTGCCTTGGTTGGGGGCGTATCCCCGGTGGGGGGTGTGCGGGAGGCGGCTCATCAATGTCTCTCTCTCATAGATGTTTCTGGCTCTCTGTCCCTCTCCCTTCTTCTCTGTGTGGAATCAATGGAATATATTTTTTTAAAGAAGAAAACAAAGAAACAGCCATTTTTACTGAAATACAATGTCAGATAGCTCTGAAAATTTGGGAAAGTTACAAAATTTTGTGAAAGCTACCAGGGCAAATGTACATTGCATTCTTTCTCAAATGTGTATGTTGCAATAGAAATTGTATCTATTTTGAAGTTCTGTTAAATGTATTATACTGGCATTAAAATGGAACATGGAACCTTGAGAAAGTTAAGCTTTGTGAAGTCTTTCAGTTGCAAAAGTCATAAAATTTAAATAATAAATTCATGAGTTTAAGACATAATTAAAATATTTGGCACAAATGAACGGCTATGAGGGTTGAAGTGTACTTTCATATAATACTGTTACTACTTTAGTTTTCCAGTGAGACATGATGCTGCATAAAATACATCATGCCCAAAATGTCATATGCAATGGTGATAAACTATTTTAAACCTAAAAAAAAATCAAGATACTGTGAGGTGCAAACATATGAAAAAGATAATGGAAATGTCCGTTTTATAAGACTTGTGCTAATAGAATCAGTGCAAAGCTGTCAGTGGCCTGGTGTAATGGGCGTGCAGACACCTTGAAAATATTAAATTTAGGCTAATGATTTATTTAAATAATTTTTTAAATCAAGGTATAATTCTAATATGTAAATAAAACTCAAAATATATTTGCTACTTTGGTCATTGACTTACAAATTCTTAACATTTTTAAATACAAGAAATAAAATATTCTCTTTGAATTCCTTTTCTTCTCTTCTTTGATTCCTCCTTCCTCTCTTTCACCCTATCAACTCCCTTTATCTCTCCTTCTTTCCCTGTCTCACTTCCTTCTTGCCTGCTTGCCTTCTTTCCATTTTCTTCTGGCCTAATAGATCTATGAGTAAAGGCATCTTCATTGTATTATAAGCACTGGATTATCTTCGATGGTTGTATTCTTGTTGAAATGGATGTTGGATGAAAAGTCCAAAGGTAAGAATTAATGGCAGTCTTATACTACATGGAAAACTATGTGCATTTGGATACAATCGATGTGTTCATCCACTTTACAGAAGTCCTTATATAGAAAACAAGTTTACCCACCTGAAAATAGAGATAATGCTAATAACTAAATTGCAATAGGCTATCCTTACTGTTTAACACCCTTAACTCCTTCATGAGAGTGTTCTTGATACTTCAGAATGATCTTAAGTAGTGCACATTTCCTTCAGCGACTGATATACTATTGAGCCAGTATTCAGGTTACACTGTTGAAGGTAGTAGAGCACAGCAGGCAAGGGAGGAGCTATGGAAATATGGGAGATGGGGTCTGTTTTTTATTTGTTTTGTTTTTTTTAATACTGTGCTTATCTTGAGCAAATTGCCCAATCACTTAGGACTTAATTCCACTTCCATAAATTGAAATAATAAAAAAAGACATTGCTCAAAAAAGTGATACAGTGGTTAGACAATAGGATATGTAAAGTAGTACTTAACAATGCCTAGCATATAAAAATATTTTATAAATGGCAGTACTTTTAGTTTCTTGAAAAGTAGTTCCATAATTCAGTAAGTTTGGACAATATCCCATAGTTTATCTCTTTTTTGAGAACTCACAATGCACTACAGTGGTACCTCAAAATACGAGTTTAATTTGTTCCGTAGTCGTGTGCAGCCGGCCGATCCGCGTGATTACTCGTATCTCAAATGTTGCTCGTATTTCAAAGCAAAAATCGCTCGCTCGACGGCTCGTATCTCAAAAATCTCGTATGTTAGGACACTCGTATCTCGAGGTACCACTGTATTGTTTATGAAATGCTCCAGGGAAACATATGGTATCCTTTGCATTTATTTAAGCCTAATATTATGTCATTTATTTGATAGAGAGCCTATGACAGTATAGCTGAAATATACTGTTCTCTTGCATTATTTCTACTTTACCTTTTCATCATTTTAAATAAGGATCTTTCTGTTACATTATATTTCTATTGATTAAAGCAGTTCTGGAAATTCCACAGACAGATATATTTATTTTACTTTTTTTTCTCATAGTTGAGGTGTTTCTACATTCAGGTTGAAGAGGCATGTTTGTTTAGCAGAAAAATTAAGAGTCCTAAAGATTTCTTTCTAACTTCATCTGGAAACACTTCCAGTTTTGTTAGTATAAACTGGCAACCCTTTAGATCTCCCTATTTGATCATTTAAATTCCCATAGACATTTTTCATGTACTTACCAAAATTTGAAGTGAAATTTTCAGTGCTTTCTTCAGTTATTAAATATACCCCATCCTTTCATATAAAGTCAGTTGACTAATGTTAAAAGAAAGCACTATGAAAATGTATCAAAACTGTTTCAATTTTAATATAAAACACTCTTTAATGCTTTGGAATCTCAAGCCAAACAAACTTGAAGATAATTCCAAATGTTGAAACAATACAGGTATATTTAAAGCATGATTTTTTTTTTTGAGTTATGAACTGGGGATTGCAAAAGGGAGAGGAAAAGCTATAAGAAAAAGATTGTGCTTGCAGGTGAATGGTAATGATTTAATCACCAGGGAAACTCTCTTTCCAGATGTTGCCCTTGTAGCATATTTGTAGCAGCTGTGCACATTTTCTGATATTAAAGAAGTAGCAAAATATCCTTCTTTTAACTTGCCCTTTTTCCCAGAGAAAACATAAGCAGGTAGAAATGGATCTCTGAGCACAGTTGTATTCACAGCTTTTAAAAAATAAGAATATAGAGGTGAGGGAAGAAGAGGATAGCATTATGGCTTAGTAGCAGTTCTCAGGAAATCAAAGTTGGAGAGTTAAATATATTCTTGTAAGTATTATTGCTCTTATTCCTCTCTCAGAGTTCAAAAATATAACAATGTATGTGGGTTTTATTTTTTCTTTTCTTTTTCTTTCTGTTACCATATTCCTAAAGATCCTAATGTCATGCCAGAAAGCAAATTCAGGACAGACTTTCACACAAGAATAGTGGTGAAACAGGGCATTTATTGTTCCCTGTCTTCCCGTGTCCCCTTCTTTTCCCATTGCTCTTGTCTGCCCCTCTTGTACATGCCTTGTGGTGCGTACTCGTTATTCCCTCAACAAATCTGCTCACAAAAAGATATTTTTTTCATGAATTTCCTCCCAAATGTTATCTCTCTAAAGTTTATTTGCATTTTATTTTAAACCTTATCTCAGACTGTGGAAGCAAAGAATTTAACACCCTGTTAAGGGGATTTTAAGCATCACTTGGCAGGCAGGGGTATGTTTTCTGTGAGCAAATCCTTTTTCTGCTTCTCAGAAATTATATTCTCTGTAGTTGCTTCTCCAGGTGGGAAGGCAAAATAGCTCAGAAATAAAATCACTGGGTTTAGGGATGGGCGGACATAAATTTGGATTTTTGCTTCTGCCAGTTGCATCTTGAATGATATGGGGACAGTCACTTACCTTCTCATTTTCCATTTCAGTTAGATGAATTTGTAATCAACTCTACCTCACATGGCTGCTAGGAGAATTGAACAGGTTATTGAAAAAAGCATATATTTAATAAATGGAAACTATTATTATTGCATTAGCTTGGTTTTGGTTGAAGAGTTAGAGTATTTTATTTTCCTTTAATTATTAAATTACCCGTAATAGGCCATATGGGTCTATCCTCTCTTAGAGGAAATGTTAAAAACTTAAAATATCCATCACCTTGGATGTTTTCCTGTATTCAATCCAACATTCTTTGGAAATATCTTTGCAGTTTCCACTTCAGTACCTGCCTGTCACATCATATTCAGCACTTTCTCTCTTCTCTTTGCACAAGAATCAATACTTACCTGTAGTAACCTACCCTCCTTCTGACAACAAATAATGCCTGAGAAGAGAAATGGCTCAGACTCAGCAAGAATGCAGCAGATTAGAGAGCAAGCAAAGTCGACTATACACTCACAGAGGAACCTGGCCTGGCCAGCACAGAAATTCAAATTGCATACTTTCTCACCTCTCAGGGTTGAGATATTAGCTCTGTAAACTCAGACCTGGCTCAGTTGGCTTTCTGGATCTGGCACTCTAGTGGTGATATCCAGGGACATTTTCAAAACTTTCATTGCTCAAGGTAATGTCTAGCTATCTGATAACACCTCATTAGTAATCATAGCCTCTGACTTGCTGCTTTTATTTATTAAACAATTCACATTCATTCAGCATTTCCTGGGTACCAACATTAGGCATTGATTTGCTCACCCAGGATCTGAGTCTTTCTAAAATAGCCTGTTCCAATATGGTCAGAGATAATTGTTTTGTCATCACCCTAGCCAAGTTATCTTCTTCATTTCATATTTTATTCTGCCATCACCCCATTTTATAATCATGCAATAATAAAATTGACTAGCTATAAAGCCTGGCTAATTCTTCCTTAGTAAGAGGTCCAGTATCTCCTACAGTATTTTTAAAATGATGATTACCAATTAATCTAATTCAGATTCCTACCATTTTATGCTAATACACATGTGTATTTATGTCATCTGCTGCGATTGGATCCCAAACTTGTATTTATGTCCTCGATAGAATAAGCACTTGCTAGGTACCAGTCTCTCCATCTGCATAGGCAATGCTGCCTTCTCTAACTTCCTACAAATTCAAAAGGATGCTTGCTGGCTTTGGTCATTATAATGCTAGCGAACAGCAAGCTGATGATAAGTATTTTTTTATCACCTCATCTAAATAATTAAACTAATGAATTTAAATGAAAAGTAGTGTTTATTGATGTATCTAGGAAAGGCTGCATATTGTTTTCATAATTTGTTCTTAAGTTAGAAACTCTGGAAATTAAAACCATCTAATAGTTATATACCAGTAAATGCTTATGTATGTACATGGAAGTGAAATTAAAAAAAAACAGTAACTTATTTCCTCACCTAGCATTATCTGTGTATCCTAATGAGTCTACTTCCAACAGTTTTCTTTTCTTTTCTTTTCTTTTTTTAATTTGGGTGGATGGAAAGAGTACAGGATGATAAGTTATAGTCAAATTGATTAATAAGGTGATTCAATTCTCCCACAAATGTTTGCACTCTTGTATTAACAAAACTGAAAGATAAATTATTTTGTTACTAGTTTCTTGCTGCCAGCTTTGGATTCATTTCTCAAATGCAAAGATTAATAAATTTAAATTAACACGTCATTCTTCAGTGACTTGGGAAAATATATATTTAAAAGGGTACCACATTAGAATAGAACCTTTCAAATGTCTGAAATTTTATTTCCTAGGTTTTCTTCTAGGATTTTTATGGTTTTGAGTTTAACATTTAAGTCTTTAATCCATTTTGAGTTTATTGTTATATGTGGTGTAGGAAGGTGGTCTAGTTTCATTTTTCTGCGAGCATTTGTCCAATTTTCCCAGCACCATTTATTAATTAGACTATAGACAGGGTGACCACACAAATGCATACACATTTTGAATAATTATTAATGCCAATGGATTAAGTTGGAAAAGAAAGAAACATCAATACATCAATTGAACTATTAGCTCTTAAGTGTATATACACTTTTTGGGACACCCTGTATATCTTTTCCTTGTGTATAATGCCTCTCTGAAATTCTAAGGAGCATCACTTTTCCACAAGCAAAAGGGTTGATCATCATTATTTGATCCCCTTAAATAAATACATTAGTCAAAATGACAATCCCATTGCCAGTCAAAAAATCCCTTTCTCTCTATAACAAAAACATGGAAACAATAGCTAAAGCAAGGGGTCAGTTCAGTAAAACAGTTTAGTTAAACAATTGCTTATCTAAGTGAGCAAGATTCATAGCAAATCATTTCAAGTAAACACTACAGATCATATTGGTCTAACCATTCATCCATTCCTATCTTCTTTTCACCTTTCTTCTTTTATTAAGTCCACTTTTACTGTTGACTTATAGATTTAGTGAAACAGCTCATTATATAGTCTTACCTTATCAATATAAACTAAAGGTTCTAAATGGTTTAATATCACTCATTTATCTGTAATGAAGATTGTCTACTTTATAAGAATATTCCTAATACTTCTTATGTGGAACATATTATAATTCTATAAATTATCCATGTATACTTGATTAAAATTTCTAGAAGAAAATGAATAACATTCTTTCTCACCATCTCTTCATACCCAAATTCAATTCACTTTTATCATACTAACAGAGGCCCAGTTCATGATATTCATGAACAGGGTTGGGGGGAGAGGGTCCCTCAGCCCGGCCTGTACCCTCTTGCAATCTGAGACCCCTTAGGGGATGTCTGACTGATGGTGTAGGCCTAATCCTGCAGGCAGTCGGACATCCCTCTTGTAATCCAGGAGCACTGGCTCTTAACTGCTCACCTGCCTGTCTGCCTGATTGCCCCTAACTGACTCTGCCTGCCTGTCTGATTGCCAATAACTGCTCGCCTGCCTGCCTCGTTAACCCTAACTCCTTGCCTGCCTGCCTCATTGCCCTAACAGTTGTCTGTTTGCCTGATCACCCCTAACGGCTTCTGCCTTGGCTCCCACCACTGCAGCTTCATCCAGAAGGCCTAATGGAAAGATGTCTGGAAAGTAGTTTGGCTGTCTGGTCTAATTAGCATATTACACTTTTTTTATTATAGACTAGAGGCCCAATGCACGAAATTCATGCATAGGAGATTAGATGGTGTCCCTCAGCCCAGCCTCCACCCTCTCCAATCTGGGACCCCATGAGGGATATTCGACTGCCAGCCTGATTGATGCCTAACTGCTCCCCTGCCAGCCTGATTGTCCCTAACTGTTCTCCCCTGCAGGCCTGTCCCCCTCCCCCAAATGCCCTTCCCTACAAGCCCGGTCACCCCCAACTTCCCTCCACTGCTGGCCTGGTCATCCCTAACTGCCCTCCTCTGCAGGCCATCTTGTGGTGGCCATCTTGTGTCCACATGGGGGCAGGATCTTTGTATGTTAGAATGATGGTCAATCTGCATATTACTCTTTTATTAGATATGATAGAGGCCTGGTGCATGGGTGGGGGCCAGCTTGTTTGCCCTGAAGGGTGTCCCAGATCAGGGTGGCTGTTTCCTTGGGTGTGGGGTGGCCTGGATTAGGGGCCTGTGGTGGTTTGCAGGCTGGCCATGCCCCCCCAGTGATCCAAGTGGAGGAACTTGTATCTGGGATTTATTTATCTTCTATAATTGAAACTTTGTAGCTTAGAGCAGAGCCAAACCTCCTGCTTCCTCTGTGGCCACAGCCATTTCTGTTGGGATATATTTATCTTCAATAATTGAAATTTTGTATCCTTAAGTGGAGGCCAAGGCAGGCTAGGGCTGCGGAAAGCTGGGCTTTCTCCATCACTGGGAGCAATCCTAGCCTCCTGCTCTCCCCAGCTCTGTGGCTGCTCCCAATTTTGTTGGAATTTATTTATCTCCTATAATTGAAACTTTGTTACATTCAGTGGAGGCCTGGGCAAGCCAGGGTGTGTGGAAAAGCTTGGCTTCCTCCATCTCCAGGGAAACCCAAGCCTCCCTCCTGCTTGCTCAGTGGTCACAGCCATCTTGGTTGGGGTTAATTTGCATACTCACTTCTGAGTGGCCGCAACTGGTGTGTGTGGCTTGTGGTGTGGCAGAGGTACTGTCAATTTGCATATTACTCTTTTCCTAGATAGGATAAGTAGGTTTTTCTAATAATACTTTTTCATCCTCTTTATCCTTTCTCTTTTTCACTTTTCTTGTCTTTATACTTTCATTTATTTCTTAAGTTTTTTATGGTACACTTTTCATTTATTCAAAAAGAATTAAACATGTTCCAGTTATTAGGTATTACATTGGGGTTGGGGAAAAAGCAATGATTTGATGACTTCTATTCTCAGAGACTTAAATTTTAATGCTGTCCCAAATTTGTGGCAATTATTAACATAATACAGAATTATATCCTAGATAGATGTAAGCAAAATCTTCTTGGATAGAAATAAATGTTATAGAGGTACTAAAAATGGCCCAAACTGTTGGGAACAGAAGAGCCATATCTTAAAGAGTTCTAGGGCTAGTGACTTTTACATTTTTTGAGTAAGCTTTCTTGATGTACTCAATAAGTCAATAGTAGAGGAGGTGATCTAGGACAGAGAAAGATACACAAAAGCTAAAACACAGAAATCACACAAAAAGAGAAATGCTACAAAATGAACTGGTTATATTACAGATCTCTAAAAACTTCATTTGTTACCAAGAGTTTAAATGTCTTATTATAAGTTTTCTATAAGAATAAGCCATGGTTTTGAGTAATAGGAACTAGCTGTATTTCAATAAAACAGGAAGATGCAGATGTGTATCTCCTCCTAGACTCACCAGGGGAATCTAGAGAACAGGTGCTGAGGATAGGACAAGGAAGAAAGTACAAAATGTGACCACTTCCTCTGCCTCTTGTGATATGGATGGTACAGCTGGACCCACCACAGTGGACCTAGGAAAAGTTGACAAAAGAGATTTGATATTGCTTAAAGCAACTCTCAGAGAAAGATTCTCTCAACTCAGTGACTCTCTATTTATTATCTGTGTTGGGTATATCTCAAGATTCATCCTAGCATTTTTTGTTGCCATAATGAGTATTATAGTTAATTTTATTTGTCAACTTGGCTGGACATGATACCGTGATATTTGGTCAGTGGTCAGCAAACTCATTAGTCAACGGAGCCAAATATCAGCATTACAACGATTGAGATTTCTTTTGAGAGCCAATTTTTTAAATCTTAATCTTCTTCTAATGCCACTTCTTCAAAATAGATTTTCCAAGGCCATGGTATTTTGTGGGAGAGCCACACTCAAGGGGCCAAAGAGTCGCATGTGGCTTGTAACCCGCAGTTTGTAGACCACGGCTCTAGGTGTTTCTCTGAAGGCATTTTAAATGAGATTAACGTTTAAGGTGGTAGACTTTGAAAATGCAGGGCACCCTTCAGAATGGGTAAGCGTAATCCAATCTATCTGTCTTTTTGGTATGTATCTCTGGAGAATATTAATATAATGAGTCATAGTTTGTTTTTCAAGACTTATAAGGTAAGGGATCCCTCACACCTAATAAGTGCTTCAAAGACTTAAAGGCCAAATGTTGCCTAGTCAATGTAAAAGAGGTTATATTGGGATAATAAAACAATAGAGGGGAATTTATTGCTCTTTATAGGAGGCCAAAGCATTATTAGGCTCTTTCACTGTCTCCTTACTCAAGGACCAGGTTTGCAGATCAACAATACAAGCATTTTGAGGGACAATACTGATCACTCTGGCAGATATAAGAGAGAATATAATAAATATTATACTGGTCCTTGAAATTACCTCTCTCTAGAAATATTTTTCACTTACATCATTAATTAAAGTAAGCCATAGGATAAAATCTGAATTTACAGACCTTCAGGGAGAAAAAAATATTAGGAAACAATATTTCTGTCTAACTTAAATATATACTTAATATATATATATATATATGTATATATATACGTATATATGTTTATATACAGTGGTACCTCGAGATATGAGTTTAATTCATTCCATAACCTTGAGGTGTGGGAAACCATGAGACACTCGAGTCGTGGTAAACTGGTGGGTTGTGTTTTTAATGCAATGATATAATTTTTAGAAATGCTACTTTATGTGGAGAAATTGAATTGTATAGAGTCAGGGTAGGTGAGAGGACATTCAATTTAAGGAACTATTGTAGTAATTCAGACAGAAGATGGTTAATGACAAATTAAATAATGGTGGTAAAAATAGAAAAGAGTGAAGAAATTGGGAGTTATTAAAAAAAATAAACAAAGACTTTTGACTGTAGGATATAATGAGAAAAAGAGATCAATGATGATAGCCAGGCTTTTAGTTTAGATACCTGAATAAATAAATTGTTTTTCTTTTTATGTAGCTAATATAAGTGTGACTGGACCCATTCTCTCAGATCAACTGTACAGGAAAAGTAAAATATTTCAGTTGACAGGTATTGAAGTCAATCACTACCATTTTGAGTTTGGGATACCAGTAAAGTGTCCAAGAAATATTATGCAAACAACTTTTAGCTGTCGCTATAGATTTAGAAAAATCCTTGATGATCTTTTTCATGCAGATGTTATAGAGAAGGAAGAAGGGAGAAGACAGAAGCTGATAGCTAGGAGTCTTTAATCAGAATATAATTAAATATACAATAAAATACATGCATATACACACCAAGTGAGAATGAATAAACGTAGAGACAGAAAGCAAACTAAGATAGAGTGGAGGGTGAACTTAAAGCCAAGGGAAAAGAAAATATATTTTAAGAAATGAGGGCAAAAAAGCTTTTGTTATTAAGATAAAAAGGAGCAGAAAAATTAACATTATTGCAAATTGTTGTGGTAGGGGAGTGATTATCCTATAGCTGTAGTATATTCTGGCTGTTGACCAGGGCAAGACAGAGGATTGTTAGGGGAATCATCCTGCTTATCCATAAATCTGATTCTTATAATAGAAACATTATTGTTATTATAAAAATATTGTGAGCTTTTGACATACATGACTAGACCCTCTGGGTGTGTGTTGACATGCCATAGAGAAGAAATCATCTGCCCTTGAGTAAGACAAGAGTGACAAATTGTTGGAGATTTGTACATGTTTGTATAAATTTAATACCTATGGACATATTTTGCAACATTTCCAAAACAGCATTTTTTATAGAGTTATATATCTAGTTATAGATACTATAGCAAGAAGGTACATTTTGACATATTCTAGAGTAAACAACCATGTGAGAAGGGAGAAAATATTTATGTATGTGGCTATCTAGAGATAGAATTATGAAATCAGCTTCTATTTATTTTTTAATCCTCATCTGAGTATATGTTTTCATTGATATTTTTAGAGGGAGAAAGGGGGAAAGGAGAGAGAGAGGAAGAGAGAGAGAGAGAGAGAGAGAGAGAGAGAGAGAGAGAGAGAGAGAAAAGAAATATTGATTAGTTGCTTCCCATATGGGGTTGCCTTCCAAGGGTAGAATCTGCAACCTAGATCTGTGCCCTGGCCGGAAATAAAACATGAATCTTTTTGGTGTATGAGTGATGCTCCAAAATTAAGTGACATCTGAGAATTATTTACCCATGTATGCCACACTAAATAAATATTTTATTAGATTTCATCTAATAGGTAAATCAGAATACTAGCCACTTAGAAATATATTTGTTGTAGGAGTTTATGTAATATAATGTCAAAATTATTTTTATTGTCGTTTAGTGGCTTTTGTGTAATTCAGATGTACAAAGTGATTTCTATATAAATTAGAATTCAGAAGAGAAAGAGGATTTTCTTTAGAGTGGGTTTTCATTGATACACTTTAACTTTCTAAGGCACTAATGTGAAAAATTCCCCTGTATTCTAGTTGATTTCTGCTGTCTTCCTGGCATTAACAAATCAAACCAATGGCTGCAGGGACAAGGACAAAGGAATTAAAGAGTAAAATATATTTATGTGGGGAATGGGGTGGGGGGAGAAAAACAAAACAAAAATTTAAACTTGCTTTTATTATTTTTTTGTTCTTTCTACATTGGAGGAATGAACCTGCTGTGTATGTGTACGATATTTATATTTTAAAGCTTTTTGTTGTATTAGATAAAACACTAGAGAAGAAATAAAAAGAGAATAAGGAGAACTACATCATAATGCTAATGTCTTTTTCTGACCTTGGGCAAGTCATTTAACCTCCTGGTGACTCAGCTTTTCCATCTGTAAAACTGAATGGTAATTACCTCATTTATTCTGCACTCAATAGGTTGCCATTTGTATAAGTAAAACTTGTTCAGCATCAAGGACTTTTCTTCAAGGATTCCTTATTTTCAGAGCCTGGTGTCTATTTTTCACAATTTTAATGATGATTAATATGATTGCTATAAGTTACCTACTTCTGCTGATATTTAAGCTATAATAGCATGCACCATATATATTTTCCAGTGAGTTTAAAAGTTTAAATGAAAGGCAAGAGCCAATCAGAACAAACTATACTTACTTAGATATTACTGAAGAATTATTTCTTAGTGATTTCTGTATTTTATTTCAGCTTCTATCTATCTATCTATCTATCTATCTATCTATCTATCTATCTAAAAGTGACTATCTGACCATCTGACTGGCCGGTATATATGACACACACTGACCACTAGGGAGCAGACACTTAATGCAGGAGTTGCCAAGCTGTGGTGTCTTGGCAGTGTGATTCTCGGGTGATGCACCCTGAAAACAGAGAAAAAGGAGCCAAATTCTGGGGTGAGTCACCTGAGAACCACTCTCTTTCAATCTGGGACCCGCTCAGAGGATGTCGGAGAGCTGGTTTTGGCCCAATCCCCGCAGGCCAGGCTGAGGGACCCCACCTGCCAGAGGGACTCTGCTCAATCTGCAGACACCCTTCAAGCCAAGACACCACCCCAGGTGCATCCAGATGTGTAGGAGACCACAGGAGGTTGACTTCAGGACATGTCAGGCCCATCTCACCCAGTCCTGCCCTGCCAGCCACCTTCTAATTAATTTCCTGGTGAATCCATGCACCAGGGCACTAGTAATATTTATAAACTCAAGTCAGAATCAAGGCTATCAAAGAAGGTTTTGTACCATCTTTTGTACATACGTTTTCCCAAGTATTTTTCTCAGTATTTACTCATACAGTCAACTACTTACTCCACTCTTATCCCTTAAAAATGCAAATAGATGTTTCTCCTTTTTTTCTCATATCACCAAATCTGACTAATGATGATAAAGTTCAAGTTGCTGAATTTTTCCTGACTCATATCTTTCAAATAACTTTAAGTCTCACTAGTTTCTTGACAAAACTTTGATCATTCAGTAAATGCATTGATTAGTTTACCAAAAAGATTTCAGCTAAATTGAACATTGTTAAGATGAATTTAGACACTGTCTCACTCTTAGAAGAACTAATATAATTTTAAACACATTTATATTTCTCATATCTGGGATACTGGCCTATAAATGCAATTCAATTTTTTTTTAGTGAATCTTACAAACCAGAATCCATAATATACACTAATAATAGAGTAAGATGCCTATTGACCATACCTTTACATGCCCACCAGCCAATCAGGAGTGGGTATGCAAATTAACCCAACAAAGATGGCAGGCTAATTTGAATACACAGGTACCAAGCAGCCGCAGGGAGGGTGGGACGCTTGTGTCATCACCATGGTGCTGGTGCAGGCTTTCAGCACCACCCCAGCCTCTCTGGGCCTTTGGGCAGTGTGGGAAGGAGGAAAGGTGGCTCTGAGAAAAGGCAGTGCCAGCAGCCAGGGGAAGGAAGGCCTGTTCTTGCATGAATCTTTGTGCATTGGGCCTCTAGTTATATAAATAGTGGCCCAGTGCACAAAATTGTGCACAGGTGGGGTCCCTCAGCATGACCTGTGGGGATTGTCATGCTGCCTCTTGCTCCTGCCTGCCACTCCTGCTTGTCCCAGCCCTGCTGTACCTATTGCAGGCTCATGTCCAGTCAGTCCCGATCAGGAGAGGTCTGCACCACATCAGTGCTTGCCAGCCATGAGACCTGCATCTGGTGCCCATCCCAAGAGGGGTAGGATGTGATCAGCCCTTTGAGGGAGTCAGTGGTATGCCTTTGCTGGCCAAGGATAGGGATCCATCCCGCTGACTTTAGTGCAGGTTGTTGGGAGCCACCTGGTGGCCACTTTTAAATTGATACTTCCTTGTGGAGTGTCTAGGGATGGGAAACGGCTGTGGTGCCACAGGCTAACTTCCAGGAGGCCAGTGGCACTGTCAGGATCATGCTGGCAGTGCTGGTCCATCAGTGCCTGCCCTATTCTCTGGAGATTGGACCTGCAAGACTACTGAGGGAGTAAGTGGCTGTCACCAGGCTGTTGGGCACTGGGACAAGCCAGTCAGCTGAGTGTCACTCCCACTGGGGGAGCGCAACGACCACCTCAGGGCAGCTCCACTGTTAAGTGTCTGCCCCCTGATGGTCATTGTACATCATAGCAACCAATCGTTTGGTTGTTCAGTCCCTCAAACTTTTACATATATAGATTAACATCCATGGTTAGAAACTCTAGACATATGGATGAGCAATAGAGGAATGTATTGTTTAGATTTATTTCATTATTAAAATCTTTGGTAATTGTGATTACGGATTTGTGTGTCCAAGTGACATAATGAAGCGTTTAACTAGAAAGTAATTTAAAAGAAGTTGAAGATCAACCCAAAGGAAAGGAGGTGTATGAAGTCACAGGAGGTTAGCGTTACCCAAATCAATTAGAAGCCATGAGACATTCTTGTTGGACTTACAAAATACCATTATAACACACATTCTTACTTTTAGGGTTTTTTTTAAAGTCACGTGTGTGTATTTCTATTGTTAAATACTTACTGTAATACAACTCCACAAATAAAATAATGCTGTAACTTTTAGGGTGCCTTGTATTATATCAAAACATACACTTTTAAAAGCCTTCTAACAAAAATTTAAACACATTGCACAATTAAAATCTAAGCATTGTTCTAGTTATCTACAGATGACCATGTCACCAAAATTTTCCTCACATAACAAAGGTCCTGTCCTCTTTTCTCCAGGCTCCAATCATATTTTGCTTATTGATTAGAAACTGGAAGGAAAAGCCCTTATCAAGTCTTCCTGAGGCTTTTTGACCTTTCACTATCATTCCCCTAGAGGTCCTTATAGCTTTTGTTCTCACTTCATCCCTAAAACAATGCTATAGGTTGAGGGCCTTAAGAAGAATCCCTCTTTCATGAACTAGATTCTTGATTCTGCTGCTGTTTTCTATTTCTGCATGGCAAAGTACCCCAAACTAAGGATTTTAAATAGCAACTTTTAAAATTATATTTCATGATTTTATAGGGCTGGCATTAGGGTAAAGCTGGGCTGGTTAATTCTTCTGCAACATCACATTAGATGTGATTTTATCACATGTGGTATTCACATGACATATGGGCTTAATTGTACATTACATGTCTTCACTCACATGTCTAGTGGCTTGGAGAGAATGACTGCAATGCTGACTCAGCTTGAACTGACAAAAGTGCCTATATGATTCAAGTGCATACAGGATAGTTGGATTTCTTATGTGGCAAGTCAGGGGCCAGATTTCTGAATTTCTGTGGCATTTGAAGAATTTCAAAGACCTGAGAGTGCTAATCCAAGACTAGCAATAAATATCAAGAAATGATTTCTTATATAGTATATTATGGTGCCATAAAATTACATTGTAAAAGCAGTTGTATCTCAATGTCAAGAGAAATTAAATTGATTCAAATGTATTGGCCAGCAGAAATCAAGATGGCGGCATAGATGAACACCTAAACTGCTGTCTCACAAAACTATTTCAAAATTACAGCTAAAAAATAGAACAGACATCATCCAGAACCACAGGAAAGCTGGTGGAGTGGAAATTCTACAACTAGAAGGAAAGAGAGGGGCTCACAGAGACTCAGAGGAGCTGCAAACAGCTGTGGTATGGAGATATGTTATAGGTTGAGGACCTTAGGAAGAATCCCTTTTTCAAGAGAGGATGGGTGGCGGAGTGCCTGGCTGGCTTACTCTAGCAGGAGGGAGATGGAAACTCCTGGCTGCACTGATCCCCAGTTTTTACTGCACTGAACCCCAGTTTAAGGCAAGACTCATACGGGGGGAGTCTGGACTGTCAGAAAAAGGGAGGAGTGCACGGAAACTTAGGGAAACAGCAAAAGGCAGAGATCTGGAGGCACATGTGTGTGAGAGTGCACAGAGAGGGCTAAAGTGATTACCGAGGGACACTGAGACACAGGAGCCTCATAGAGCAGGACTGATGGGAAGCCAAGACTATCTGCTCAGCCCTGAGTCTCCACCACATCCAAACCCAGCACAGAGGCTTTTGCAATTTTGCAAGTCTTGTCTCATAAGGCTAACTCCAGCACAGAAGTTCTCCTGGTGTAGATACAGCTGATCCTCACAGCCAGTTGGTGGGGAGGCCAATTCCCCCCAGTGATACCAACAAAAATCAAGACTTAACTACAACAAGGCTGTACACACAGTCCACAAAGGGGAGCACCAAGAGAGTCCACCTCAGGTAACTGGGGATACGAAACTACTGGGCCATATAGGACAACTAGCACACAAAGCTACTCTACCAACTCAGGGAAGCAGAAAAATGTGGAGACAAAGGAACAGATCACAAATGAAAGAAATGGAAGAAAACAAATGACTGAATATAGAGTTCAAAAACCACAGTTACAAGGTTTTTCAAGAATTTACTAGAAAAGGTTGATAACTTTAGTGAGACCCTTCAGGATATGAAAAAGAATCACCTAGAAAATAAACATACACTGACTGAAATAAAAAAAAAAATTATAAAGAGACCTAAATTCAAGAATCAGGTATTTCAAAGATTTAAAATACAAAGAAGCAGAAAATATTCAACTGGAAAAGCAAAATGAAAAAGGAATCCAAAAATTTGAAGATAGTGTATAAAGCCTCTGGGACAACTTCAAGTGTACCAACATGAGAATTATGGAGGTGCCAGAGAAAGAGAGAGAGCAAGTTATTAAACACCTACTTGAAGAAATAATGACTGAAAACTTCCCCCACCTGGTGAAATAAATAGACTTATACAGTGGTACCTCGAGATACAAGTGCCCTAACATATGAGATTTTTGAGATACGAGCCATCGAGTGAGCGATTTTTTTGCTTTGAAATACGAGCAACATTTGAGATACGAGTAATCACACGGATCGGCCGGCTGCACACGACCCACCAGTTTACCGAGACTCAAGCGTCTCATACTTTCCACGCCTCAGTCAGTGTGCTTGTTTACCTCGTTGTCGAAGCATCTTTTGTGCATTTACATACTTTATCACATTTCTTTTTAATAACCATGGGTCCCAAGAAAGCTAGTGGAAAGGTCAGTGCTCAGAAGAGGATGATGTCTATTGAATTAAAGCGTGAAATCATAGAAAAATATGAACAAGGTGTGTGAGTGGCTGACTTGGCGAGGCAATACGGGCATAGTACTTCAACGATATGCACATTGCTTAAACAAAAGGAGTTGATAAAGAGTATAAGGCCAGCTAAAGCATTACAATAATTTTTAAGCTCTGTAGCTCTCTCCATGAAAAGATGGAGAATCTACTGATGGTGTGGGTGACGGAGAAGCAGCTTAAAGGAGATACATTAACACAGGGCATCATATGCGAGAAGGTGCGAGCGATTTACGGTGATTTGCTGGAGCAGACCCCACACACTTCCACGGACAGACGAAGCATCAAAAGACTCATTTAAAGCCAGTAGAGGCTGGTTTGATAACTTCAGGAAAAGGTCCGGCATTCACTCCATTGTCAGGCATGGTGAGGCAGCAAGTTCGAATGTGAAGGCAGCTGAGGATTACCTCAAAACTTTTTCTGAACTGATAGAAGCCAAAGGATATATCCTCCAGCAAGTCTTCAACTGTGATGAGCCAGGGCTTTTCTGGAAGAAAATGCTGAATAGGACTTATATAATGGCAGAGGAGAAGGCGATGCCAGGCCACAAACCCATGAAGGATAGGCTAACTCTCTCACTGTGCGCCAATGTGAGTGGCGACTGCAAGATCAAGCCTCTGCTCGTATACCATTTGGAAAACCCCAGAGTCTTTAAGTCACATAAGATTTTAAAAGATAAACTGCATGTTATGTGGAGGGCAAACCTGAAGGCATGGGTCACCAGGCAGTTCTTTGTGGAGTGGGTAAACCTGGTTTTCGGCCCTTCTGTTAAGAAATATCGACAGGAAAACAACCTAACTATGTAAGCCCTCCTTGTCCTTGACAATGCTCCTGCTCACCCACTGAACCTCGAAGATGAACTCCTCGAAGAGTTCAAGTTTATAAAGGTTGTCTACCTACCTCCCAACACTACTCCTATCCTGCAGCCCATGGATCAGGAGGTGATTTCTAATTTTAAAAGGCTGTACATCAAGCACCTGTTCCGGCGCTGCTTTGAGGTGACTGAAAACACAAACCTCACCCTTGGAGAGTTCTGGAAGAATCACTTTAACTTCGTGATATACCTCAGAATTATTGATCAGGCCTGGCTGGGTGTTACAACGAGGACTTTGACCTCTGCATGGAAGAAGCTGTGGCCTGAGGCCATAGCCGAAAGAACCTTCGAAGGATTCAAACCCCAGGTGCCAGTGGAGGAGGAGATAGAGTCTCTGGGAAAATCCATGGGCCTGGAGGTGGATGAGAGAGACATGAATGAGCTCGTCGAGGAGCACTCTCTGGAACTCACCAGGGAGGAGTTACAAGAGTTGCAGTCTCAGCAACATGCGGAGGTTCTCCAAGTAATTGATTTTGAGGAGGAGCCAGAGGTGGAGGAGATCTCTACAAGTGAGATAAAGGAGATCTTAGAAATGTGGGAGAGGGTGTCACACCTCGTGGAAAAGAAACACCCCGAAAAGTTGCTACTGGTCGTGCATAGGAGCTGTTCAATGAAACTTGCCTCACTCATTACAGAAACATTCTGAAAGGGAGGAAGAGGCAAACCTCGTTGGAATGTTTTTTTTTTTTTTTGAAAGACCAGTAGCAATTAAGTTCAGAGAAGATTAGTTCAGTTACATTCAGTTTAGGGATAAAGTGTAGCATTAAGAGTGTAATGAGTAGGTAAATACACTTTATAAAACCAATTTATTCCTTTACATTCTCTTTTATTATGTTTTTATACAATATTTGTCATTTATAAATACATTTTCTTATTCAAAAACACGTAACAAGAACAACTGGGATGGCATTTTGGCGGCTGGAATGGAATAACAGCATTTCAATTGATTTCAATGGGGAAATTTGCTTTGAGATACAAGCAACTTGATATGCGAGCAAGGTTATGGAAGGAATTAAACTCGTATCTCGAGGTACCACTGTAAGTCCAGGAAGCACACAGAACTCCAAATAAAAGAACCCAAAGAGGACCATTCGAAGACACACCATAATTAATATGCCAAGAGCAAAAGTCAAAGAGAGAATATTAAAAGCAGCAAGAGAAAAATAGTTAATTACCTACAAGGGAGTACTCATATGATTGTCAGCTGATTTATCAACAGAAACTATGCAGGCCAGATGGGAGTGGCAAGAACTATTCAGTGATGAATAGCAAGAACCTACAACCAAGATTACTCTACTCAGCAAAGCTATCATTCAGAATTGAAGGGCAGATAAAGAGTTCACAGATAAGAAAAACTAAAGGAGTTCATCAATACCAAACCAGTATTAGATGAAATGATGAAAGGTACTCTTTAAGAAGAGGAAGAAGAAAAAGGTAAAGATAAAAATTATGAACAACAAATACGTATCTATCAAGTGAATCTAAAAATTAAGTCAATTAAAAATCTGATGAGCAGAATAAACTGGTGAATATAATAGAACAAGGGGCATAAAAGGGAGTGGGATGACAATTCTCAGGGGGAAAAGGGTGAGGGGGTTGCTGGAAGAGACTGGACAAAAATCATACCTATGATGTGGACAATGTGGGATTGGGGAAGTAAGGGCAGAGGGTGGTGTGGAAACCAGGTGGAGAGGAACAATGGGGTAAAAAAAGAGGAACGACTATAATAATCTGAACGATAAAGATTTATTAAATTAAAAAAATAAAAATAATGCTGCAAAACAGGTTTAAGTAAAGAACAACAACAACAAAAGATGTATGAGCCAGTGTTCCAGTGGAAAATATGACATACCTTTATTATGATGATTCAAACAAGATTTAATAAAGGGTCTGCTTGCAAAAATATATGAGGATTTAGGGAATCCTGAGAGGTAATAAGATAATACAAGAACAGTAAGCGTGGAGATGCTGTAAGGAAAGAGATTGACTGTAAGAACTTGAGAACTGCAGATACAGCTGCTACAGATACAGTCAACCCAAGTTCCTCAGATGGAGAGAACAGTGGAACGAAACACAACCTCATTCCCCTGTGATTTCTGATTTGGGTTTTCCATTAGCCAAATCCAACCAAAGCCAGAGAACAATGATATAACCTATTCAATACAATCATGAAAAAACTTAGGAGCCAAATCCCAATTGAGGGATATTTCACAAAATACCTAAATAATACTCCTTCCAGATGTCAAGGTTAAAAAAAAAATTGAGAAGCTATCACAGCCAAGAAGAACTTAAGAAGATGTGATGGATAAATGTAATGTAGTATTCTGAATGTAATCCTGGAACAGAGAAAAGTAAAAACCGAGGAAATCTGAGTATAACTTTAGTTAATAACTAGTATTAGTTTATTAATTGTAGAATATATTCCATACCAATGAAAGATGTTAAATTCGGGGGAAACTAGGAACTTTCTACATCATTTTTGTAAAATTTTTTGGTAAAGTTGGAATTTTTCTATAATAAAGGTTGTTTTTTTTTTTAATTGTAAACATTTTTTTTTGTTTTTAATGATTTTTATGTTATTTTCAACCTGATTTAAGTGAATATACTTCCCATTCCATTTGAAAGTTACCAAACCACTTCTGCAAAAGAACGTGCCTCAAAATTCTCAATAATTCTCAATAACACTCAGGGGGATGAGGTTGTGTTTTGTTCTCTTCACATTACCATGTGGAGTGTTTGGTATATTATTTAAATTCATATTTTAACTAACCTTTTAAGTTCAGAAATATTAAGGATGAACTCACAGTTTGAAACAAGTTTTTGCTATAGAAAGATTAACATTTTAATATTTAGGAATGAAAACATTAAAATGAAAGAATTTTCTTATTAATTAAACTAGAGTCCTGTGCATGAAATCCATGCATTGCGGGGAGGTGTCCCTTAGACCAGCCTGCATCCTCTCCAATCTGGGATATCCCTTTCACAACCCAGGACTGCTAGCTCCCAAACATTCACCTGCCTGCCTGCCTGATTGTCCCTAACTGCTTCTGCCTGCCAGCCTGATCACCCACTTACCACTTTCCTGCTAGCCTGATTGATACCTAACTGCTTCCCTGCTGGCCTAATTGCCCCTAACTGCCCTACCCGGCTGGCTTGATCACTCCTATCTGCCCTCCCCTGCTGGTCCAGTCACCCCTGACTTCCCTCCCTTGCCATCTTGGTCACCCCTATCTGCCCTCTTATGCCAGTCCAATTGCCTCTAACTGCCCCCCCTCAGGCCTGGTGACCCCTAACTGCCCTCCCTTGCCAGCCCAGATACCCCTAACTAATCTCCCCTACAGACCTGATCGCCCCTAACTGCCCTCCCTTGCCAGCCTGGTCACCCTTAACTGCTCTCCCCTGCCAGCTTGGTTGCCCCAAACTGTCCTCCCCTGCCAGCCTGGTTACCTCCAACTGGCAGGTGAGAGATTATTCACCCCTGGTCACTCCTAACTGCCCTTCCCTCCCAGCCTGGTCATTTCTGACTGTCTTCCCCTGCAGGCCTAGTTGCCCCCAACTGCCCTCCTCTGCTGACCTGGTCACCCCTAATTACCCTTCCATGCATGCCTGGTTGCCCCTTACTGCCCATCCCTGTGGCAACCTTGTTGCAGCCATCTTGTAGCAGCCATCTTGTGTCCACATGGGGACAGCAATCATGCATTGGAGCGATGGCCAATTTGCATACTACCTCTTTATTATATAGGGTAGTACTGATATGAAGTTTTGAATTCCTAAAAATTGAAATGTATACATAAGACATAAGTTGAAAAATATATATAGAACAACAAACAACAACCATATAAGTCACCAGTTTTTACCACTATGGACAAACATTAATACTTGGATTGCCTTTACTCTGTTCTTGACAATAATTTGAATTGGCATCGTGTGTCATTGTGCTTTATTATATATTTGTAAATGCAACAACAACTAATTCCACTTTGCAAGTTCTTGTGAAAGGTGACAGGCATCAGATGAATTACTATAGATGAAGCTTAGGTAAGTACTGCACTGTGTCAAAAAATAATAACTGTAATGATTATCCAAATAATACTGGATAAAGTTAGTTGTTGTCATCTCTCTGAATCTTAAACTCACTGTAAGCTCAATGGAAATAATTCATTTCAGAGAAAGAGAGAGAGAGAAAAAAAAAGGCAGTATGTTTTAACCCATTAGCTCTCAACCTAATCTGTCGCTTATGTATTTTATTAACAGTGATTGTTAGAGTTTTCTTGCTGATGTTCTGACATTAGAATTGTTTAACAAGTATCCTGGGAATTAGAGGGCATCCTGAGGGACTCACACATAGCCTTCTCTGCTGCATTCACAGTAGTTCTGCATCTCCCAGACTGGCCCGGCATAAACTGAACTGGATGGCAGGTATATCACCATGCCCTAATTGCCAGTGACATTGCTATGCGGGCTCCTAAGATGAGAGACAAAACACCCTGAAAGGAATAGAATGCAAGATTCAAAGAAGCAAGTAGAATGCAAAGTGTCTGTCTTTTATTTTTGGATGCCCTGTATTCTGATACTTTAGTGCTTTAGTGAAACAATGCCATAATTTTCTATCAAAAGTGGATATAGAGGCGTTGCTTCATTCATAGACTTGCATAAACTCAGAGAGCAGTGCAATTAAAACCATGGCTTAAAATGTGCAGTCCTCAGTTTCTCTTAGATCCTAGCTCATGACAGTTTCCTTCCTCCTCCTGGCACCTAACCTAAGTTTGAGAGGTATTATTATAGAAACGATGTTACTTTATTTGCGATATCTTCAATAGTGATAACTCTTGAAACCCTGGTCACATACCTAACCAGTATATGTTTATTTTTTTAATTATAAAAACATATTTGGTTTTGCTAATAGAATGAAATTTAGTGTAGCTATGTTATAATCATAAAATAAATAAAAGATTCAACAAGCCTACCGATTTCCTGTAATAGGAATGCTATGTCTTTATTAAACTGCTTACAGGTGTCTTCTAGATTAGATTTCACTCTATTATTTCTGAACTGTTTTTTAAGAATTCCGAAGCTAAGAAGAAATGCCTTAGCTTTAATCCCTCCTTCAAAATGCATCTGAATCTATACACACTTGAGTATGCTTCTCTGGATTTCTCTAGATTGTAATAATGTCACATTTATAATTTTTTAACATCTCTGGGCTAGGTCATAAAATGAGCATTGCAGCAACTTTATATATTTTATCCATTAGATTGTGTGCTCTCTTAAAGATACATATGAAGAAAACTATTAAGTTGACACAAAACATTGATATCCATTGTCCCACTTCCATTAGTCGAAGAGGTCCACATGTTGACCAGCAGACAGTAGTCCAGAATAAAAGACTACATTTCCCAGCATCTTTTACAGGCCATTGTTACTGTGTATTAATGAAATATGAGAAACATTGATGTGAAGGGCTTTCGGGAAACCTTTGTAAAATGCCATTACTTTTCTACTCTTCTGCCCAGAAGTCTGTGGCAATGGCTGTAGTTGTGGCTAACGTTTTGAAGGAAGAGGTGCACTGGAGGGCATGAGATGAGAAAGGCAGGAGCTACAGTTCTTGGCGATAGCAGCACATTTCTACAATGTCTAAGGTCCCTAGTTTTAAATGTTTTTTTTGTTTTGTTTTTTTAGATATATCATATTCTGTTTTAGCCTCACTAAGACTGTGTGGTTTCTCCTACAATCAAACCTAATCCTCAGAGGGACACAGAGGGATGAGAAGACTAACTTAACATTTGATTCTAACAAATTGTACAATCATTCATTTTTCTTCTGTATCGTTTTAATTCTTATATTTGTCAGAATTTATATTTTTAAGCATACTTAGTTAAGAGTACCCTTTCATATAAAGTTCCCAACACTCATGATGAGGCATACAGGTGTATTCTAATCAGTTGTACCAAGAATCACATGTAATTATATTATTTCTATTTTTAAATCTTTATTGTTGAGAGTATTACAGATGCCACCCTTTTTTCCCCCATTACTCCTTCCACCTAGTTCCCACCCTATCCCAGGCCTTCCCCACCCTATTGTTTGTATCTATAGGTAATACATATATTTTTGATTAATTTTATCATCCCCCATCCTCCCTTCCCTCTAAGATTTCTCAGTCTGCTTCATGTTCCCATGCCTCTGGTTCTTTGTTATTAATTAGTCTATTTTGTTCATTAGATTCCTTCTTCTTTTATTTTGATTTTCTAGATTAAATTGCATATATATATATATATATATATATGCATTTTATTGTTCGTATTTTTCTCTTGTTGTTCTTCTTGTTCTCCTTTTTCTTCTTTCTCCTTCTTAAAGAATACCTTTCAACATTTTATGTAATATTGGTTTGGTGGTGACAAACTCCTGTAGTTTTTTCTTGTCTGTGAAGTTCTTTATCTGACCTTCAATTCTAAATGATACTTTTGCTTTTGCTGAGTAGAGTAATCTTAGTTGAAGGTCCTACTATTCATCATTTTGAATATTTCTTGCCAATCCCTCCTGAACTACCAAGTTTCTGTTGAGAAATTAGCTGACAGTTGTATGTGCACTCTCTTTTAGGTAACTAACTGCTATTACCTTATTGCTTTTAAGATTCTCTTTGTCTTTTAACCTTTGGCATTTTCATTATGATGTGTTTTGGTGTGTGCCTCCTTGGGTTCTTCTTGTTTGGGGTTCTCTGTGCTTCCTGAACTTATAAGTGGACTGTCCTGCCTTTGGGCATCATTACATGTATTTTATTCATGGATTAGATGCATTTAAACTTGTTCTTTCAAATATAGTTATATTGATAAAATGAAACTCTTTCATCATGGTATAATCACTTTAACTCTGAAATATCAAGAGAAGAAATATTTCTGTCTTATCTATATCTGTATCTGTATCTGTGTCTAAAATTATATCTATAGCTATATCTAGATGTAGATATAGATAGATAGGAATAGATATGTCTGTTTGAAGAAGTAACTTGGAATAAACATCTGCTATAAAGAACTAAAAAGTGGGGCTACATTCCTAAAAGAAAAGTTTTTAGAACTTGCACAACAGATAGCACAGAACTGTGACCACTGAGAGGAGGGTAACACTACACAAGCTTTATAATCACCCACGGACTTCTACACAGAGGCACTATGACAGTACTGAAGAATCATTAGACAAGGGCTTTAATACAGCTTTTATAAATGTGTTCAAGAATTTAAAGTGAATGATAAGCATAAAGAGAAGATAAATATAATACAGTATAAAAGACCATAGAGAAATTCTAGACTTGAAATATAAATTAAATGAAAAAATAATAAATGATATTCAATGCAAATTAGACTATCATTAGGGCAAATCAATAAAATTCAAGCATACAATAGACACTATTCAAGCTGAAGTACACAGACAAATAATAAACTGAAAAAAAACACATAAAGGGCTGTAAAGGGTTTAATGGTAGATCTCTGAAATATATGTTTATGTCATCAGCCCTTCAGCACTTAAGGATATTGAGCTAAGATCATCCTGGATTGCCTCTAACAGCTCTAACTTCAATGACGGGCATCCTCATAAATGACACACAGGGAAGACACACATAGAAGAAAAGAGAAAAGGAGCCATGTGAAGGTAGAAGCAGAGATGGACAACAAGTCAAGAAATTATGCTAAAATCACCAAAAGCAGGAAAGGCCTGGAAGGATTCTCCCATAGAGACTTGAGAGAGATTGGCAATAAAAGAACCCTTAAATCAAGTTCTTGCTATTAACATAAAATAATATGACATTGATATTGAATTAATGCTGGAAACAATAAGTAATGATTAAATATCAAGGGGTCTCTTTTTTATTTTAAATATCTTCCATATAAAAACTAATTACTTAACTCAAAAAAATAATAGCAATATAGTGTGGGGATTTTTCTATAGCAAGTGATTGCTTTTATATATAGATATACATATAGAGTATATTAGGAAAGGTAATTCAGTAGGGAAAAGTGAGAGTTTTACATTTTTAAAATAAATGGTGCTAATTTGATATGAATATGGAAAAATTGTGAACCTCTACCTCTACCTCAAAGCACAGAGAAATTTACTTAGAAATAAAACAGACGTAAAATGAAAACCTAAATCCTTAACATTTCTAGAAAAAATGGATAAGCAATAATGTTTATGACCTTGGTATTGGCAAACATTTCTTAAGTGGGACCAAGAAGCTCTGTTATAAAGTAAGACAGTTGATAAAAATGGAATACTTGCAGAAACAGGTTTGGCTCAGTGGATTGAGCATCAGCCTGTGGACTGAAAGGTCCCAGGTTCGATTCCAGTTAAGGGCATGTACCTTGTTGCGGGCACATCTCTAGTGGGGGGGGGCATGCTGGAGGTGCTGATCAATGTCTCTCTCTCATTGATGTTTCTAACTCTCTATCCCTCTCCTTTACTCTCTGTAAAAAAATCAATAAAATATATATTTTTTAAAACTATCTTTAAAATGGAACACTTAAGAATGTACACACAAAAAAAAGAGAAAGATGCAAATTGACCCTACCTTTGCGACACCCACCAATCAATCAGGAGTGAGTATGCAAATTAACCCAGCAAAGATGGCAAGTTAACTTGCATATGCAGTCTCTGAGAAGCTGGGGCAGGTGGGACACTTGTGTTCCACATCACCCCAGCAGCTCTAGGCCTCTGGGCAGTGTGGGAAGGCAGAAAGGTGGATCCGGGCCAGAGCAAAGATACAAGGGCAGCAGGGCAGCTCTGGGCAGAGTGAAGGTGGTGTTATCATTCAGGGGAAGGAATGCCTAATCTTGCATAAATCTTAATGCATCAGGCCTGCAGTAATAAAATAAAAAGGTAATTCAAAGACAAAGAGACAAAGAGGAATACACACACACACACACACACACACACACACACACACACAGATATACATATACATACACACACATACACATACACATACACATACATGAGTAGCCCTGTGCACTCCAGTAGGTCTCTGTCGCCCTCCTGTAGCCCCCTGCTCACCTCCTCCTGCAGCTCTCTGCTGTCCACTTGTATTTCGCTGCCCCACCCTCCTGCAGATCTGTGATCTGGTCGTTATGTGATTGGTCCTACACCTCATGGCGTAATGAGTAATTATCATATTCCTCTATTATTATATAAATTATGGATGATTAATAAGCCCATGCAGCTAACAACATCAGCAGTTACTGGGGAAATGTTAATTAAAACCACAAGAAGATAATGCTGTAGAACTCCTACCATGGCTAAAATAAATTGATAAGTGGTGACGTACATTTAGAAGAACAGACACACTCATACTTGCATTGTAGAAATGCTAATTTGTACACCATTTTAGAAGACGTTTTGGCATTTCACTATAATATGCTCTTATCATATGGCCCAGCAATTCAATTCAGTCCATAGTTATTAATCTAAAGGAAATGAAAACATAAGTAGATGGATGTTTATAGTAGTTTATCATAACAGGCTTGAATTCAAAACAAGTGTCCATCAATTGTGAATTAAAAACCAATCATGACCCATAAACACAATGGCATATTATTTATCCATAAACTAATGAGACATACAAAAACATGGACATATCTCATAACATTATTCAACAAAAAGAAGCCAGATAAAAAGCAAAGAAAGTGTGATTTTATTTATATAAAATTATATGAAAAAAAACAAAGTAATCTATAGAGACAAGAAAAACAGATCTCAAATTGCCAAAATCAGAGTTGTTGAGAGGATTAACTATAAAGAGGCAAGAAAAATATTCTGGGGTGTGTGAAATATTCTGCATCTTAATTACGGTGAAGATTATACAGGTGCATACTTTGCCAAAAAAGAATTGAACTCTTTCTATAACTGGGTATATTTGTTGTATATAAATTATGCTAACATAAAATTGATTGAAAATTGCTAATACTCTAGTTCACATATGCTATGGATATTTGCCTATTGTGTTTGTGGGATTTCTGACTTCAGTGATATTCACAAATGTTTACCTTATTTTTTTGTAAACATACTAGAGGCCTAGTGCATGAAATTCATGCACAGGGAGGGGGGTGTCCCTCAGCCCAGCCTGCACCCTCTCCAAACTAGGACCCCTTAAGAGATATCCAACTGTTTGTTTAGGCCCGATCCTAAACAGGCAGTCAAATATCCCTCTCACAATCCAGGACTGCTGGTTCCCAAATGCTGGCCTTCCTTCCTTCATGATTGTCCCTAACTGCTTCTGTCTGCCAGCCTGATCATCCCTTAACCAATATTCTGCCAACCTGATTGATGTCTCACTGCTCCCCTGCCAGCCTGTTTGCTCCTAACTGCCCTCCTTTGCTGGCCTGGTCACCCCTAACTGCTCTTCCCTGCAGGCTTGGTCACCCCCAACTGCCCTCCCTTGCAGGCCTGGTTCCTCCCAACTGCCATCCCCTGCTGGCCTGATCACCCACAACTGTCCTTCCTTGCAGGCCTGATCCTTCCAAACTGCCCTCCCATGCTGGCCATCTTATAGTGGCCATCTTGTGTCCATATGGGGGCAGGATCTTTGACCATATAGGGGCAGCCATCTTGTGTGTTGGAATGATGGTCAATTTGCATATTATTCTTTTATTAGATAGGATAGAGGCCTGGTGCATGAATGGGAGCCAGCTGGTTTGCCCTGAAGGGTGTCCTGGATCAGGATGGGGTTTCCCTTGGGGCATGGGGTGGCCAGGGTGCGGGGCCTGTGGTGGTTTGCAAGCCTGCCATGCCCCTAGGTGACCCATTCAGAGGCCCTGATATCTGGGATTTATTTATCTTCTATAATGAAACTTTGTAGCCTTGAATGGAGCCAAGCCTCCTTCTTACTCCAGGGCCACAGCCATTTTTGTTGGGATTTATTTATTTTCTAAAATTGAAACTTTATAGCCTTGAGTAGTGGCCTGGGCTTACCAGGGTGTGCAGGAAGCTTGGCTTCCTCCATTGCCTGGGAAACCCAAGCCTCCTGCTCTCTCTGTAGCCACAGCCACCTTGGTTGGGATTTATTTATCTTCTATAATTGAAACTTTGTAGCCTTAAGTGGATTCCAGGGCTGGCCAGGGTGTGTGGAAATGTTGGCTTTCTTCATTGTCAGAGTCACCCAAGCCTCCTGTTTTCTGTGTGGCTGCAGCCATCTTGGTTGGATTAATTTGCATAACCACTCCTGATTGGCTGGTGGTCGTGGCTTGTAGATGTAGCAGAGTGATGATTAATTTGCATATACTCTTTTATTAGATAGGATTTTTAAAAAACATTTACATAATCACTTTTTTTGCAGGTGAATTTAAATTCGTTAAGCTACTATGTGTGTTTTCTTCAAGTTCATGTGGCTATTTAAATAAATTATCAAACCATGGAACACCTCACAAGTTTATAATCACAGTAGATATCATTGGAGGGTGGGAGGGAAGTAAAATAATAAAGGACAACCCTGCCTACTTACAAATGATTATGTTACTTTCTTGCTGCCTATAAAAACTGAGTTGTAGTTACATACCCCAGGAGGAAGGTGAAACAATCAATAAGCAAGCAGCTTCAAACCTTTTTGCTCACCTATCATGGAAAGCAAACACTTAGAATAACAGTCACAGGCTAGAGACTTGTATTTCTTTAATTAAGTAACTTCATTAGGAAATACTTTCTCCTACCTCTACTTCCCACCATTTTTTATTTCAAACTTACTGATAAGACTGGTTAACCTCTTATGCTATTTTTATTAGATTAAAATTTTAAATAATTGATTTCCTTGTGAACAGAATGCAATTATGAATATAAACTACCGGAGTAATATTTTGTGGAGTAGTTTACATAAATAGGTACATAGTTAAGAAATCGCTTCACATCAAAAAAATTTTATTTGGAAGTATATGTTTCTGTGTGTGTGTGTGTGTTTGTGTGGTTCTTTCATTGTTTGTTTCTAGAGAGAAAAGCTTCCAGTGGATTCTTAGTTCTATAAATTATCCCCTAATTTATAGAACTAAATAATATTTCAATAATCATTTGTACATGATTATTATAAATGAAGAGCCAAATAAATCATGTGTACATATAATGTGCCCATACATAAAAAATTTATGGATCTACACTTTAATATTGAAAGAAAATTTTAGTCTAGAGAAGAGGTGAAATTGCAGCTATAACAAAAAGGGAAAGCCACAAATTGCAAAACTAAATTGAAGAAAATAAATGATTGATAGTGCAATCATTGTGCAAATAGCTAAGGAGAATATTGGGAAGCATAAGGACATCAGGTCAATGGGATGTATTAAACAAGAGTGAGAGTTGCAGGTTAATAAGCGTCAGTGTGGTAGACACTAATATAGGGAAAACAAGGGATTAGAATACACAATTTAAATGAGGACCATAATGCAATCCCTGTGCATATATGTGTAATGTGCATCCAGAATTGGAAATGAATATCATAAATAAAATTTTACTTTAATATATTGTTGTTAGATATTTACAGTACAATGAAATTCTTAAAGTTAGATATTTGGCTATTGAAAATAGCTCAGCTATTGCAAATATATACCAGGTAGTTAGGCCTATTGGTATTTACAATATTCCTCTACTTTGCAGTATATTAGCATATAAAATCCACCAAACCTCCAAAGGATAGACTCACAAGTTGACTTTGAAATATAACCTTAAGTAAAAACAGGCTTTTTTTTTTTTCAGTTGGCCACAATGTAACCAAAGGAACAGTAGTTTTCTATTGGGCATTAATCTATTTAAAATCAACTTCCCATCATCAAACTTAGAGTAACTGGAAAATCCTCCAAAGAGAATGAATCCAAAGAGAAACACAAATATATTGGAAGGCTTCTTTAGTGTCTTTGCATACTATTTGCATAATATTGGCATCTGAAATAAATCAACACATGTTTAGTAATAATGGATTGAACTACGCATCAAGTTCCCATATGTGTAAAAACAAAAAATAATAGGATATCAAATTAATAGGTTTGATATAAATGTGTTTACTTTTCTCTATATGTCTGAGCCATTTCTATCATGGTTTGTTAACTAGAGGTATGAATACCAATGTTGGAGCCTAAGAAATATTCCTGTGATTTATGCTTGCTAGTCTGCCATCTAGTTTAATGTAATGCTTCTGTTGCTAATTACAGTTTCATGGCACTATTTGGTAAAAGAGTTCTTGTTTTGTTGCAGTGTAGACAGATTTTTCTTTAGATAGTCCAACCTGTTAGTCCATTCGGTCTATATCTCAGAGAACAGAGGGAACTCAAGTGGTTATGCAGCTGGGATGACTATTAATATCCAGCAATTATAAAGAGATTTATAGTGCCCTGAAAAGACCACAGTTTTATATTTGCTGTGTTCTGTTTAAGCTACAAGATAGCTTGCTCCCTGGTCTCACTAGCTAATGACTGTCTCAGGTACCTCCTGCTCAGTACATGATCCTCCTCTCCCCACCAGGCCCTGGATGAGACCATAAGCTTTGGTGAAGCCACTCTGTGCACTTTGGAAAGAACTGCATAGAAATCATAACTGGGCCATTAACCAGCAGAGTGGCTTCAGACGAATCACATAGATTTTGAACTTCTGATCAACCATGAATTGGGTATATAATAGAATGCCCGTGGTTGTGAAGAAAATTTAATGAGACAGGAATAAAGTGTTTGGCCAGGCACCAGTAATACAGTGGCTGCTTATTTAGTGTTACCTCTTTTCCATTCCCCTTCTGTAAACAAGTTAAACAAAATACTTTGTGTTTTAACTAGAGGCCCGATGCACGAAATTCATGCAAGAGTAGGCCTTCCTTCCTCTGCCTGTCGGCACAGGCTTCCCAGGACCCGTGCTTCCTTGCAGCCCTGGCTTCATCCAGAAGGATGTGAGATTTAATCAGCATATTACACTTTTATTATAAGAGATTTTTAATTTTCTTTTGGTAAGCTTTATATAACATATATTTGCATTATCTCTCATAAATACCTAACCACCAAACATTGCTATAGCAAACATCAGTATTCCAGGATATGGGTTCTTTTCCCTCCATGGAAATGACTAAGGCATATCAACCATGATCCATATGTAGAGTGCAAGATATATAATGTTTTCTTGGGAAATTCAAATAGCAGTGTCATTAATTCAAGGTAATAAATATCAAAAGAAGAATATTTTTATCCTCATGAAACAGTTAAATGCTCAATATTTTCCTTGTCAATTAATTGACATCTGCAGTATGGATTTGTTAACATGTGTGATGGATAACCCCATGTTAAATTAGTCTTGTCTCCATTGATCACTGAATCATTTCCATCACTTCCTATACCATTATTATGTTTTCACTTTGTATTACAACACTTGATGGCAAGAGAGAGCAGGATATTAAATCATTTGTTTCCATTACAGTTAATAAATTCAGTTTTAAAACTTCCTTGTTCAGAAGCTCACATTATTTTCTCTGGGTGCTTAAAAATGGAAATATTTTATAACTAATTGTTTATTCATCTCTCTCAGTACTTTTGAAAGAACAAACTGACATTTGTTATTATAAATTATCCTCTGTTAAAAGCTGCTGTTGTTTGATAATATAGTTTCTTCTCCCTGTGAAACTAGCTATTTAACAGCCATTAGGTTTGTTTTTGTTTTCAGTGCAATTCCAAATGGCTAACTTCAGGCATTGTAACTCCTCCGCACTAAACCTCCTGAATATAATTTCAATTAACTTCTCCAAAAATATTAGGTTTGACACTGATTCATCTACCAAGTTGGGAATTAAATGGGTCCACTTTCTTTTATCAGAAAGACATTTGTAGATACATCAGATGTTTCTAAGTAAAACACTTACAATATCTCCAAAGACCCATACTCACTGTGGAAGATTTAATTATCTTTATAATTTACTTCATGACTATTGGAAATCCATTTAACAAATAATCTACAAAAGTCTATACTGTTCATGTTGTAACAAGTCTGTCTTTTCTAAAAACATATTTAACCTCAAAATATAACACTTTATTTAAGTTTAGGTGAATACAATTGGCGGTGTGTCCTCAAAGTGAAGGCAGATGGTGATTAGTTGGCAAAAAATAATAGCCTTGTTTCCTAGAGTTTGGGTTTTGTTTGTTGTTTATTTAGTTTGGCTATGATTCCTAAAAGATTTCATGTGATAAAATATGTGAAATATGTTTTCAGTTTTAAAGAAAAATAAGTTGATTAAGCCACAACTTTTATAATTTGTTAACAAATTAGAAGGTACTTCTTTGCCATGGTTTAATTTTAGACAAAAGAAATCCCTCAAAGATGCTTAATTTAGCCATATTTCTTCACATGTAATTATATAATATTTATCTGACATTTACATAAAATAATGGATTCATCATATATATATTGATTGGCATCTATCAGATGTCAAGTTCTGTCCTTAACCCTTGGGGAGAAATTGTGAACAATAAATGCCACCTCTCTCCACTTGGAACTTATGCCACAGGAGCAGGAAATTATTATTTTGGAAACAATAATATCAGAAAATGGCATATAGCATAAATAATTGAAATGGGTAATACCATAGAGATACTGCAGGTGGGTAGTTTTTTAGAGTGATCAGAAAAGTTTCTTCAGAATGAGATTAGAATATTGAAAGAGTGATGCTATTAAAAAATCTTAAGCAGAGTTAACAGCAAGTGCAATATTCCTATGTTAGAACAAATTTGGCATGTTTTAGGGAAAAACATACTTGTATATGGGGATTATGAGAAAGGGAAACAGTGATGGAGAAAGCAGATTTCAGTCACAAAGAATTATGACATCCTTTGAAAGCTTAGTGGGAAGGTATTAAGTGGATCAATTGCAGGGGAACAGTAGGGTAATTAAAAATGTTTAGATCATTCTGACTGATTAGATGAAAATAAATTTGGTGTAGTGTGGAGAAAAAAGGAGCAGTTGTCCAAGTGAGAAATTTTGAAGGATATTGAAAAACAAATGCAAGGAGAAATGGGAAGACAACTTCTGCAAACCAACATTCAAAGAACGTTCAAAGAAATGGTACGGACAAGGGCAACAGAGACCACAAGGAAATTTAGACAGCAATATCTATCTCTGTTTAAAATAAGAAGATACACTGTAACAGGTTACAGTAGTATGTCCATTTTTATTTTTCAATTGGCAGAGATAATTATGAGGGAGAGAGAAGTGAAGACCTGGAAAACACACAGTTGAAGGTTTATTCAACCCAAGTATTCATCTTTGCCTTCAGAGATGCAGGGGCATTCCTTTCATTTAAACAAGAGAGAATGGAGGCTGCGAGTGTGAGTGCATGAACACAGGATTCAAGGTGATTATCATTAATGGCATGTGGAATGGTTGGCATTTGGAGATAGCTCCCTGATCCAATGATGTGCATATTTACTAAGAGGAAAAGCTTTCTCAACAAGTCACCAGCAAGGCGATTACTCTCTGCTGGGGAAATGCTAGCTCTAGTTATTTGTAAAAAATGAGCTTTGAAGTTTCCATGGGCAATTGTTGGGAGACAGGGTGCAGCAGATACACCAGGTGAGTTTGTCTTCAAAGGCTATTTTATAAACTCATTGCTAGCAGTATCTGTATGGCCTGGAATATCTTATTCCATTTTCTCAGATACTTGATGGAGGTGGTTAGTATTCACTGAACTACCTTAAAGTCCTAGTCTGGTAATTCATCCACTTCAAGTATTGCAAGTTAACAGGGTAAACTTTAAATATCTTTTCTGAAATAATAGAGAGGTAGTAGGAAGAACAAATGCATATTCCATCTATATAAAATCCTAGTATGCAAATCACCTGAACAGCAGGACAATCTGTGGAACAACCAGTTGCTATGATGTACACTGACCACCAAGTGGCAGACACTCAATGTAGAAACTTCCCCCAGCCTTCAGGCCCCTGCCAGTAGCAGCAGTGGGGGAGGGGCGGTGCCAGTGAGTGGGCAGTGCCAGGCCAACCAACGCAGGTGCCAGTTGAGGCCCCCAATCACCTTACTGGTTGCCTCACAGATTGACTCTGATCACCAGCTAGGTGTAGAGACCCTACCCGAATTTGTTCACTGGGCCTCTAGTTTCTTCATAAATGTCTTCAATCAGGTCCACAGTGATGGTCAATACCACTTCAACATTATCAGGCAGTATGTCTGAGTAGTCAGAAGGAATAGGCTTTCTAATTACTCTGTTCTCTGTTATCCCTGCTCCAGGTTCCTAAAAGTACATGAATGATAAGATATCAGAAATTTCAGATACTTCAGATTCTTCCTGATATTCCAGGGATGATCCTCATTGTGCCTGTAGGCAGAGAAGTGTTTGAACTGTGTAGGACTGAAAGCCATCATTGAGCTTTCAGACTGACCAGTTGGCACCAAAAATTTTCTTTTTCAGGATGCTACTATAAATCTCATAAGTAAATAATTCATGCTTCATTCTCAGTTTTTTTCAAACTCTATAATATCTACATGGAAAGCACATGATCTGAAGTAGATATAGCCTCCAGAAATAACTTTTATTTCTAAAATCTGTTTTGATTAAGTAAACAGACTAATAATGACTGTACCAAGTGAAGAAAGGGAAGATGAGAAGCTATAAGTGAGGTGATCATTAATTCCCAGTTGTTCTGGAATAGTCTTTGTCTCTGCTTATTTTTCTGGCATAGTTAATAATAACCTCTGGCATAAAGTCCAAATAACCCATATTTTTAGGTTTTGATATATAGTCTAAGTAACTTGTCCTCTGTCATATAGCTACATGATAGCAGAGCAGGTTTCAGACTCACATCTAGCTTAAAACTATATTCCTTTTCAACAACCCAATAAATATGCAATCTTGATTCACTAAATTAATCTGTCTACTCACTAATTCTATAACTACAAGATAAAAGAGTTAAATATATCAATTTCAATGTCAATTTCTTTTTTTAGATCTTCCCCATTTCTACATACCATATTAGCCATAACAGCAAAACATTAATCAAACTAACTTTAGTCTTTTTTTCTTATTGGGGAAATTTTTTCCTTTGAGAATATATTTCTAATAATTAATTTTAGATGAAGAACTCTCAGTGGATACTTGCTTTAGAATTAATTTTGAATTAAGTCTCAATTCTATAAAACTAAATATGTGACATGTTTCAGTTAAGATATAATAGGGAAATGAAATGCTATATTCAAAGTAATATTATTTAATACCTACTGAATTTAAACCTGATATTCTATTTTTAGATATTAATCATTTCTATATTTTATTAATAACTATAAACATTTTTGTCTCCTCTCTAAGGTAAATATTAGGGTGAGGGTTTATAGGTCTACTTGTTTTGTTAGTTTATATAATTTATGAGCAGGGACATAAATATGTATTTTTATGTATCAAGATATAATTTTTTTCTTTGTTAAGGTATTATATATGTGTCCTTATCCTCCCAAAGTCCCCCAAACCTCCACTCATGCTCTCACCCCCTTGGTGTCTTTGTCCATTAGTCATGCTTATATGATGCACACAAGTCCTTTGGTTGATCTCTCCCCCTTTCTTCTATCATCCCCTGCCTTCCCTCTATGGTTTGATGGTGTTATCAATGCTTCTCTATCTCTGGATCTGTTTTTGTTCATCAGTTTATATTGTTCATTACAGTCCACAAATGAGTGAGATCATGTAATATTTATCTTTCTCTGACTGGCTTATTTTGCTTAGCATAATGCTCTCCTTTAAGCCCCTTTTTAAATCATAAAAAAAAAATTTCAAATTCCACACATGGAAATAGCTAGAACTTTATAATAACAAATGATTGGGGTAAAGTTAGTATTATATCTCTTAAATTCATAATTAAGTTGTGATATATTATCTGATACAATTTCTTGCATGTCAGTTTATCCTAATTAACTTGGTTGAGTTTGACAGGTATCAGCATTTCTTGTCTTTGTGTCCTTTTTATATTCTGGCATATTAAATTTAGTCGTAGAACATAAAAAATATGTCACCAAACTCAGGCCTCTCTGGAGCACTAAAATGAGTCATATTCTCCTTCATTAAGAGACACTTAGATGATAAAAACATGGAAATGTAACAAATTTTCTATTGAATATTTTTGCATCAGCAATCTAGTCAGTAACTTTCAAGAAAACACATCCTTTATTGTTTCAGTATGATGCTTATATAGGTTTCTCCTTATGGTCATGCAGTATATAAAGAAGAAAAGGTACAGTGATAAAATTCATTTCTGAGCATACCTTTTCATGCACTGAGTATAACTGTAATTTAAAAAAGAAAAATAATCTTTAGTAGTAAATATATTTTAACATTTCTATAAAAATGTTTAAAAACTAACCAAATGAATTAAATTAATAACTTAAACAATTTCAATTGCATTATTTTATAGTCAGTAAACATGTTTTTATTTGTGTGGAAATTAACAACAAAATGATTAATTAGGACTACCCTTAAGAATTGAGCAAGCTCTATTATTATTTTGTAATTGTTATTATTTTTCTCAAAAATTTCTACACAATATTAGTGAAAAACTCATTTAGAAATGAATTTTCAAGAAGACTCCAGTTAAAAGTCTTTTCAAGTATTTCCCCCATAAGGTGCTTGATTTATATTTTTTCTTTGTTCAAGTAATTAATTTTTGTACATGTGATCAAAATCTAAACATTAGGAAAATGGAATGACCACGTTTGGAGGGCCTTTTGAACACTGTTGGATTCCTAAGATTTTAGAATGAACTTGAGGTATAGCTTGCCAAGTTATAATTGCTCCTGCTACCTCTTTGAGTGCTACATTCATGGGATATTTGCTAAATGGATAAAATCGTGATGTAGGAGTATCACCATTATTGATGAAATTAAGGTGATAAAAAACTTTGCAAAAAATTATAATTAGACAATGATCTTCAAAAAATGTTGCCTTCTGTTTCTTAATTGATATTAGAAACACAACTGTTGATCAGTGTAATTTTTACTTAATTAGTTTCTAGACAGATTTTGTTTTGTTGACTCAACATTGAAGTTTAAAATTTGTAATAATTTTCTTTATAATTTAAAACTTACTGTAATCTACTCACTCATTGATTCAAATGTTACAGTGCTTAAACTATAAGTTGTACATCCCCTGAGGGCTCCTGGACTGTGAGAGGGAACAGGCAAGGCTGAGGGACACCCCTCTGATAGCACCAATTTTGTGCACCAGATCTCTAGTTATAAATAAAACAAAACAAACTACAGAAAATAACATGTTGAAGAGGATATGGAGAAATTGGAACCTTGTGCACTGCTGATAGAAATGTAACTAGTATAGCCACTGTGAAAAATGGTATGATGGTTCCTCAAAAAAAAAAAAATGTAAAATTGCCATTTTACTCTGTGATCTAACAATTCTACTTCTGGGTATATAAGCAAAAGAATTGAAATCAGAGACTTGAATAGATATTTGTATACCCGTGTTCATAGCAGCATTATTCTCAAAAGCCAAAATCTGAAGAAGCAACCCAAGTATCCACTAATAGCTGAATGGATAAAGAAAATATACTAAACAACAAATGGAATATTATTCAGCCTTAAAAAGCAAGAAAATTCTGACATATGCTGCAATTTGGATTAACCTTTGTAGACATAGTGCTAAATAAAATAAGCTAGTCACAGAATATTTGTTGTATGATAACATTTATTTTTTATTTTAATGTATTTTTTTAGATAGAGAGGAAGGGAAGAAGAGAGAGATAGAAACATCAATGAGAAGAGACACATTGATCGGCTGCCTCCTACATGCCCCCTCTTGGAATCGAGCCTGCAACCTGGACATGTGCCCTGACAGGCAATGGAACCTGGGATCTCTTGGTCCATGGGATGATTCTCAATCCACTGTGCAACACCAGCCAGGCTTGTATAATAACATGTATATGAGATACTTAGGATAACCAAATATATAGAGACAGAAAGAATGGTGTTTCTCAGGGGCTGAGATCAGGAGGCAAAGGAGAGTCGATGTTTACTGAAAACAGAATTTAATGTGGGGGAGATGAATTCTAAAAGTGATGGTAATGATTACATAATAATATGAATGTACTACATATCACAGAAATATTCCCTTAAATGGTCAAAAGGGTAAATTTTATGTTATGAATATTTTATCTCAATAAAATAAATAATGATATTTCTTATTTATAGTAATCATAATTTAGAGATTGTGAATGAAAAATTAAAATTCACAATTAGCAACAAAACATGAATAACTGAGAACAAACCTAACAAGAAATGTGGAAGCCAGAAGAGAAACACATTATTCTTAGGAGTTGGTTTCAGCCAATGCATATATAAAGGAAAATAAAATGTTTACTGAAGACAAAAAATAAGATGTAAATAAGAAGAGAGGTAAATCATTTATATATAGAATGACTCAAAATGACAATCATCCACCCGCCCCCAAAATAGAATTCACCAAAACCTTTCTTAAGGAAAATCACACCTGTTGTGTCCCATCCATTTACAGTCTCTATTTTTCAGTCCTGGATCTCCATAAGGTCTGACTATGACTCCTCCAAAGACATAAAAACAAAAACAGCAACAGCAAAATTATCTGACCATACCTATCCCTCCCTACTTCTTTTTTTTTAATATATTTTACTGATTTTTAAGAGAGGAAGATAGAGGGATAAAGAGTTAGAAGTATTGATGAGAGAGAAACATCGATCAGCTGCCTCCTACACACCTCCCACTGGGGATGTGCCTGACATCAAGGTACATGCGCTTGACCGGAATTGAACCCAGGACCCTTCAGTCTGCAGGCAAATGCTCCATCCACTGAGCCAAACCAATTAGTGCTATCTCTCCCTACTTTTGCAAATTCAATATCAGATAAGATCTCCCTGGACTTCAATGAAGGAATTCATGAATAAGAACATTCCAATGCAACTCTAAGTGGTACTTAATATGATGAGCATTACGTCCTGTCCTTTATCAAAAGGTAGAAAGCTTTATTATCTGAAGGACTCTTCAGACTAAACATGGATAGCTCACTGGGCATTTAACATTTATTTGCAAACTCCTGGAACAAACATTGAGTGACTTTTGCAAATGGCCAGGTATTGTGATAGACTTTATTATTTTCTCCAGGGAGGAAAAAAAGGATCAAAATTGAAATTAGAACTTCATTTTTGTCTCTAAAACAATAAAACTTACCTAGGAAGACATATGGATTAAACACAAGTAAAGATACTTCCTTAATTTTAAGCTTTAGTTTTCTTACAGTATGCTTGGAAACTATCCTCTAGTGTGCTGTGTAACCTTAACTTAAGAAAAATGGCAATAATATATTGTTCTATCTGTTACAGAGTGTAGGTGAAATTACTGTATGTCAGTACTAGATGTCTTAAGCAGCAGGTAGGATTTATCACAATAATGTTATTAATGTGTTAAGTCCCACTTTGACTGATTAGCAAAAAGTAGGCTGAACTCAGAGTTTGCAATTAAAGCCTTTATAAACACTTCCCTATTTCACTGCTTTGATTTGGTCTTTGCTGGTGTAATTGTAAACTGAGCAACTCATTAAGAAACTTTGGTATTTCCTATCCTAACTTTGGTATCCAGGAGCTGTATTTCCTCAGCCTGGAATTCTGTTTTGTTAACTATTCCTATAGCCAGCTCTTTTTTATCATTTACTCATCGGTCTAATAAATACCTCTTCCCAAAGGCTTTCCTTTGTCAATCAAATTCCTGATTTTTGTTTCTTATAAGAATTTAAGCTCTATGAAAGCAGGAACTTTATTTTTTTATCTCCATATGATACCTTTAGTGTCTGCCTAGAATAATGTTTGGCACAAAATATGTGCTCAACATCGATTTAGTGAATTATTGAATTATCTGAGCTATATTTTTTAAGTGTGAAGTTAAAATCTAAATTCCACATATGGTTTATGAAATAATTAAATAACATTGATGCATTTGCATTCTCAATAAATATTGATTAGGTAAATGAAACATTACAAATGATATCTACTGTGAAGATTGAGAAAGGACTCTTGACAATTATTTGTGATGATGTTCGGTAGTTCAGGATTCTAAAAATAACCTAAAAAATACTGTTCATGATTTCATCTCAAGTACTCAAATATCTCTACTTTTTAAATAGCATATTTTTATTTTAAGATTTAAAGTATACTTTACCACTACCAGATAAAAGATGCAAATCTAAATGCGTGCAGCTTGAAATACAAGATCCAAATTTAACACATTAGTATATATAAAAAAGATTAAGGTTTTCTCTTGCTAATGAAAGTATTACAAAATTAAAATGTAAGTAGGCATTTTTATTTTCAGTTGTTTCTACTTAAGATTTCCAATTTAAAATACAATCCCTTATACTATGTACAGTTGTATAAAGTAATATGCTCAGACCTTCCTTTAATGAAATGGAAATAATGATGATGGTTTGGCAATAAGATTGTCTTATACCCAGCTCACTTTTATTACCTGCTTGGCAAATACCCATAGGATTGAGTTTTGAGCCCAAAAGTTAAAACACTTACTAAGAAGGGAAATATTTCCTATTCTACATTTTTCAAGATCTCTTCATTTTCCATGAAGTCACTAAATAAATGAATACTTAACCATGAAAAAGGTGCTTGCAGCTCCACTCAGCACTTTAGCTGGACAGTTTCATAAAAACCAAACCAAAACACAACATACTCCTTGTGGCTACTCCTTCAGTTTTAGACTTAGTACCTTTGAGATGATTAGAATAGTAGGATTTGATTGTATTCTAAGGCTGATACTTTAATGCTCATTTTTTTTTTGTTTTTATTTATTTTAGATAGAGAAGAATGGAGAGGGAGAGAAAGAAACATGGATTGGCTGCCTCCGACAGGCCCTCCACTAGGGATTGAGCCTGCAACACTGAGCATGTGCCCTGATCAGGAATCAAAACCAGTGAACTCTTGGTGCATGGGAAGATGCTCAACGAACTGAACACATAGGCCAAGATTAATATTCATTTTTTTAAAATATATTTTATTGATTTTTTACAGAGAGGGAGAGAGATAGAGAGTTAGAAACATCAATGAGAGAGAGATATCGATCAGCTGCCTCCTGCACGCCCCCTACTGGGGGTGTGCCCGCAACCAGAATACATGCCCTTGACCAGAATCGAACCTGGGACCTTTCAGTCTGCAGGCCGACACTCTATCCACTGAGCTAAACCGGTTTCGGCAATATTTATTTTTAATAATTAATTCAACCATGCAGAAAATCAACAACAACAACAAAAAACAGACTTGACCAGTATTGTAGGCCAAATGGATCTAACAGACATATACAGGACATTGTCCCCAGCAGCATTAGGACACACATATTGGGGATAGGTCAAATGACCGGTCAGTAAACAAAGATTTAACAAATTTAATAAGATTGAAGTCAGAGCAACTGTATTTTCTTACTCTAGTGGAATAAATCCAATAGCAGAAAGAAAACTGGAAAATTCACAAATATCTAGAAACTTAACAATATTGTTTTGAACAACCAATGAGTCAAAGAAGAAATGAAATAGGAAATTATAAAATATTTTTAGATAAAACTACATTATACCAAAATCTATGGCAGTATTTCATCTTTTCCTATAGCTGAGTAATATCCCTTTGTATGGATGTAACATATATTCTTTATATAATTATTCATCAAAGGACACTTTAGTTGTTTCTATGTCTTGGTCATCATCTGACACAATTTTTAAAATGAACTCATTATAAAAACTAGCTTGGAAGTCACTGAGATCCAATTTTCCATAGTGCGCTCAGTTTAAAATTATTTGTGGATATAAGTTCTCATTAACCATTCAGATCTCACATAGAGCAAAAGGAGAGATTACAGTGAAAGGAAATCTGTATAAAACATTTGGACTTACAGTATAATTAATGACTACATTTTTCTTTTTTAGTTGGGTAAAAGCAAACTTAAAAGCCTTTAAATGTCACAGACAGTGTTAAGGAGACTAATTGTGAATGCAATGAATATGGTAGAGAAAAATTCATATTCCAATACAAGGGGAAACTGAAGACAATTGCCTTTTAGTTTTAAAAAACATAACCAGGAAACATTGACAAAAGCATTAAGGATCTGAATATATAAATATTGCCCTGTATATGAAAATGAGCTTTTCTCCTAGCATTTTTATGTGACATCTGTATTTCATTCCATTTTGATACATCCAGTACTTAAACTAGCTCTTCCAAGCTGATTTACATGCACAGAGAATAAATTTATTTTCATGACTTAAAAGCTTCAGCTTTCTGCTTCTGATGATAGATATGAATGTCCCTCATTCAAGTAATTAACCAAATGAAAACTTTATTCTATGCCATTAATGAATCTTCTATGCTAAAATGAAAGGGAAATTAATTCTTTGATTAAATAAGTGAAAGCTTAGGTAGTCTTAACAGTAACTAAAAAGACATGGTAATTTCTAGTACAACTTCATTGTACTTTTTCTTAAAATTCACATGGTTTTTTTTGCGAAGCAGCAAGACACATCAATGAGTATAATCTCAAAACAACATTCAGGAATTTTATAATAGATGAATGAACAGAGATGGAAGAAATGCATCCTGTAAAAAGATTGATTGGTACTCCATAAGATGCTTTTAAAGGGAAAATGCTACCTTTTCCAAGATACATCAACCTTGTAGATGTATAAAAATGTCTTACTGAAGCTGTCAGGTAAGTATGTGTGTGTGTGTGTGTGTGTGTGTGTGTGTGTGTGTGTATGAGAGAGAGGGAGACAGAGAGCGAGAGAGAGAGAGAGAGAGAGACAGCTTCCTAAGGTGCCATGCTGCCCAATGCCTGATTCAGAGTTACTACTTCACAGGTTATTAATCATTTGTTTGCCAGGGTAATCAAACTTCATCATGCCTTTCAAAGATTGTGCATGTGTGTGCAGTACATGTACATAGGTTTGACATGTGTATGTGTATTGGTTATCGGCTCTCCTGGTTTATTTGCTTAAACACCGCCTATGCATCTTTCATTGATGCCAAGAGCATCAGTGGCAACAGCACAGTAATGGCCAACATCATAACACTCTGGGAGCCCAGTGCTGGGCTAAAATACAGACTGTCTTAACTAATTTTCAACATTTTTTATAATTAAAGAGGCTTTTATCTGAATTAATTTTTGTAGTAAGGAAAACTTATGCTCATTCATTCATTTATCAAGTAGTCATTGAATGCTCTGTATTCAGCACTGGAGTACAAAAAGGTACAAAAGACTCAAATATGCCTACTTTTGTGTTGTTTACATTCTATTGTGAAGAAGCATATGATAAACAGAATTAAGATGACTAATTTATATAGTAAATTAGAAGGTGATTAGGGCTGTGAAAAATATGACACGGATAAGAAGGAATAGCAGTGAAGATGGGGTTACAGTTTTATACAGTATAGTTGTTCTGATTTCAAAGAAAATGTGACTTTTGAGAAAAATTTTAATGAGGTGAGGAAAAACATTATCTTAGACAGAGGAGTCCTGGACATAGAAAAGGTTTAAGGTGGGAACTTGCCTGATATTTAAAGGCCATCTTAGAAGTCATTGTGTTTGAAATAGAATGAACATGGAGAGAGTAATAGGTCAGAGATGAAAGGAGTAAGGAAACATGTAGCCTCATGTGACCTTTGAGTGGAGAGCTGATATGAAACTGTCTATGTGTTTTTTAAAGAATCATACTGGTTACTGTGTAGATGACATACTGCATGTAGGCACAGGTGGTGGCAGAGTGATTTATGAAGCAGCTACAGCAATAATTTTGGGAAAAAACGATGACGAAGTAGTTTAGAGAAATGAAAATTGTCCTGTCAACAGTAAGTGAATTTGAACCCCTGACTATCTGACTTCACATGTGCACCTCTGTTCCCTGTGTTTGTTCAGGGTGATTATAACTCAAAACTTGGGACACTGAGTGCCAGTGTATTCCTTGGCATTATGAGGGACATCAATTAGACTCTGATCAAGTGTTAGGGATAAAAGAATTACCTGTGGTTTTGACAGACTTATGACACTTAATAGTGAAGGCCATAATTGTGTTATTAAATTTTTGATATTTCCTTTTATTGGTCTGGATAACTCCATATAGAGTTAAGAGAATAAGCACTGCTATTATAGTGACATAAAGAAAGTAAGGGGCAAAATGATGCCTTGCTCCTGAGAAAAAGAAGTCAACCAAGTTGCCAATGTTTTTAAAACATTGTTTTAGCATTGGAGAGCAATTCTTTCATAAAGGTTACATTATTCTGAATTCTTATTGTTCTGTGGAGCATGGTGACATGGCTGTTACTATACTTAATTCATTTTTTGAGAAAGTGGATACCATTTTGTCACTCCAGGCGAAATTTCAAATCAATAGACTTGAAGTGAGTATCTAGATAATTCTTGAGAGAATTTAGAAGATGGGATGGGTACCATAGAAACACTGAAAAATATATCCTGGTAAAGTAGAGCAAAACTAGGTAAACAGAATAAAATATATATCCATATATCATGTTAGTTGTTTACACAGTAGAAAATAATTAACATATTACATGGGTTAAACTCTTCTTATATAAACTTGTTAATCTACCACCATGTTGTTGTCCAAAAATAAAAGCTGAATATTTTTTCAATTAATTGTATACTTCATAGAAATATTAGAATTATCTTGCATAAAAATCACTGCAATTTTGCCTTTACTATGAGAATATATATGTCACATGAAAAGCAAAATAATGCTTGCCTAATTCAGATGAGGATTAAGCCAAGCATGTCCTGCTATAGACAGCAAAGCAGGTATTTCTATGCTTGCGCTCTGTGGCAGTCTAAATATAGTACTCAGCATATCGAAGCTCAGGAGATGATAGGATGCAATTTCCTATGTTCAAAAGGCAGACTGACTTATATCCATCAAGGGCATACACACACACATCATGCTAAAAAATACTATTGGCTAACATTAATACTATGTGATTTTGCCATTCTCAGAATTTAACAATTTTGATCAAATGGGGAGTCCTCTTCACTAGCATTATTAGGAATTTCAAATTAGTCATGGAAGAATTATCTTTAATATTCAGACTTCTGTGATTTTAATCACAGAGAAATAGGAACATGTATTTAATATCTGTTAAATAAATAGTAATGGTTAATATTTATCTTCATTTGTATAACTTCTTAATGGAAAAATTTATGCCTAAAATTATAATTTCAATATACTTTCCTCAAAATTTTAAGAATCCCACTCCATTCAACACCCACCCACACCCAAGAAAGTTTTCTTGAACCTCTATCTTCTACTACTCTGTTTACTCCCCCTTCCTTTTGTGTGTTCATTGTAAGTCCACATTGGCAATTACTGATGTCCTACTCTGCCCTTACTTTGTAAGCCTCTCATGATCAAAAGAACGAAGACTTAAAACAAGTTCACCTCTCTGCAGAGGTAGAAAACAGGGGTCAGGTTCCCCAATATGAAGTCATTTTTAAATACTTTCAGCAATCTAATTTTTTGTTATTTTCTTCTTTATTAAATTCATTGGAGGTGGCATTGGTTAATAAAAATTACATAGGTTTCAAGTGTAAAATTCTTGTACAATTTTTGTGTTCACCACCCAAAGTCAAGTTTCTTTCTTTCTTTTACCACATATTTGGCCCTCCTTTACTGCCTTCCCCCTCACTCTCCTTTCCCTCTGGTAACAACCATATGTTGCCTGTGATTATGAGTGTTTTGTTTGTTTCTCTTATTTGTTCATTTGTTGCTTTCAGTTTTATATGCAACGTATTAGTGAAATCATAAGGTTCTTAACTTTTCTGTGTGACTTACTTTTTTTAGCATGAAAATAGTCTCAAGATCCATAGGTATTGTCACAAGTGGCAGTATTTCATTCTTTCTGATGGCTGAGTAGTATTCCATTATATATATGTATCACATCTTCTTTATCCAGTCATCTGTCCAAGAAGAGAGGTCATATGGAAACTATATTCTTAATTTTTTTAGGAACTTCCATACTGTTCTTTATAATGGCTATACCTGTTTACATTTCCACTAGTAGTAAATGAGAGTTCCTTCTCCTCAATCTCCCTAACACTTATTACTTGTTATTCTAACAGATGTGTGTGATATCTCATTGTAGTTTTGATTTGCATTTCACTAATAACTAGTGAAGTTGAGCATATTTTCATATATATGTTGGCCATCTTTATGTCTTCTTAATTTCTTATGGTAATATATTCTAAACCTTACTTTATTTCATTAATTAATGTTATATGCTCTTCCTTTTGCATCCACCTTTTAAATGTAAAGAAGTATCTGTTCAGATGTTCTGCTCATTTTTTTAAAAAAAATATGTTTTTATTTATTTCAGAGAGAGGAAAGGAGAGAAAGACAGAAAGAGAGAGATAGAGAGAGAGAGAGAGAGAGAGAGAGAGAGAGAGAGAGAGAGAGAATGATGAGAAAGAATCATCCATAGGCTGCCTCCTGAATACCCCTTACTGAGGACTGAGCCTACAACTCCTAGGCATGTGCCCTGACAGGGATTGAAATGGTGACCTTCTGACTCAGGGGTCAATACTCAACCACTAAGACCACCAGACAGGATATTTTTTTAACTGGATTGTTTGTTTTTTTGTGTGTTAAGTTATATGTGTACTTCATATGTTTTTGAAATGAAGCTTTGATTGAAAGTGTTGTTTGCCAATATCTTCTTCCATTTGTTTGTTTGTCTCTGTGTTTTATTGATCATTTTTGACATGCAGAATTTTTTAATTTGATATAGTTTGATATAGAACCATTCATTTATTTTTATCACTTCCCTTGCCTTTGAGGTCAAATTAATAAAATCTTCTTAGAAACCAATGTTTGTAAGTTTAATACCTGTTTTCATCTATGTAATTTATTGTTTCAGGTCTTATATTTAGTTATTTCATCCATTTTGAGTTTATTTTTATGCAACATGACAAATAGTCTAGTTTCATTCCTTTGCATGTGGCTTTCCAATATTCTCAGCAACACTTATTGAAGAGATTTTCTTTTCTCCGTTGTGTGTTTCTGGCTTCTTTTTTGAAAATTACTCCCTCTTCCTTTCACAGACAAATTCATTAGAAGAAAGATTACCCCCTGCTCACTTCCTCATTATTAGTCACTACTCTAAACTCATTGCAATTTTACTTCATCTATCAAGCATCTGTTAGAATTTGTCTCCTTAAATCTCTAGGATTTTTCTAACTGCAAAGTCAATGAATACTTTAGTCTTGATTTTCCTTGATTTCTCCTAGCATCTTTCTCCACTGGATATTCTGCACTTCTTGAAAAACCTTTCTCGTAAATTTCTTAAAAGCATATCCCTCGTTCTCCTATTATTATTGTAACATATTCTAAATTTCATTTTATTTCATTATTTTATGTTACACTCTCTTTCTCTTTACAATCTTTTAAATGTTGTTTCCCAGAAATTCATGAAGTACCTTCTCAATATATTTACCTGTCCATTTGATAGGACCATACTCATTTGCCTTTTTCACTTATTACTAAACACCAGAAATCAAAATGTGAATAAATAGCCTGAAGTCTGCTCTCACCTGAGAACCAATAATAATAAGTACTTACCAAATGTCCCATTACCTTAAACACAGATTTTCTAATAATAAATGTATCCATCATCTGTAAATGGCCCTCTGTCCAGTACTCTGAACCATAGTGAACAGAAGCCATCAGAACAACTGTTCAACTAACCAAACCGAAAACATATCCTTCTATTGACCTTGGTACCTTGTCAAATCATGAAGTTTGGTAGGCGTTAAATAGGTGCTAGCTACTCAGTCTTCATTCCTCCCATCTCTCTGTCACTGTTTTCTTCACTCTCTCATCCTTTCTCTAAAAACTGTGAGTAGACTTATCATTTTGAACCTGGATTTTCTCTATCTTCAATAGTTTGAATAAATTTTGTGTTTGTTTTAGAGACAAAGAAATTGAGAGGAAAGAGAGGGTGGAGAGGGAGAGATTGCTATAAATAGTAGTTTCATTTCTGAGACCTGAGGTTACCAATAATCATTATATGAATAAGTTTTAAAATTTGAGAAAAAACGCTAAGGAGTTTCTAACCAGCAAAACTCCATTCCCCCACAAGAAGTTGAATGGCACAGGTTTTCCATATCTATGTAACCGTATTGAAAAGCTCTTCAAATTCTAGTATCAAATGCCTAGGGAGGCACTTATATCATGGAATGAATATATTGATAAGGCCCTTGGGATAGATTCTTGGGGGGTCATAAGGCCCCCAAAGAGCATGTATTAGAAAGTGATATTTAATTAACCACCAGGTTTATGTTTGCTAAGCTGTGTATGCCAGCTGGAAGTGAAAACTGAATATTTTAGGAGAATGCAGAAAAAAATACAGCTCTTTAAGTGAATAAACAAGGAAAAGATAAATCATATAGAAGAAAAAAAGAACTTTGCTGATAGAACAGAGATTCTTAATTGGATATGTCATGAAATTTTTTCTGATACAAGTATAATATAAATCTTTTTCCCTAGTCATCCCTCTTCTTCTCCTCCAAAAACAATTAGCTGTTGGCATAACATAAACACTGGTTTCTACTTACCTGTTCTAATCATATTCAGTTAGAGCTATGTGTTCTTCAGGTATAGGAGAATTTCCTGTGCCGTGTGAATACATTCAATGGTAGCATATAACCTATCTTTCTCTAATCTCAACCCATACTCTTTGGTTTTCGTTTTTAATTACTGTCAACTAATGTGCACTTGTTGATTCCTCTATATAATATAGGTTTCTTAGAGGACAGTGGCCATATTCTACACCTGTATAATTCTCTCCACAACATCCCTTCTCTTCAGAATATAAAATAATGTTTTAAATATAGTATGCCAGCAATTTAAAAATTAATACAATTTATAGGTGACTCCCCCAAATAACCTCACAAATATCTTGACTTTTAAATTCTATTCTCTCTCTCTAATAATTCTGTTGCTAGCATCCATTCTGTATAGAATAAAACAGAACTTTCCAATCTCATGGAATTGTCTTGTGGTTAAAAATCCATCTGACAAATAAACAGATAGACTTCATATAACCTGTTTCTCTGCTTAAGCAATCAAGCCACCTGATATCAAACGCTGTTGGCCCAGTATTGGGGGATTCTTGCACAGTTTGATTTATAAAAATGAACTTTTCTGGGAGCTGTGTTAAGCCTTACCAACAAATATTTCTACATTTTCTTTCTTCTGAATATGGGTCTTTTAATGAATTGGCTTTTTTATCTGCTGTATCACTATATTGTTGCTTTTAAATATAGAGTATACTTTGCTTATAAAACATTTTTTAAATATTCTACAATTGTTATTTTGTATTCTGAAGTTGCTAATTACTATGATAGCTACAAAAATAGCATTCTTAAAAATGTTTTAAGTAATTATTTCAGTACATGTAGGTAAGGGCTGTATACCAAAAATATATCATTGATGTTATAAATTATTGCTTTATAAATATCCATACCAAAATGCATCTTGAAATGATTATTTAATCAGAAAATATTATGTTGTTGGGTATAAATATATACTATTTATTCTTTGATGTTATTAAAGGAAGTCCATTCTGTACAGAACAGCACCTTTAATATACAGAATTATTCTGCTCTTATAGTTCTATTATAATCACTGTCATATGTTAAGGTTTATTCAAATTCCAGACCAATACATGAACACTACATAAAATACATAGCTATTTCTTACAGCCTAAACATCCTGAAGCACTAATGGATCATTATTATGTTTCTTCATCTCTTGGAAAGGTTTACTGTTGGCGTAAATTCTAGTGACTTATAGTTCTTTTATACACATGAAAAAAGATAATGCTTAAAATCCCACTATCTGAATTTCAACTTTTAACTCTCTCTCTAAAGTTAAAAGTTAGCTTCCAAAGCTTTTAGAAGGCTTCTGCCCTTTTCAAACTGCAATTCTACTAGTAGTACATCAATCTTATTGATTTATTCATAGTAAATGTTACTGGCTCATTCTTTCTGTGTGAAGGTGAGGAAAGCTACATAAGTCCTTCCTAAACTCTGACAACCCTCTCAAATTCTACTTGGCTAAAGAGTGAAAACTTATTCTTTCACGTCAGGAAAATGGGCAGCCTGGAGAGGGACAATGGGCTCTCAGGGCCAAGTAAGATAGGCCGTAAATTCTAGTTTATTAGCAATCTCAAATGTGAAATGTTTTCACATTCCAGGAACTATTGCTTCCAGAAAGTGATAGAGCCTCTCTAGTAATAAAAGTATTGATCCTGAACTGAACTCTGAATGCACGATGTAAATTGTATGAGCCTTTTGGTGAAATCCATTTCTGAGTCTTAAAGTCCTTTAGTTTAACATACGTAAATGCATATCAAAAGAAATGAGTGAAGCATGTCCCCTATGTATACTTACTCATTTGTGTTTTTTCTTTTAGCCTTGGTTTTACATTGTATATTTTATTATATTTGTGCCAATTTATAAGGAACTAAAAGACTACCACCTAAAGGTTTATAACATACAAAAAACCTTGCATAATCTTTATTTTTGACCAATAACCATACAAAATATATCATAAGTAAGTTCTTTCCTTTTTAAATTATCTTCATTTTTTGTCTATTGAAAATAATTGAATAGGAACCACATGGCCTTGCCTTTCCTAATTCCAAGAAAAAGGAAAGGCGATTTGATCTAAAGGGTTTGATTCTCAGTACTCATTCTCCAATTCAATATCTAGAAAGCCAACAGAAAAACTTATATTATGATAAAACAATGATGGTTATTATTTTCTTGAAAGCAAAGATGACTAAAAGATTCTCTAATGTTACTGTCTGGACCTGACCCAATCAGTCAGTCATGTGACAGTGGGTCTGGTGTGTAGTGAATGAAATTCTAAACTAATTTTTATGTCTCACTGTTATAAGCATAAATTTCCATGGAACACCTAATATTTAAAACAAGCATTTATAAAAAGTTAAGATAAAAAAGAGCCTATATGCTAACATGGGAAAATGAGACAATGTTGGGAGATAAATATATATAAATATATATATTTAATGGAGAAAAAATATGATCTTCTAAGAAAAATAATGGAAAGAAAATGAAGGTAGGAAGAAAGAGAAAAGGTTTAAAAAAGGAAATTTAGGAATAAAAAAGAAAAAAATACTTATAGCATAATTTTAATTTTAGAATCATAAATTTGGCATAAAAGAGGACATTTTATAGAAAATGTAATCAAGGTATTAAAATTAGGAAATGCCACTTTTTATTTTTAATATCAGAACATATAAATCTGTAATCCAAGTCCAGAGTTGCTCAACTGAACTAATTTTGGTTCTTAGTTATAATTCCCATTTTAATGTGAACACTGTCAACAATAACATTAGCTGAACATTTTTTGTTTAATTGTTAAATCTAAAGATTTCTACTAACTTTATCCTTCAATATTCAATCACGGGTTTCCTGTTCTCAAGAAAAGGAAGGTAAATTGAAGCCCTTCATGGCTGTGCACTGCTCATCCATGTGTTCTGTTAACACATAGCAAGAGTCATAGCCCCTTAAGTATGAGAGGAACATTTTGCATGTGTTCAGGTTTACATAGTCAAAGGAATACAAAATAACTCCTATACATTTAACTTGATACCAATCCTGGGAAATGTTTGTTTGATCTGATACAGAGGGTGATACCAAGCACGGTGCCCTGTCACAACCGAAGGTTTATAACACTTTACTTAATTATTCAGAGTTCAATTTATACACTAATTTAATTCTACAAAGATTGTTGGCATATACTTTTACTTATGTATATCTGGTCTAGTTTTATCCTTTATATATGGAAAGCTAATCTCATGAAAATCATATACTATATCAACATTTTGAGCTCTTTTTATGTGAAAAACATAGGAATAAGATTAAGCCCTATAATATTTTAATAATAATCCCATTCATCTTTAGCTGTACTTCCACAATATTTGTTTAAAAACTTTTTCATTTGTTTCTCAGGTTTATATTCACTTACCATAATGCAACAGATGAATCAGCACCTCTATAGAGAAATCAAAGCTATCTGAAGTGATGTGCGCCCCCATTCTCTTTTCCTAGCTCCTGCTTCCTACTCTCCAGCCTCAGGCCAAAAGGCATTTGCACTACAGCTCAAAGGCAATTTCTTCACTTGTTTTTTCTTCCTATCCTTTGTAACTTTTAAGTTCATCAAATGGATGAACAATCAACATAGAGATAACCATTTAACCCTGAAGCTGCCATTTTATCCTCAAACCACATCTCTACTTTTAAAATGAATACTATCTAATCAATAATATCTTATAAGACTAACTTCTTATTCTTGCCTTAATTCCCCCTATCTTCCAGATCCTTTATGCTCAACCAGCAAAAATATCAGGGATTCACAGGCCATAAAGCTAATAGTTTCCAAGCCCACATTTTCCTTGACTTCCTTGAAATGGGTTTCCTTCTTTGTCTTATTAAACCTCTGAGTTCTTCCTGCCTTATTTTTCAGTTCTCACCTTTACGTTCTTCACTCATAAATTAATGCGATGAATCAAATTGTCAGTGGCTACTTGCATATGGATCTTTTCTTATTTTAATACATCTATATCTAAACTCATCATTATCAAATGAAGTTCTTACACTTTGCTTTCCTGTTGTAACTAATTATATAACTAAACCATTTATAAAAATGCAATAGGTACAAAAGTGTACATGTGGTATGATTCCATTTATAATATTCTAGAAAAGGAAAAAAAAAACAATCCATGATGGTAAACAAATAATGTTTACTTCTGTGGAGGGTGAAACTATTGATTGCAAACAGCACATGGGTACTTTCTGAAATGATGAAAATGTTCTGTGTTAACAGTATATAATTATCAAAACTCATTAAATTTCACATTTAAGCTTGGCTCATTTCACTCTAATAAAATTTTATATAAACAAACAAACAAAAAAGGGAATGGTAAGCAAATATTAAACTCTAGTTAGTTGGTTTGCATTTTTTTTTAAGGAAATGTAGCCAATAAAGCTGCAGAGTCAGAAAAAGTGAGATGCAAGCCGGGCCATCCTAAAACATCAGATGTTAAAGAAATGCTCTAAGAATCATGGAGATATATCAGAAGGACACCGATACATACAGAGCATGCAAGGGAGAAAAAATATTAACGTAAAAGAAAAAAAAACTGTCAACAATTGCTGAATGTAAGGCTTAAATAGGATACAGAACTATCTTTTTTCAACTTTCTGTAAATGTGAAATTAAAACAAAATGATGTGTAACAAAACATCCCAATAGATGTCTTATAAAGGATTGAAAACACTGGACTTGTCTACCCAGTGCATCTCAATCCTCCTGGGGAATGAATGCCTATTCCCTCCCTCCCTGACACAACTTGTCTCCACAATTTCATCTAAAGAGCTTTCTTCTCTATGAGATTCACCTGACCTCCATACACCTAACTGAGTGGAACACTTAGGTATAACTGATAAGTGCTTTCTTACATTGCTCTTACTTGTGTTTTAAAACTTTTAAAGCCTGTGCTGGGGCTGACCGGCAGACCTTGAACAACGGATGAATGATTACTCTAACACAGGTTTCTGAGAAAGAGAGGGCTAAGGCACTACTTGGCTATTACCGCCAAGTAGCCCTGTGCGCCTGCCCCTTTGGCTTTTATTGTCATAACCGCTTGAACTAAAATTAACCTCTAGATACAATCAGCAAGCTAAGCATCCTGGAGAAAGCACCTGCTCCTAAAAAGTAAAAAGGCCCTGTCTAAAGACCAGACATAGAGATTCTAGCAAAACACCCCAGGGGATTAGACTTGTTTGGGAAAGTCAAGGCAGGGGCTGTTGCCTTCAGTAAGGTTCCCTCAGAGGCCCTCGACCTTTCGGAGAACCCTCCTTACAGACCTGCCAACCAAGTCTCGTGCTTTCCCACAGCGCTGCCTTAGCCAGTTTTGCTCAGTGGGTGGAATATCGGCCTGTGCACCAAAGGGTCCCAGGTTTGATTCCAGTCAAGAGCCCATACCTCGGTTGCAGGCTCTTCCAGGGACCCTCATGCAGGAGGTAACCAGTCCATGTGTTTCTCTCGCATCAATATTTCTCTCTGTCTTTCCCTCTCTCTTCCACTCTCTCTAAAATCAATGGGAAAATATCCTTGGGTGAGAATTAAAAAAAAAAAATCTCTAAAGCCCTAAAAGGCAGACGTAGTATTTGTACAGTTGCCAATACTTAGCTACTTTCCATGAGCCCAGCAGGTGCTTAATATGTTCAATTCAGTTGTTTTTGGTCTGGAAGAAAAAAAAAATCAAGAACAAATAAGAACAACAATAACAAACATACCCCCACTGAAGGCCTGGCTTTAAAATATATTTAATTCTGTAGATGTTTTTATGCTTCTGTTTTTACACTTATAAGCCAAACTTATTTTAGAAAATTAAGGTCCTGCAGAGTTTAGAATAAATGCAGTTTTTGATAGCCAAACTAATTTCTTAAGTGCAAATGTATGTTAACTTGTGAGTTATTTGATAAGTATACACATTAGTTAACTCCTGACCTTGCCTTTGCTACTCTTTCATATGATATAAATAGTCTTTATTATTTAGTAAACATGTTTTCACACCTTGACACCCTTTGAATTATATTTATCAAAACTACCCACATTCCTGGTGCTTGCCAGATAAAGCATGGTCTTGGTAGGCAGAGAGGGTGAACAGATGTTTTCAAACTCCAGTGGCCATCTGCTGCGCCCTGAGCAACCCCCCTGACAGAGGCACAATCTGCAAGTGCTTACTCATAAAACACCCATTTTGTGAATGAAATGATTTTAGTGGTCTCGGAGGCTATCGCTTTGTCATTCTCCTGTCAGCGCTACAATTAATGTGGAAATAAAAGTAAACATGGCAGCTTTTTTGCCCTGTGTTTCCAAAAATTTATTGACTTGTTTAACCATCTCGCTGTAGTGCAAATAAACATGGTTTTATTATAATTGCATTTAAATCTTGATGGAAAGCAGCAACCTCTCATTAAATAGTTTTTCCTCTTTAGGATTATGCATGTAGACTTAAAACTGAACTCTATTCTACTCTTTACATAGAAGACCGAGGTTTTTAAAAATGCTATGGTGGTCATTTTCTAATTTAGGAATACTAACTGCCATATACTCTCTGCATAAACTCATATCACATCCTGAAATCTGTGAGAGTCTGCTACAGACTGTATGACTTAAGCAGCTGATATTTATTTCTCAATTCTGGAGGCTGGAAGTACAAGATTCAAGTTGGTTTGTTTCCTCTGAGGGCCAAAGTGGGGAGTCTGTTCCAGTTTTATTTCTTGAACTTGCAGGCGGTGCTTTATCACGGTGTCTTCACCTGGTTGTGCCTCTGTGCACACATATGTCCTGCCTATTTAAGCTCCGTCAAAGCTTCTCTGTCGTGAGAGTTAGCTCCCTTAATCTAGACTTCACTTTATTCCCACCACTGCTAAGGCATAATTTGGAGCCACCTTCCTCAGTCTCTCTTCTTCCACACATTTAATACTTCACCATTTAATAGTTTACTATTACAGACTTGGAATGGTGCTCATTGCTGGAGAGAGCATACATAAAATATCACCTTTATCTCATGATATAGAGTTGGGAGATGGCCTCTAATTGTGTTTACACACGTAAGCAGGGCAGATAATGTTGAACAGTGGACAAAGGTGGTGATAGGGAATGTGTAAGAAAACCGGTTTAGCTTTCGATGTGTTTGATTTGAGGAGTTTGGAGTTGCCAGGTAGGCGGTGGTATAGAAAGGGAATTCTACTCTTAATAAACCAGTTAATCCCAGATTATCTATGCCTATCAGTGAGATAGTATGAATCCCAGGAAATCTAGAAGAGATATGACAACCTCAGTAATAGGCTCCTTTTATAAACCCACATACAACCACCTAGTGGACAAAAAAGTAAAGAAAATCTCAAAGCCTCCTTCTACAGGACTGGTAGTAGTATCTCTTCATACATTGTTGATCTTATTCCACTCATTGTTTTATGATGATATTTTTCTAAATTTTTATTAGAATTAGTATGTTGTGAAGTGCTTTTAAAAGAGTAATTATGGTTAAGTATTTTTTAAACTAGCAATATCAAAAAGCATTTCAAGCACTGTTTACCTGTCTCTCAAAGAATCATACTAATAACAAAGCCTAACCACTCCACTGCTGTAAAAAGTAGTGACTTTGGTATAAATTACACAAGTAGAGATAGACTTTGATTGAGGGCAATCCCTTTTGATGATTGCATTTGTTTTGTTCTTTAGATTTATCCATACCTTATTTTAGCTTGAACTTGATTCTAAAATCTGGCATTGCGAAGCCATTGAATTAAGTTCTGTAAGGAAGCCTGCTCACTTTCTCCTAAGGGAAATGAAGAATGTATGTGGCTGTTAAGGATGATACTCTATTTACTTATTTATAAGTAAATGCATTTCCTGTTGTGGATGGGAGAACTCAGTCCTCTCAGAAATTGGCTGAACAAATTAAATCAGAATTTTGTTCTTGCCACCTCCTTGATTTCCCCAATTCTCAACTTTCCCTTAATGAATGTCTTGCTTTGAGCCATAATTCATCTTTTACAGTCCAGTTAGTTTCAAGTGAGGGTACTAATTTCCTAAGGGGACTTGAATCTCAGGCAAATTCCAACCAAAAAAAAAAAACTAATTTTAAACTTAGTGTTTGTTATAAATCACACCTAAGAAGCCAAGGGGAGCTCTCCCTTTGAAACCAAATCAAACGAAACAAAAAGAAAATTTAATGGTTGATAAACATTGATGGAACTCAGAAGAACATATTTTGTTTTCATTTGGTTCTATTCTTGGTAATTTATTAAATCTTTAGTTTTTACTCCCTTAATATGTAAATTATCAGGTGAAAATGAACAGCTGCTATCCCTCTTCAGAATGTGACCAATAGTGGGCTAAAGCTGAAAACAAACAGCAAAAGAAAAAATAAAGAACTTCGAAGAAGTCCTTTCAGTTACTTCCAGAGGAAGTAGAGTGGACCTTTTTTAAATAAACCATCATAATTGTTTTTATAACCTGAAGTGGAAAGCCTCAACCATTCATGAGACCAAGGAGAAGACAGGATGCTCTTCCAGAAACAGATATGCAATTAAATTACTTAGGAACAGAATTCAATGTTCCTCTTTTGGACCTTTCATCAAATATCTTTACTAAAAGGAAATAATAGGAATGGGAAAAATTATTACAGAATACATTCATACTTTTTCATTTTCCTCATATTCAGCTGAAGGAGCCCTAGTTGGTTTGGCTGAGTGAATAACACATCAGCCTGTGGACCAAAGGGTCTCAGGTTTGATTACACTCAAGAGCACATGCCTGGGTTATAGCTCGGTCCAATATGCAGGAGGCAGCCAATCAATGATTCCTTCTCATCATTAATGTTTCTATCTCTCTCTTCCTCTTCTTTCCTTTATAAAATAAATTATATATATATTTACCTGCAGGATAGCACAAGCAAGTTAAGGAAGCCTTCTAGAATTGTGATGAGTTCAAACCCTCCAGAACTTGAAGCCCATCCAGTATAAATCTCATTCTCATTTTTAAAATGTATTTTTATTTATTTCAGAGAAGAAGGGAGAGGTGGGAGATATAGAAACATCAATGATGAGAGAGAATCATTGAGACTGAGAATTAAAACATGACCTCCTGGTTCATAGGTCAATGCTAACCATTGAGCAATACCAGCTGGGCAACTCATTCTCATTTTAATTAATGGTAACATATACTGATGTTTTATATTTTCTCATGTAGATGCAAACTAGCTGGTTCCAGCCATTAGAAAAAAAGTATTTGTTGTAATAAATGCTACATTAAAATAAACATGTTATATATTACTAGAGGCCTGGTGCACTAATTTGTACACAGGTGGGGTCCCTTACCCTGACCAGCCATCAGGGCCAATTGGGGCCAGTTGGCCAAGGAGGGACTGCAGGAGGGTTCCAGGGCGTGTCCTGCCCATCTCACCCAGTCCTGATTAGCCGGACCTCAGCAGCAAACTAACCTACCAGTTGGAGCAAATGCCCCCTGGTGATCAGTGCAAGTTATAGCAACTGGTTGAGCAGTTGGTGGTCAATCAGACACTTAGCATATTAGGCTTTCATATACAGAGATTAGTTACTAATTTAAGTATTTGCATATGTACACTTAAATACATATGATAGGCTGTAACTACAGATGAGGACACTGTTTCTGAGGACCAACAGACTCAGACTTCCATTTATTATTAGTTCTATGCTGTCAAAAATATTGCTTAGTCTTTCTAAAACTTATTTCTCAATATGCAAAATTCAGACAATTCTAAGGGTCATTTCATGTGACTGCCCTGAGTACTACATAAGAAAATTATGTATAAATAACAATGATAGCCCCACAGAAGCTACTAGGTGAGATGTTTTCACCATAACTCTTATTGAGCCTCAGCAATTTTTAATATTATAAAGGATTGATTATTGGAGAGTGTCTGCTTGGGGACTTCTAAAATTTGGTGCCATTAATCATTTTCATTTTACTATTACCTGTTCACAAACATCCATCTTTCCATCTTATTTATTAACACATTGAGAATGGCTGCATTCTCAAAAAGAAAAGCCTCAGAAGAAGCCAACTGTGTCTTCAGCTAACGTCTCTATCACAAGTGGGCTTTATGAGCTGACAGAGAGATGATGTATGAATGGATGGGCCAGACTAATCAGAGGAGGGTTGAGGGGAGAACAAAGGACCCGAAAGCAGGAAAACACAATGTGAGATTCAGACATCTAAATCATGTGGAATTGATTTCCTGAGAGGAAGAGGGCTGTACTTCAATATACCCAGATCATAATGTGGCCTGAGGGATAAGGTCTGATAAATAAAAGATAATTGTTTTTGCTAACTTTGAACATATACATGGGTTAGAGGATTCCTTAGCACTTTATCTGATGATACCCATGCATAGCTTTTTCAAACTCCAGTGACAATCTTTGGGGGTTAGACCCTAAAAGCATTGCACTAGGCCTTGAAACAGCATGTTTCTGTTTTGCCTGAACAGCCATAAATTATCACAAAGATACAGATTCATTAAGAATAGCAGTTTAAACCTTGTATCTACTAATGCCATTTTAAGAGGTATGGGGAGTAACAGCCAAAGCATTTGTACCTCTTGTCACCAAAGTTTTCTTAATCTGCTGAGTAAACAGGATCTTTGAAATTTTGCTGGTGATTATGTCTATGCTACTATATTCTATGGCATAGAACACAGATCTTTATTTTTTTTTTCTGCCTGCTCTCTTAAGCAGATAAATGCACTATCTCCAGAGTTATTAGCATATCAGTGTCTAATTGACTGTAATAAAAAATGAAAAATCCTAATAACATTCCTGTATGTCATTCTCATGGACTTCAATTATTCAGAAATTTCATAATGCTGCTGCTGCTTAGTAGAGTGTAGCCCATTAAATATGCAACTGGGCTAAAATATAAAAGTTTCTCAAATGCTCATAGGATGAAACCATGGTGGTGTTTTAAAATTTAATGTTGCTTAACCTGCAACACAATGAATTCTCCAGCCCAGATATAAAGTTTATGGTGTGAAAGTAAAAATTAATCCATAGTGTTTTGTAAAACTGGTCACACCAAAATTTTTATTTTTATTTCTTTGTTCAACTTCTGTCCTAAATATACAGTTTTTATCTAACAAAGTTTTAAGATTTTAAAAGAAGTATAGCCATCTAAGATATTGTTTTGGAGATTATTCACCTAATTTACAGGTAAATATGCAAGGAAAATAGGAAAAAATTAGTCAAGCTGTTTTATATTTCAAACTTTACCTAATTATATATCTACCTAATCTACCTATTATCCATCTATCTATTATCTATCTATCTATCTATCTATCTATTTATCATCTATCTATCATCTATCATCAGCAGCAAAAACACAAGAGTAACCAGTTAGTTAAAAATGAAGAAAAAAAGCTAACATATTTCAAAGGTATTTTTTTCAACAAGTTTTAGGAAAAACATTAGTTATTACACGTTAGGTAACATTTTTGTTATCTAACAAATTTATTTTATTATCATCAAATATATTAACTAACAGATATGTTAGGTAACATGTTTTTTTATCATTTTAAAATATGCCAAATATTTTGTTGTATACTATTCATATTTTATTTTTAAAAGTATAGGCTCTTCATTTGACCATAAACAAGGACGTATTCATGAGGAAAATAGGTAAATCTGTACCTTGTGTCAATAAATATCTCCAATCTAAAAAAATTGTAGAACACATGTTATATATGCCTAGGGGACTTTAACTAAACTATAGATAATTTATAAACTCAGTATCATTCCTAAAGAGTAGTATTTCCAAAATGAACTTAAGCCAAGAATATTATTTGTTATATTCAAACTTCATTCCTTACTTATAAAATACTATTATCATTTTAGAATTTAGAACATATTTCTTACATTTTATTTCTGTCCTTAACCTTTTGGTTATTTTGAAAAACATTCTGAGGACAGTTATTAAAATGATGGATTGCAAGTCACAAAAAAGGTTAGATTTTTTTTTCTTTCCTTTCTCCTCCTCCTGCTTCTTATCCTTCTTCTTCTTTTTTATGCTTCTCAGAAGCACAGATAAGGGGATGCGACTTGAAGAAAAAGGCAAGCCAGCTCAAGATTTGGGAGACTTGCTTCTTTGGAATGTAGTGCCTTATACGTATATTCAACTGAGAATATTTTAAAACTAGAGGCCTGGTGAATGAAAATTCATGCACTGGAGGGGGTGTTCCTCATTCAGCCTGTCCCCTCTCATAGTCTGGGAACCCCTAAGGGCAGGCGATGCCCCTTCATACCTCTGCTGCTGCCACTGCTGACCTCTGCTGCTGCCACTGCAGATAGCACAAGCCTCGGCCAGCCCTGGTTACCTGAAGCCACAGTCTGCCCTGGGCAGCTATGGAGCTGAGGGGATTGGGGGACCCTGGAGGCAGGCACGTGGAGTAGCTGGGCCCGCCTGGGGGTGGGCCCGGCCTTGCAGTGTGCCAGTGAAGCTGAAGGGACTGGGCGCCATGATCTTTGCAATGGCCTGAGGGTCAATTAGCATATTCCCTCTTTATTAGATAGGATAGGCTAAGACTGTGGTTGGCAAATTGCAGCTCGCAAGCCCCATGTAGCTCTTTGGCTCCTTGAGTGTGGCTCTTCCACAAAATACCACGGCCTGGCCAAGACTATTTTGAAGAAGTGGCGTTAGAAAAAATTTAAGTTTAAAAATTTGGCTCTCAAAAGAAATTTCAGTCGTTGTATTGTTGATATTTGACTCTGTTGACTAATGAATTTGCCGACCACTGGGCTAGGGCAACAGTTGTTGCTGGTTTAAGATGAAAGTATTAAGTTAAGAGATAGTTTTACTCGTGTTTTAAGGCTATCATCAGTCCTCACTTTCTACCATCTTAGAAAGCAATGTCTGAAAACAAGTAAAGTCACAATATCAGTCCCCTCAATAGAACAGTATTGTATGTAACTTTCAACTAACCTGGCCAATGTATTATTTTCAAAATATAATACTGATCAATAATCTTTATGCATTTCTATTCATATATTATATTAATGCATTTTTACTCACATGGTATCAAGGAAAAAAATAAAAATTATGGCAGTGCTCTGAAGACATGACACACACACACACCCTCCTCTCCTCTCCCTTTTCCCCCCGCATCCTTCAACTGACTCTTGCACACCTCCCACTGGGGATAGGCCGGCAACCAAGATACATGCCCCTGACCGGAATCAAACCCAGGACCCTTTAGTCTGCAGGCTGACACTCTATCCACTGAGCCAAACCGGTTTTGGCCCACTCTTCTTTCTTTTCTACCATTTAGTGTGTGAGATTTTACCCAATGCCTTTTGGATGAAATGGAGCAAATGAAATACAATGAAGTAATAATTAATCCATAGCTAAACCATTTTTTCCTCATGAAACATGTGGAATAAGTTCACTTGAATCTACCTTCAAAGATATTGCCATGTAAAAAACTTATTCCTTATTCTATGAGTTGGGACTTTTCAGAACTATGAGTAATTCATAGAATCTGTGGACAAAAATACATATTCTGCCAATACACACACACACACTTTAAGATGCTAAAAAGTAAGAAGGAAAGACCAATGTATTTTAATAATTGTACACTAATATAATCAGTGTTGAAAAGTATTTTAAAGTTGAAATGTAAAAATCAAGAAAAATTTTAGGTTAAAAAAATATTTGTAGATTGATAATGGAGGGCAAATTTACAGGTCTTTTCACTTAAGGGCAAATATTTTAAAGGCCAAATTGAAAGCTGTCTTTAAGAAAAAAAAAACAACTGACAATTTATTTGTCAACTGCAATACTATCTCATATTTTAAAAATTTTCTACTCATTCCCATAAATTAATTAATCCCTAGACCTTCAACAATTATACCATTTATTTGTTTGGCAAAACTGACTTTTTTTTTTGTAAATATATTTTCATTGATTTTTTTACAGAGAAGAAGGGAGAGGGATAGAGAGCTAGAAACATCGATGAGAAAGAAACATTGATCAGCTGCCTCCTGCACACTCCCTACTGGGGATGTGCCCGAAACCAAGATACATGTCCTTGACCAGAACCTTTCAGTCCACAGGCCAATGCTCTATCCACTGAGCCAAACCGGTTTCAGCAAAACTGACATTTTTAAAAAGCAAAATATTTGAAGAAAATGTATGAATTCATTCATTCCAATTTCTGTATACTGTTTTGAAATAAACTATTTAAAATGTTAGACAAATTTTAAATCTACAAAAACTTGTAGAGTAGATTTTACATGTAGCCCATACACCGTTTCTCCTAATATTCTATTTTATAGTAATATTAAAGGCCCAGTGCATGAAATTCATTCACGGGGTGTGGGGGAGAGTTGTCCCTCAGCCCAACCTGCGCCCTCTCCAATCTAGGACCCCTTGAGGGATGTCCAATTTCCCCTCTCATTATCAGGACAGTTGGCTCCCAACTGCTTGCCTGCCTGCCTTCCTGATTGCCCCTAACTGCTTCTGCCTGTCAGCCTAATCAACACCTAACCACTCCCCTGACATCCTGATTAATGCCTAACTGCTCTCCTGCCAACCTGTTTGCCCCTAACTGACCCTCCCTGCAGGCCCGATCACTCTTCCCTCCTCTGGCTGCCTGGTCACCCCCAACTGCCTTCCCTTGCAGGTCAGGTCCCTCCCAACTGCCCTCCCCTGCTAGCCATCTTGTGGTGGCCTATCTTGTGTCCACACGGGGGCAGGATCTTTGACCACATGAGAGGAGCCATCTTGTGTGTTGGAGTGATGGTCAATCTGCATATTACTTTTTTCTTGGATAAGAGGTGCATGTGCGCATGGGAGGGGCCAGTTGGTTTGCCCTGAAGGGTTTCCCAGATCGAGGGTGTCCCAGATTAGGGTGTCTCTTGAGGTGTGGGAAGACCTGGGCAAGGGGCCTGTGGTGGTTTACAGGCCAGCCACACTCCCCAGTGACCCAAGCATAGGCCCTGGCATTTGGATTTATTTATCTTCTACAATTGAAACTTTGTAGCCTGGAGCAGAGCCAAGCCTTCTGCTGGCTCTGTGGTGGTAGCCATTTCTGTTGGGATTTATTTATCTTCTATAATTGAAATTTTGTAGCCACAAACAGAGGCCAAGTCAGGCCAGGGTTTTCAGAAAGCTTGGCTTCCTCCATCACCAGGAGCAACCCTAGCCTCCTGCTCTCTCCAGCTCCTTGGCTGCCACCATTTTTGTTGGGATTTTTATCTTCTATAATTGAAGCTTTGTAGCCTGGAGTGGAGCTCTGGGCCAGCCAAGGTGTATAGAAAGGTTGGCTTCCTCTATCACCAGGGAAACCCAAGCCTCCCTCCTGCTCTCTCCATGGCTACAGCCATCTTGATTGGGTTAATTTCATACTTGCTCCTGATTAGCTGGTGGGTGTGACTGGTGGGCATGACTTGTGGGTGTAGCAGAGTGATGGTTAATTTGCATATTATTCTTTTTTTAGATAATCTGTTGCATTTGTTACAATTCATGGAATAATATCAATAAATTATTAAATAACATACCTTTTTCATATTTCCTTATTTTTATTTAAGGTCTTTTTTTCTGCCTCAAGTTCCCTCCCAGGAAATTATATTGTACTTATTCATTATGTCTCCTTAGGCTCCTCCTCTTGGTCCTGACAGTTTCTTCGATTTTCCTTGTTCTTGATGGCCTGGCTGATTTTGAGAACAACTGGTCAGGTATTTTCTGGAACATTTTCAATTGAAACATTTGTGAAGATTTGATCATGAATGGGTATTGGATTTTTCAAATACTTTATCTGCATCAATGAATTTAATCATAAGATTTATTTTCTTCAACCTATTGATATGGTAGAGTATATTTATAGAGTTTAAATGTTTTTGTTGTTGTTATTATTGTTGGTAATACTTGCCCAAGGATGTTTTTTCTATTAATTTTTAGGGAGAATGGGAGAGAGAGAGAGAGAAAGACAGAGGGAAATATCAATGTGAGAGAAACGCATCAATTGGTTGTCTCCTGCACTAGCTCAGACCAGGGTCCAACCAGTGAGGAACCTAGGTACTTGCCCTTGACCAGACTCTAATCCAGGGTTCTTTTATCCGTAGGCCTATGATCTATTCACTGAGCCAGACCAGGTAGGGTTACAGTATAAATGTTGAAACAGCCTTTTGTATTTAGAATAAATCCCACTCTTGGTAAATAATCCCTTTTATACATTGTTGGATTTGTTGAGGATTTTGTGTGTATTTCCCTGGAGAGTAATGTCTGTAATCTTTCCTGAAGTGCTTGTGTCTGATTTTATAGTCCAGATTATGTTGACATCATTTTCTTGAAGAGATTTTGAACAATGAACTTTATTCCTTTCTTAAATGCTTCATAGAATTAATTAGTAAAATCATATGTATATTTGTTTATGCTTTCTTTTTGGAAGGTTTTCTATTATTGATTTTATAGATAAAGGGCTTTCTGTCCTTGTGTATTTTCATAAACAAGTCATTGGTCTATTACATCTAAATTTTCAAATTTATATGCATAAAGCTATGTGTAATATTCCCGTATTAACATTTTTATGTCTGATATTTACAAGTTATGTATTACTTTTTGTTATTTTTAAATACATTTGTATTGATTGTAGAAAGAAAGGGAGAGGGAAACATCAATGATGGGAGTCATCTATCAGCTACCTCCTATACACCCCTTACTGAGGATCAAGACTGCAACCAGGCATGTGCCCTGACTGCGAATCGAACCTTGATCTCGTGGTTTATAGGTTGATGCTCAACCATTGTCATGGCTTTACAAGAATTAAGTCGGATGATTCTACACTAACTGTGCCAGCTACTTCCTTTAAATGTTTTTTCTTTGAAAGCACAGGCATTGACCCACCAATACATAGAAATATAGGAGATCAGAATAGAAGTAAATAGTTTTATACATTTAATTTAAAAATCAGTGCCATGAGTAACATTAGTTCTTATGATGTACTCTAGTCTAACATTACTTGAATATTTTTGTCCATAGATGTTTTGATGGTTGAAATGGGCAACTTTCCTTGCTCTGCTTTCCTCAGGAAAATATTTTTAAACTCATTTCCTTAGCAGCTAATCAATCATATCAACTATGATTATTCAAAGTCTTTGAAGATATATGTATACCTAGACACACACACATAATTGTTCATATTTATAGGCTTTAATGAAATGATAATAGATATGTGAGTTGTCTGCAAATCCTGTAGATTGCAATTCTGTGACTTCTGTTCATTTTCAGTGTTCACAATATAAACATAATTATAATGTACTACTATGTGTACATTATGCTTGAGTATAATACTCCCAACAAAACTATCTGCAAAATCAAACCCAATGTATTCATGATTACAATAAGATATTATTTAAGAATGACTAGTGCCTCCAAGGAATACAATGTTTAGGCAAGTGTGTGATTAAGATGGAGGCCCAGAAAAGGTTACATTCTTTATGTGTTCATTCTTCAGAGGGTGCTTAACCCCCTAAGAGTAAAACAAATACTTTCTAGAGGTAAAAGGCTTACATTTTGAAAGAAATGCTTATAATAACAAAGTATGTTTGTTTTTACCATCATATTTTCTTGACAAAGCGAAGAGTCATGTTTCCTCATTACATTTCAATAACAAGCTTCTTTTGATTAAAATTACATTTTGTCACTGCAAGATATAATTGAACAGAAATATAAAACATAGAAATATTGTCAAACTAAAATATGTGGATATAAAGTCTTGAAATATAATTGTCTTTTAACCTAATAGTTTATTTATCAAATTAAGTAGATCTTAAAAACTAGTATTTTTAATTCTAGTAGTATATCTTTTGATGATGAACAGTCTAGAATTACCTCTTTACTATTCTTGTTGTCATTTCTGAAACAAATGTTCTGAGTATTCAAATAATTTAGTAATCATATGCATATACTTTCCTCTCTCACCAAAACCTTTTATCTCTGTTACATGCACTGTGTGTATGCATTATTATTTTCTTAATGTGGCTAAAGAGGAACAACATATTTGGGAGTATGCATTTCTATTTAGTTATGGTTCTTAGAAATGCTTCATTCAACTTATTCACATATCTATTAATGTCAATGATACATTTTAAATTGGTTTATATACATTTCCTCTGGTATTACTTTTACTTTAGCTGAAGTATATTTATTTATGTTCATTCAACAAGTAGCATGTGTTTTAAGGTTCAGATATTCTGTATCTTCAAGTATCTTAATTTTACCTCTATCCATGAATGATAGACTAGCTGGGCATGAAATTCTAGACTAATTAGCATTAGTCTACATTTAAAATTATCACTTAAAGTCAGGTCTTGTTTCTTTGGAAATGTTCATAAAGTTATTCATTTGTAGGTATTCTGCCATTTTATTATTATAAGTGTCATTGTAAATTTGTGGGCAAGAGTTGATTTTTAGTTATTCTGTTCACTCATTAGAGTTTGTTTCAAATGTGAGGATTTGTACTATTTTAAAATTCTAAGCAATATCCTTTTCAAATACTGTTGTTGCTGTTTCTCCCACTTTTTTTTTTCTGGAATTTCTATTAGGTAACTATTGAATTCTCCCATCTATGTTCCAAGTTACTTGTCAGTCTTTTGTACACACATATTTGATGATGTGTAGAATTCTGGTGGTGTTGCTTAATATTACCTATTAATTTATTTAGCTTACCAATTAACCATAATATAATAGATAGATTATCCTTGTTTAAAAATTTTTGAAACTGTAGAAAACTTAGAACTTTGTTATAGTTGAAAATCAATTTGATTTTTGATATGGAAATAGTTGTATTATAAATAGTGTCTAAAATGTATGGAAAATTTTGTTAAAGCCTATTATGTAAAAATGAGGAGCTGCAATCTTACTGGTTAGTGTAGCTATGAGGTGAGGGAGTGATATAGGGGGAATCTGAACCTTAATATTTTATAAGTAGCCCTGGCAATTTTCACCTCTTCCATTATTTGTTTTTAAAGATAATTTTTCATATTTATTGAGGTATAACTGAAAAATAGAGTTCTGAGATTTTAATGTGTAAATCATAATGACTTGATATACATCTATATTGTGAAAAATTTCTCCAATTTAGTTAATTAACATATCTATCACTAAATATATAAACTACACCTTCTCTATCTATTTATTTATTGGACTCAGGTTGTTTACATATTTTTGCTATTGTGAATAATGGTGTAATAAATCTGAAAGTTCAAATATTTCTTCAATATCCTGTTTTTATTTCCTTTGAGTATACCTAGAAGTAGAATTGCTGGATTATATGGTAGATTTATTTTTTAAAATTTTTGTGGAACCTTTATATTGCTTCCCATAGTGACTTAACCAATTTATATTTCTTCCAACAATGTAGAAAGTTCCATTTTCTTCATGTCTTTGCCAATAGTTTTTATCTCTTGTCTTTTTTATGGCAGCCATTTTGACAGCTGTATGGTAATATCTCATTTTGTGTTTGATTTGTGTTTCCCTGATGATTAGTGTTATGAGCATCTTTTCTTGTACCTGCTTACCATTTGGAAGTCTTCTTTGGAAAAAAATATTTACTTAGTTTCTCAGTCTATTATTCATACAGCACTTTTTTTTATCATAGAGTTGTATCATTTCTTTAAATATTTTGAATATTAACCTCTTATTTGATATATCAGTGGTTCTCAACCTTTCTAATGCCATGACCCCGCAATACAGTTCCTCATGTTGCGGTGACCCCAAACCAAAAAATAATTTCGGTGGCTACTTCAAAACTGTAATTTTGCTACAGTTATGATTCGGAATATAAATACTTGATATGCATTATGTATTTTTCGATGGCTTTAGGTGACCCCTGTGTTTTGGTCATTCAACCCCCGCCGGGGCTGTGACCCACAGGTTGAGAACCACTGTGATATATGATTTTCAAATGTTCTCTCCCATTCTATTGGTTCATATCTAGACTATCCAGCTCTAACGTTTGTGATGTGAATTATTATAATCTATGTCAAAAATTGGGCATTTTTTTCTGGTTAGGCCTGTTTTTATTTTGTTTTGTTTTGTTTTGTTTTTGCTTGGGTGTTATTTATCAAAGGCATTGTGGGAGAACTGAAGAACTGAATTTGAAGTCAGAATACTTCATAGAAGGTGATGATTCTTAACCCTGTTCTTAGATAAGAACTACTTCTAAAGCTTTACATAAATCACAATTTCTAGATCTCACCTCCAGAGATTCTGATTTAATTAGTCTAGGATAATGACTTGGCATTTTACATATGTAGTGCACTAAATGTGATTTTAGTGTGCTAATGGGAATGGGGAATAGTAGAGGCATTGAGAGAACCACAGGTATAAATGTTTGCCCCTAATTGGCAGAATTTAGATCTTGGGACCACATTCCTGCAAAACATGAGTTTCCTAATCTGTATAACTTCACCTGATTTTGGTACTAAATAAATTAAATAATGTATTTACAACACATTTTACCAATTGATACATACAGGGAAATTAGTTATTGTTCTTACATAGTGTCTAGATTACTTTATCACAAAATATCATCATTTCTCCCAATTATGTAAATCTAAAGCAATGAGATATAATACTCAAAACACTGCCAAAGAAGTTCAATACCATACTGGAGCAAGGTGAATTTCAGTTCTGTTAGGCATTCCTCCCTATATCTTGGGATGGCAATAGCCCCTGTTGTGGCTCTACTTTTGTAACCTTTTTATTGTGCCTTTTTACTGCAGACAAGTATTGTCTTGCAAGTGTGAAGCTTCCACAATATAAAATGCAGTATTTGAAGTAATGGGCAGATCATCATATAATAGCTTTGTAGTTATGCTTAAACTTATTTGCTGGGATTATGTGGGGAAAAATCTAAATGTGACAGAAACTGTCAATATCATAGTGATTATCACATAGATACACTCATCTTTGTCAATGATTGACAAGTAGGATGCATTGGAGAAAATTGGAAAGGAACTCCTATCTTTCATAGATGTTACTCTTGAGTGGGCACTTCTTTTATATTTTAAACCAAACATTGTTTTACTTTTAGCATTGTCTTTTTATTCCCTAATTTATGTTTAAGATAATTAATAAACAAGTTTTCAATATAGATTAAATCAGCATTATAATATTTCCTATTTCTTGATCCATTGGACACACTCCTGAATTTTTGAGCAAAAAACAAAATCTTTCCATTCACAAGGTAATGCAAAAATTTTAATAATATATCTATTTTATTATATATGGATATACTAGAAATGACTATAAGTGCCCATGGGTCTATTTTCTTTTAAGTGTAATGGTCACTTTATCGTTATTTTAAACTCAAGTTATGGGATGCACCACTTGTAGTGTTTAGAAAGCCACGACTGCAGATGATGGAACTAGTTTTATTTAAATGTAAAGTACATAGAAGCCCCAGTGGCCTAGTGGATAAGGCATTGGCCTCCTAAATGTAAAGTACATTTGTCCATGTCACTATTTTGATAGAAAAGAGATATTTCATGTGTACTTTAGAATTTAAATGATCCAAATTTCTATCTAACTCATCTCTACCTATATCTGGTACTTTGCATTTTGGGTACAAGAGTTGACTCTCTTTTCCTCACTTTCTCAAAACTGCATTAACTGCAAAATTTTTCAGAACAGTCTAAGAGTGAAATAAGAGCTATCAACAATGTAGCTTCTGCATCTGTCACCAGTTCATGCATGTACCAGATCCTGTGTTCCTAGTTCATGTGTGTGCTATTGGTAAACTTTACCACTTTTAACATCACAGACTTAGTTCTTAATGCTTTAAAGGCTGACCTTTTTTTAAATACATATAGCATGACAATTGCCATTCTCAAAGCATATTTTCCTATTTTGGGAAATGCATTTTGTCTTGGTCTGTAGTCATCTGCTCTTCCTGGGGTTAACTCAGGAAATGTCCTTAGTAAAATCTGATAGCTGATTGAGTTCATTTTTTGAACGAGGGTCATTCAATGTGTGAAGTAGATCATACTTCTGGCCAACAGAAATGTGACTTTTGTTTTGCTTTCTTTAGCAAGCCAATGAAAAATGTTACTGGGTGTTACTGTTGTTTTGTTTTGCTTTATAAAATGTGCTGATCATAACATTTCAGATAAGTATATGAACCAGATTTTACTAAATTGCTGAAAAGCAAATGGGAGATGGCAACAAACACATGAACATTTTGTGAACAAGATGCTCCCTGTTTTAAGCTATTTCCTATGTAAATTATTCTTCCTTGGCAGTATGATTCTGTTTGATTTTAATTATTATGGTCCTACGGAATTTTAGAGTTGGCAGGGGCTTTTGAAAAATCTTATTTTTAACAATAAGAAGTCCAATAGCCAAGAAAGTGAGTACTCTTACCTCCCACCCAGTGACCTCATCAATAGGTGTATAACTTTAGCACAGTCTCTCCCTGTACACCCCTCACCCCTTTCCCCCTGAGAATTATCAGTCTACTCCCTTTCTGTGCTCCTGATTCTACTATATTCACCAGTTTATTCTGTTGATCAAATTTTTAATTCACTTAATTTTTAGATTCACTTGTTGATAGATATGTATTTGTTGTTCATAATTTTTAATCTTTGACCTTTTTCTTCTTCCTCTTCTTAAGAAGTACCTTTCAGCATTTCATATAATACTGGTTTGGAGTTGACGAACTCCTTTAACTTTTTCTTATCTGTGAAGCTCTTTATCTGCCCTTCAATTCTGAATGATAGCTTTGCTGGATAGAGTATTCTTGGTTGTAGGTTCTTGCTATTCATCACGTTGAATATTTCTTGCCACTCCCATCTGGCCTGCATCGTTTCTGTTGAGAAATCAGCTGACAATTGTATGGGTGCTCCCTTGTAGGTAATTAACTGTTTTTCTCTTGCTGCTTTTAATATTCTCTCTTTGTCTTTTGCTCTTGGTATTTTAATTATGATGTGTCTTGGTGTGAACCTCTTTGGATTCCTTTCATATGGGGTTCTGTGTGCTTCCTGGACTTGAAAGTCTATTTTTTTTTCACCAGATTTGGTAAGTTTTCAGTCATTATTTCTTCAAAAAGGTTTTCAGTATCTTTCTCTCTCTCTTACTCTGACACCCCCACAATTCTGATGTGGTACACTTGAAGCTGTCCCAGAGGCTCTTTACATTATCTTCACATTTTTTAATTCTTTTTTCTTCTTGCTTTTCCAGTTGAGTATTTTCTGATTCTTTATATTTCAAATTTTTGACTTGATTCTTGCCTTCCTCTAGTTTGCTGTTAGGTCTCTGTATATTTTTTATTTCAGTCAGTGTATGTTTAATTTCTATTTGGTCCTTTTCCATCTCTAGTTGGTCCTTTTTCATTTCCTCTTGGGTCTTGCTAAATTTATCCATCTTTTCTAGGATATTCTTGGAAAACCTTATAACCATGGTTTTTGAACTCTATATCCAGTCATTTGTTTTCCTCCATTTCTTTTGTTTGTGATCTCTTCCTTTGTCTCAGCATTTTCACTTTGCCAGGAGAACTTCTGTGTTGGATTCAGCCTTATGATACAAGATTTGCAAAACTGCAAAAGCCTCTCTGTTGAGCTTGGGATGGGTGGAGTCTCAGGGCTTAATGGACCACCTTGCCTTCCAGTCGGCCACGCCCTCCATGGCCCCTGTGTCTCAAGTGACTGGGTAATCGCTGGAGCGGTCCCTGTGTGCAAGCCCGCTCTCTCGCAGTGCCTCTAGACTGCTACCTTTCCAGCTCCCCTGCACTACGAGACCATATGAGTCTGGGTCCCCAGGGATTCACCCGAAACTGGGGTTTAGTGGAGTTAGAAGTGATGCAATTGGGAGGGTCTGTCTCCCACCCACTTGTGAAAGCCAGCAGCACAATCAGCAGTTGGTCCTCTGCACACAGTGCTGTGTGCGCCACCAGACTTCTGATCTTTTGTGAGTCCCCTACATTTTCGTGCACGTCTCCCTTTTCACAGTCCAAACTGCCCCGTATGAGTTTCGGCTGGACCTGAGGTTTAGTGTTGTGGGATAAGGGGTTCAATGCCATTGGGAGTCTCTGTCTCCCTCCCGCCAGAGAAAGCCAGCCAGGTACCCCAGCACCCACTCTCTCCACTTGTGAGTCTCCATATCTCAGCCTTTTGCAGCTCCTCTGGGTTTCCATGAGCTGCTCTTTCCTTCTAGTTGTAGCATTTCCACTCAGCCAGCTTTCCAGTCGTTCTGGATGATGTCCGTTCTGTCTTTTAGTTGTTGTTTTGAAATTGTTGTGCAAGGCAGCAGTGTAGGTGTTTACCTATGCCACCATCTTGGATTCTCCTCTTAAACTTTAAATGACCCATTCAGGTAAACCTTTTCAAAGACATATGTAAGAACACCTATTTTATAGTGACTGGAATTTCACATTTATTTTCTTGTTGCTGTTGCAAAGCACACATAAAGAAATAAAAATAAAACAAGTCCTGCCAGAGTGGCTCAATGGGTTGAGCATCATCCTGTGCCTGGTTGCAGGTTCAATTCCTGGCCCAGCAACTCAGATTGTAGGTTTCATCCCTGTTGGGGTATGTGCAGAAGATAGTCAATCCATGTTTCTCTCTCATAACTATCTCTCTCTCTCTCTTTCTCTCTCTCTTTCTCTCTCTCTCTCTTTTCCCTTTCTCTGTCTCAGCATGTCCTTGATTGAGGAATAAAAAAATAAAACACAAGATCAAATAAGAAAGTATATTGCTAGCAAATACTGACATTTGGTTCAGGGCAAATATTTATTATTTTCTATTTCATCTAAAATAAACATCAACTTTGCTCTACTTTGTGTAATGGCATGTTTTTAACACATCAATAAAACTTTATTTAATTTATGTGGCACAGCTGTCAACTACATGCAAATCCTGTTAGTGCAGTGATACGGAAACCTTTCCTTGAAATCTCGTTAAAATCACCGCTGGGTATTCACATTTATATCCATTTAAGAGAGTGGATCTGCCTAACGTAATTGGAGAAAAAAAAATCAATGAGATTCTCTTATCAACTGTCCTCATTGCTTTCTGGTTATTGTTAGCATCATAAATATAAAGAAGGAACACTTTCTGGTCTTTAATTTGTTCTATTTGTTATTAAAATGATATTTTAGTTATTTTAAAAAATAAAGACAAATAATCTATGAATTTTAGATAGAGATATATTACTTCAAGTGTTATTTGAAGGTTAAGTTAGTCAAATTTTTTTCTTACACATTAGCCATTTTAAAAGTTACCTTGGTGATAAAATTAACCTATCATTTTACAGGAGACTGGAGGTTAGAGAGAGTAGGTCATTACTCAAGGCTGCTCATTTAGAAAGTAAGGCAAGATTTTAACCAGGGATTGGACAACTCAGTGCACTCTTTCTTTGGTGACAAATGTCTTAACTACATACACATCTTTGATCCATTCAGAAATATTTTATCACATAATAAATAATGCGGCTGGCTCAAAGTGAATGCATTTGTTTATTAAAATGGGTAATATATGTATTTTAAATAATTAGAGCATTTTTATAGACTGTGGGATCTGCTAAATTCCAGTGTTATAAAATTAAATTGCTGCTGCTTAAAATTCAGCAAATATTATTTTTTTAGACCATAAACTGGGTGGTTTATCAAAAACAGAAATGTATTTTTCACAGACCTGGACGCTGGGAATTCCAAGATCAAGGTGTGGGCTGTTTTGGTGTCTATGTCCTCACCTGGCAGAAAGCCAGCTAGCTCTCTGACCTCTTCTTATAGGGATCCCAATACTATTGAGAGAACTCCATTCTCATGACCCAATTATCTCCTTCTAGCCCCATCTCCAAATACCAGCCCATTGAGATCAGTGTTTTAACTTGTACATTGCGGGGGAGACATATTCAGTCTACTTATAACACTATGGATGAAACTGCAGGTGACAGGTGTTCTTTACTGTCCTACTTAAAATAATTTACCCGATCATTGAGAGGCACAGACAACATAGCTATGGGAGGAATCTAATCGCTCCTCTCAGAAGTATTGGTTTTCTCGTTCTACAAGTCAGGAAGAAGGCACAGTGAGTTGATCCAAAAGAGCAGGACACAGTAATTATGTGAACTGAAAAGCATAATAAATACCACTGATATAATCGAATACCATCTGTAGATGGAAATAATGTGCACTTTATACCAAATTAAAATATTTGGCCCTCGCTGGTTTTTCTCAGTGGATAAAGCATTGGACTGTGGACTAGCAAGTTCTGGGTTCAATTCCAGTTAAAGGCACATGCTTGGGTTGTGGGCTTGATCCACAGTGGGGGGTGTTCAAGAGGCAGCCAATCAATGATGCTCTCTCATCATTGATGTTTCTGTCTTTCTATCCCTCTTCCTTCCTCCCTATAATCAATAAAAATATATCTTTAAAAAATAAATAAAAAATAATAAAATATTTGAAATATTTAGAATTTTCATTGGCTACATTGAAAATTTCTATCCAAATAATGACTTCAGTGGTCTATTTGAAATGTAAAGTAATGCATTTATAATAGCAAACACTTAACTAAATAAAAATTTTAAATTTCAGGCATTAGAATAGGATTTGTAAAGTTTCAGAAGCCTCCAAAGTACTTTGATTTTATATCACTCTGATACCACAATAACCACTAAATTCATTAAATGCAGAATCAAAGTTGATGAGAAAGTTTTGATAGCATGATTATAAAACCATTTTAGCTGTAGAAAAAAAAAGTCTTGAACTAATATTGTGAATATTGCTCATTTACAGTCTTTTGATTATAATACTACTCAATGATTTAAAAGAACATCAGCATAATCTTGTGGACAGAAACCTGCAGTATGCTGTGTCCTGGTGTAATTCTAGTAGCTTTGCTTCCCTAAATTATATACTTCCTTTAAACAAATATATTCCATTTCAAATCACTTAAAACTTACAATATCCTTTCAAAAATAATGTCAAAGAACTGATCCTTTTAATGGGTACATAATTTCTGTTGATTAGATTGAAATAGATTAATTTTTTCATGACAGAAAATATAGTTTTAAAGTTGTAATCCAGAATTGCAAAGTCTTAAATGCATTTCCATTAATTAAAAAAGTTAATGAATGTTGGCCTTTTTTATGATTCTGCTGATGAGAAGGAAGAAAGTGCAGCTGAGTGATTGTACACTATGGAGGCATAAAATTTCAACTGATCAGTATGCTCAGTCATCTGTTCTCACTCTATGTCTAAAAATGTAAAGGTATTTCTGTAATACTTCCTTCTCTGTTTAATCTGAAAGTTATATTCAAATTCTTAGCTTTCTAAAAATTAGATAACATCAAAAACTCAAAGGAATATCCTATCACCACCAATATTATCTTCAATAATAGCATGTATTGTTTTCTAATAAGATATTCATGGGGCCAGTTAAATTCACCTTGAATTCAAGATTACCTCAAAACAGAGAAGTAGAATGGAGTCATACAGATGACCACCAAAGAATGAATGAATGATTTGAAGTAAAATGTGCTATACTATTCTACATTGCACATTTTAAGCAGAGAGAGAAATGCCATAATATGTAATTTGATTCAATGAGTTTTTAAGTAATGATACATACGTACTGCTATTTAGGTTTCAAGCAATATATGTATGGAATTCTTATTTAACAGTGATTTGGGTACCATCCCATTTCAGTTTAACAACAGACACACTCATCTTAAGGAATGGAAAGAATGAGGGCAGTAGAAATGTTACCTGAGGAAGTAATGTGTCAAAAAGCTCTCAAGTTGAAATTATAAGATTTTATATTTGTTTTGTTTTGCTAAGTGCTATGTTTTTAAATGTTTTTAAAGTCTCATAGAGGGAAAGAAGAGTTTCAGTACCTAGGCATCCTGTTTAGAACTCCCTGGTTATACCATGCATATAATGAATTGTCCCCCTTGATGTGATAAATTATGTATTAGAATAATGGACAGATCAATCAGTGGAGCTGTGTAAGTGAAACACACAGCTTTTGGCAAAAGCGGAGTCTGCATGTTTACATTTATCACCCAGGTGCCTTGACTTTGATGAAGACCTTTGAGAAGCATTTATTAATCATGATTTCATTAAATTTTTTTGACAAACTAATGACTTTTATGTGTCAGAAATATTGCTGATGATATACTACTGGTATCCTAAGTCACTAATCTTCTTTTTGCTACTTCACCTTCTGTGAGATTGTTAAACAATAACTTGCATGAGACATCAAACTCTAGATTACTAGAAAGGTCTTGGTGTCAGAACTAATCAGATTGTGTATCTGCTGCTAGGGAACTGGGTGGATTTGTCAAGTTCAATTCTGGCTGGAGTTCACTTATTGCACATCATCTCTTGAAGAATGAAAAGTTGTACTCCAGGGGAAAATTAATGCTTTTACTTGATAATATGCATGGGATGATTAATGGTGCAAATTAATAGTATTTTAATATATTCAATGATTATGAAAAATTGGGGTTTGAGTAAATGACTCAAAATAGCCAAGTGTATTTTCCTCTGTGACCTCTTTTTAATTATATATATATATATATATAAACATTTATTGTGATATACACTCTAAGCAAGTTACTGTGGAGAAAGAAAATTGATCTTTTCTATAACCCCAAGGAATTTACAATCACTTGACTAGACAAAAACTATTACTATAATTGAGAGACTAATAAAAAGCACTATATATTAGTGAAATATCTATAAACAATAAATTGGAAAAATAGAAAATGAATAATGCAAAAACATAGTGTTCCTTTAAAAAGGGGGGAAATCTTTGTGATTTCTTTCTATAAATGATATTTGGTATACATAACTTATAATTAGGCTAATAATTTAAAGTTACTTTGCAGAATCTATGTCCTGGTATTTATAAAATAATTATTGACTTATGTTCTTGAGTCAATTTTAGGGTAAGATATTAACTTTGCAAGCTTGTCCTATTTTTCTAAAAAAGCTATAAATTGATATAACCTCTCCTTATTCAAAAGACCTTAAAATTTCCAGGTAAAAAATGTGCCTTGTATGGTTTTGTTTGTTATTTAAAATCACCCAGGTGAACCAAGGTTCAATGTAATATTGGTAATCAGATGTTTTCTGAATTAAAAAAAAAAAGAACTTGACCCAGTTACAAGACTATGGCTTTCACCAAAGAGATGCAAACCAAACCCTGAGCAACTAATCACTAAAATTCCTCAAAATTCCTCAGCCAAAAGACAGGTGGAAAGTTTTGTGAGACCCAAGTCTCCCCCTGGATATTGTCTGTTTTTCTCATTCTTTCTCTGATTGTTGATTTTTATAAAATGCAGTATTTCCTTAACTCAGTTTTCTTGATGTTACACATAGGTTTAAACCACAGAGAACTGTTATAATGTTGTACTCAGTTACCTCTGAAGGCAAGTCTTTGTTTACCTTATTATAGTGATTTTATAAACGTAAGTATGTCACTTGAAAAATGCCAGTGGAAGAAAAAGCCACTCAGAGGAAAGGCACCAGAGGCAGGAATGAGCTTAGTATATACAGAAAATTGTGGTGGGGTGAGGAAGTGATCACTGGAGCATAAAAATGGAGACACGATTACTAGTAAAAAGAGGAGCAATTAAATAATAGGAGACTATTTAAAAAAAAACTCTTGCAAGCAAAGTATATTTCTGCGTCAAGGTTGCTCTTCGAAATCAATTATCTGGATATGATTGGCTACCCCCATGTTCAATCTACACTCACATATATCTTACCCCATTGATTGCAAAGGCCATGTGAGAAAAATTATTATGTATTTAATCTTTTTCCTAGGTCTTCCCTGTCTTAGCAAAGGATCTTAAGCATAGTAAGTCCACAGAATATATTTTGTTTTCTTTTTGTTAATTGGATATCGCAGTGGCTTTAATATGTAGTTGCAATCCATAATTTTATAATCAAAAGCAGATGAAAGTAGTTAAAACATGACTCATTCAGTAGATCCAGGATTACAATTTATGAGTCTAAATCTCTTAATGCAGAGTTGCAACCTTACCTGAAATTATTATTATAAGAGGAAATGGTAAAACCAAATATTCCTAATAAGGCACATACATTTTGGAAGGTCCAAGGAAATGTTAAAACTCATTAAGAGCTAAATGTAATATTATAATTATTTTTATAAAATAGATTAAAAACAGGTTTTTTTGAGTTAAAGATTATCAAATGAGAATCAGAAAAAGATGTGTTTTCCACTCAAATGAAATACATATCATCTTGACCCCATAATTCTAGTTTCCTTAAATTAATTGTGTGTGTTTTGTGATGAAATATTATCTTGACAAGAAATTAAATAAAAGAAGCATTATAAAAAAAATGAACAGATGGGGGTTCATTTGCCTTATTTGTCAAATTTTAGAAATAAGCTTATTGTAATACATATAAAGAAAAAAATAAATGTTTAAACATTGTAAGTGTTAAATTTCATAGTGTGTATACTATTTAAGATTTTTACATAATCCTCTGTATAAATTTAAATTAAATGAAAATAATGATTTTAAAATAGTATTTTTAACAGTACCTCCATACTTACCTCATGTACCATACAATGAAATTAATCACTCTACTGAGAAACATCTTGATAAATAAATATCAAGTTTCATTTAAGTGTAATGGTATAAGGATTATACAATTAAATCAGTATAGGATAGCTTATATAAACTATCTTCATGGAAAAATAATTAACATAGGTTTGAACAATGGTTCAATAAACTTCACAAATTTTAAAGGAAGTGCTTTTCCTGAGGCAGAAAATGCACTTTATCACATCTCTAAGAAGGCTAAATAATATTTATTTTTAGGACATCTCCCTAGAGAACCCTCTTGTGCTTCTGGTCCATTTTCTTAGTTTGATTTAGTTGAAAAGAAAGTTTCCCTCTTCAACACAGTACTAACTTAATAACTCTAATGTTTAAGAAGAGAAATACAAACATCAGTCCAACTTCCTCTATGGCTTCTGTGGGGGAGAGATGAGCCTGTTAAAAATTCTTGCAGTTGTGCCCAGCATATATTTATTGACAGGTGTTAGGGCAAGAGAAGGAAAGAAGACTATATCTATAATGTGACAGTTGGCCATTAGATGAGGAGTGATATCATTATCAACCACATATTGTTGAAAGTGGAGATCTTGAGGATGAAGCCAGAACTTCTTTAGTATTGAAGCTGCCATAGAAATTGAACAGTAGAATCCTTCATTTTATAAGAAAATTGATGACCATATGATGTAATTTTTTCTGATAAAATTGTGCAAGGTAGTATACACCTCTGAATTCACAGAGACTTCAGCCCATTGGTCTTTCCTATTATCCAATCACTTAAAATTTAAATAGCATTAATGAATTAGGCATCTACTTTGTGGTATTAATTTCCTTGTTGAAAATATGATAGTGAGCCACAAAAGATACCATTCCTTTCATAGAACTTACATTGTATGAATTATTTTGAGAGATACTTGTACTGCTATTAAATATGATTTATCATAGGATTTTCAAAAAAGGAACAGTTGTGTTTCATACACTTTAAAATACCATGGATTTTTTTTTTGTTCATCCAGATGGCATACTAACACTAAATCATCAATAGAGAGAAACTCATTTATCCATTTTCTTCTAACCCCTAAGCTTCTTGAAAAGCAAACCTTTTGATAAAATTATGCTATTATGTTTCAAGTTTTAAATTCTAAATCCTTCCATTTCTCAAGTAAGTTCAGGACTGTCTTCTAGTCAAATCGTTATTAAAATCAATATAATAATGGGGGAATTGATAAATGCCTTGACTTTGTGGAAGTGCTTTCCCCATTGAGCATTAGACTCCCTTGCATAGAAGACAAAATGATAAGAAATGAGGAATGACATCTTTCTTTGGAGGATGTTGCAATGCTTGAGAGAAAATAGCACAAAGTAAAGCACAATTCAATTTTAAATTTCACTAATTATGGTGGTGGGCACAAATTCCCTGGTTCCAAACAATGAAAACTTGGTCACTGTGACTCAAAAGAGTCAAAGCTCCATTTTTAGTTAGACAATTTTGTCATTAAATGGTTCAAATTATATAGAAAGAATAATCTGAGTTGAAAGCAATGATTTTGTTGTGAATTTCTTTACTATTTCACTGAATTTTCTGTTTTCCTTATCCTCTAAAGATAGTTACAATGAACTTACTCTTTTGTCTACCCCTATTCTATTCTCACCACAGGCAAACAGAAACCAAGCAAAGATTAATGACCCTAAGGTATGGTTTGTGTATAGCCATGGAAGGAACAGAAGCCTGAATTAGTTTCCCACTTCCCATTAACACCATAGCCCAATGATACTGACCTCAGTTCAGACAATGGCTATGGCTTTGCCTGTTCTGCTTTTGTGTATATTCTTAGACAGTTAAACTAGGCTATTCCAAATGCTCCAAAAGAAGCCTTAGTAACATATTTATAGCATGTAACCTGGATAATAATGTGAGCTTCTGATTGAGACAATGTCAAAGAATGATGTTATTATCATAGAGAAAAAATAGAGTTGATCATGAACCAATGAACACTGCTAGAAAAGAGAGCAGAGAAGTATGAAATGTGTGCCTATGCTTTATTTCCTGTTGGTGAGCATATATTATATAGGAACAAACTATTTATTTTAATATTGCTTGGGCATTTTGGGTATTTCATTGAAAAAGCAAGGAATTGCTTTGTATTGTCTTATAACACTTTTTAAAAAATAATGTAAAAGATAAAATGTGTTAGTCATAAGATTAATTCTACACCTGTGAAATAGTATTTCCCTTGAAAAGCTTTAGATATCCTAGAGTGTAATGAACAGTGAACAATGATCTCCTTTAGTGTGCACCATTCATAGTATTGTTATGACCAATTTGGTAATATTATCCAAACAGCATATATCAGATGTGATCTATCAGATTACAATAATATTTGGAAAACTTTTTAATGACAAGGTTAATGAAAATGTTAAAATAGAGAACAACATAAGTTATAATATGGAATATAATGTATATAAATTTTCCATAAATTGAGGGGGAAAATCTCAACCTAAGAATAATGGTAAGCTCTAGATATTTTAATAAATCAGTTACATAAGCACAAAAATTTAAATGATAGGCTGTGTGGGTTAAAATATTACAATTTAATTTTCTCCTAACTATGCCAGTTTAAAACTCAGCACGACTGACTCTGTTCTCTTTTGTTTTGAATTTATCTTCTGTTACTGATCTTCAGTGCCCAATTCATGCTATTCATGTTCACATCCTCCTATTCTTGGCCGACCATACTCTTCCATTAGTATCCACATTACTATGTACAGAGAATTCTAAGTCTCTAAATATTCAGAATTTACAGTGATTACATATATTTATCATACTTTTCAAAAAGGGTTATTTTGCTCTAAACACCAGTAAAAAAATACTGTCATCGGTATTTGTGGTGTTAATTGGGATAATTCATAACAATTGCTCTAATAAACCCCCAAAAGCTTAGTGCCTTAAAATCATTTATTGTTAACATCATATATAGTTTAATGAGAGTCAGATGACTCTCCTGGCATCTCTTCCATCTCAGTTTTTGGATATTGCATTTCATCTCTCTTTATCATGACATGCCCTCACTTTTAATGAAAGTGTGACAACACAAAGTTTTATCATCCAGTCTCCATAGATCAAATCCAGAAGCTCAGTTTAACCTGTATCATATAGTTCTCTTTTCCAGAATGTGACCTATGAATAATTGTAGATTATTTCAGACACACACACACACACACAGACACACACACACACACACACACACACACACACACACACACATCTTAAATATGCAATGGTGGGAACAGCAGGATTAAAATATTGTACTTGGAAAAGAGAAGAACGAAAGGCATGCCAAGTATCTGCTCCATCTGATTCTTGAAATCTGCAGAATCAGAAGCAAAGCAAAGAAGCTATTTGATTGGCTGTAGGTAAGATAGTTGCCTTATTTGGGAAAGTCTGGTCTGCTGTTTATGATTGGCTGTTATCAAATTTCATTTTCCCACTCAAGTGCATATAAGAATTGACTCTAGCTTAATTTTTGATTTGGCATTATAGCCACCTCATTCTAATGCCCTCTTAGTTTAATTGGGCAAGGATCTAGGCACAATGTTAAAAAGATGAAATTCACTCTTAATATTATTAAGCTGGTGCATATAATCACTGTGATCACTATTTATGTCTAATTCCTGAAACATTTCAATAATTATGGTACCTTCTAAAATACACACTCTTCTATGTTAAAATGTAAAAATTAACAAATATAATCTACTGAACCAAGAATAATTTATTCTTAAACAAGAGACCAGGGGTCATTACTTGATGTCATTCAATTATATGCATTGTCTAATAGCTTTTTCTGAATTGAGCAGTTGTCCCATTTCTGAAGTAAAGAGTGTCAGGGTTGTTAATTGCTTTAGAAAATAAACACAACAAAGTAACCATAAGATGTCATTTGTATACCTAATTTGAGGTTAGAATTTTGGAGGATGCAATGTTTTCATTAAATTGTGTTCGATATTTGGAATATAAAACTCACAATTCTTAATACTATGATAAAATTATCCACAAGGCTTTGAATGAAACACTTTGCTAAAAACACTGAACTAAAAATAAACTTCTAAATGATATAGTATTTAGATAGTGAAATGATAGCAAGGATAAGAAATTTAAATCTACTTCTTTCTTTGTATTCCATCCATCTGAACATTGTTTAAAATTCACATCTAATGTCCAACAGACAACCTCTACCAATTCTGAGTATTTCACTGAGTAAATATAAACTCTGGTAATAGCATGCAACAAATCGATTGTCTTAACTCACCGTTTGAATAATATGGCCTTGAAATTTCTATACTTCTTAAAAAATAGATCACCTATGATATCTATATACTTTCTATTTAAAAGAGTTTATAGTTTTATTTGAAAGAAATTAACTCAATAGCTAGCCTTATCCATTTTTTTTACTTATTAAATCTATTTAGTCCATAGAAAATTTAGTATTATAAAATTTGTTATTTAAAAGTCTTTGTTTTAAGAAATAAAATTATACATTAGACAAAGGAGGACAATATAAGGGGTGGGACCAAGAAGTACGACACACTTGCTTTTCCATACACACCCGTGCACACACCAACATACATGTGCACACTTCCTTTCTCAGTCAATAAAGGAACTTTTCCTATTTCCCAATATGCACAATATACAAAAGACAACTCAAACCCTCACCTATACATCAAATTAAATTAGCAAGAAAACAGTCACTTTAGTTTTCTATGGAAAGCTTAAAGAGCTCTGTCAAAAGCATATTTAATTTTAGTCTTCAATCCTCCTTTCTCGTAACACAAACTTTATTTAAAAAGATTGCACGGAGTTATTTATAGCTATACATATATGCAATTTTACATAGAAGCACACATACATGTCAGTTTTACTGGTTCTAGTTGAGAAGAGCTTTGAAGGTATTTTCCTGAGTGAGAAATAGAAAGTTTCGTTGGAATTAAAATTAAATAAAGGCAATGGATTACATATATTCTGAGCATTTTCTTAGAAGTAAATTATGTATTTTATTGAAAAATGTCACATTGTAGCTCAACAGATTGTTTTCTGTTAATCTACCATATTATTTCAACTGAGGTACTAGTTTCAAAAAGTATTACTCCATTTAAATGCTAATGTAGATACTGCTCCGGAGGTCTCCTAAAGATTATGGGTTCTGAATACTCTAGTTTTAAAACAATTGGCCTTTATAGATAAAATTTCTCTACTTCAGTTAAAAAGCTGTTTCTATATAAGGAAATGACTTTGTCACTTCCTTGGTTCCAAATATTTTAAAATATTTATTAAGATTCAACAGTACACTGAGCATTTATAAAGTAAGAATAGAATAATATTTACTTTTAATTAACCTAGTATTTGAATACTTTTAAGAAAATAAATGTATAGTATTCAATCTATTGCTTTTATGTGCATAGATTAGATTTAGCCTCAGTAGCTGAGATTGTTCTCTTTTAATTTGATGGAATGAGGAAAAAAAGACACTTAAAATTTTTCTAAGTCCATGATAGTAAGCTTCTTAAAATGAAAATCAGTATATCTTTGAGATTTCCCTTACTACTTCAGCAATTTTTATTTTGATATTTATTCTACTAAATATTATTGTTCTCAATAATGATCAAAAAACAGTACACATACTTAGGGTTCATATGAAGATGCTATAATTTTCCTGTAATACATTGAATCATGATCCTTTGTCTTCATGAGACTTCTAAGATACACTTATTCACTAACTTTGCCAGTAAAAACTTTAAATTCTCTTGCCAGAGAAATTAAGGCCTGTTGACAATCCAATACTTTTATCACCCTATCAATCACGGGGACAGACCTTCAAACAGTTAGATTAGAGAGCTGTGCATCCACCCAGAAACAAAGGAGATATTATGAACTAGAAATAAAAGCCACTGTATTCACTAGCTGCAGGTAAATACGGTCCCTGATTATAGAACTGTGCTTATCATGGTACTTCATGTTTAATGAAAATAATGGTTCAAAGGCATTTTCTTTAGACTGAGCAAAAACCTCCCTCAAAATGGAAGAGAAGATTTCACATATTTGTAGACAACACTTTGTCCCCCTCTCTCTACGATATAGAACAAGAAGAAAAGTACTTTCTTGACAAGTGATTCTCCTCCTATTATTGAAATATTTCTTATATTTATATGGCATATAACTCTACCTTTATTTATTTTTTAAATTTTTAATCCTCACTGGAGGATATTTTTCCCATTGGTTTTTAGAGAGAGGGAAAGACAGAGAAATATCAGTGTGAGAGGAAAACATTGATTGGTTGCCTCCTGCATGCTCTCCAACAGAACCTGGAAGGGAAGAGCCTGTAACCATGGTACCTTCCCATCTGGAATTGGAATCAAACCCAGGACCCTTCAGTTCACAGGCTAATGCTCTGACCACTTAGCTAAACTAGCTAGGGAAACTCTGCTTCTAAAGTAGAACATTTCTCATTGAATTTTCAGGATTAAATGCTACTATTGTGATGTAAGTAATACAAAAATACATGCAAACTAAAGGTTAAGCATATATTTCAATGCTTAATATTTTTAATCAAATAAGGGGGGAGTGAGACGGACTCCTCAGGCTACCTGTGCCAAGAAGTGACTCAGCACTCTCCCAGCAGTCTTCTCTCTGAATTGCTATGAAGTCTTCAATGGTGCAATGGAGCATGTTAGCATTTAGTTTCCACATGACAGAGGAAAATTATTTGCTTATTAAGTTGGCCTCTGTTCTTTTCTTTTTTGCCTGTGATATATCCAGTGAGACTACTTGCTATCCAAAGGTAAATACAGAGACTGAAATCACCTGTTGTACTTACTGTTTGGTGGTGGTGGTAGTAACGATGATGATGATGATGATGATGATGATGGGGTGATAGTGAGAATGACGATCACTATGGACACAATTATGATATTTAACATTGTTCTAGGACCTCCTATATGCTAAGCATTGTTCTTATTACTTTAAATGTATTATTTCTTTATCACAGTAAACCTATGAAATAGATAAAATGGTTATGCTCAGTTTTTAAATAAGAAAATTCATAAATAGAGAGGTGGAGATAACTATATTAACACGCTGCACATCACATTGTAACATCTTAGCTCAATACATTTAAGTGTGTATTCATATTTATAAATATTCTCATTAACATAATTGACATATTTTATTTTATATACTTTTCTAGGTCATGTTTATTTACAAGATTTTACCATTAGCCTGAACAACTAAAAAAAAAATGGTTATTGATTTCCAGTTTGAGATCCATCTCCATTTTTATATCACTAGTAGAGTATTTTATACACTGTCTTAAAGTGTTCACTCTGGATCATGAGTAAATGGTTCTCATAAACATTTTATGGGTCATAGGAGAAATCATTCTATTTAATATAATATAGCAAGAATGCTCTAATTTCTTTATTCAAAGTAAGAAATAAAAGTCCTGGTGAAATTTCCAATAATTTACACTTTCAGTAATTTTCCTTATTGAAAACATTATCATTCACATGTTGAATTTTTTTGACTTAGTTACTCAATCCATTTCACAATGTTAGAAAAATATAGTTGTCTAAAAGCCATATAAATGCATATATTATTATAACTGACCTGACCATCAGGCAATATTAAAATGGGAAATTATTTGGAAATTTTACTTTTCCCCCCATTTTTATTAATGTATTTCATGTGTATATATCTTCCCATTGCCTCCCCACCCCACTTCCATACATGTCCTAACCCCCCAGTGTCTTGCGTCCATTGGTTATGCTTATATGCATGCATAAAAGTCCTTCCGTTGATATCTTATCTAACTCACCTCTCCCTAAACTTCTTTCTGTAATTTGACAGTTTGTTTTGTGCTTTACTGGCTCTGTATCTATCTTTTTGTTCATCAGTTTATAATGTTCTTTATTATTCATAAATGAGTGAGATCATGTGGTATTTTTCTTTCATTGACTGGCTTATTTCATTTAGCATAATGCTCTCCATTTCCATCCAGGTTACTGCAAATGGTAAGAATTCCTTCTTTTTTATGGTAGCATAGTATTCTATTGTGAAGATGCACCATGGTTTTCTGATCCTGTCATCTGCTAACAGGCACCTAGGCTGTTTCCAAATCTTAGCTATTGTAAATTGTGCTACTATGAACATAGGGGTGCATATATCCTTTCTCTTTGGTGTTTCTAGTTTCTTAGGATATATTTCTAGGAGTGGGATTACTGGGTCAAATGGGAGTTCCATTTTCAGTTTTTTGAGGAAACGCCATACTGTTCTCCACAGTGGCTGCACCAGTCTGCATTCCCACCAGCAGTGCACCAGGGTTCCTTTTTCTCCGCATACTCGCCAGCACTTGTTGTTTGAAGATTTGTTGATGATAGCCAACATCTAACAGGTTTGAGATGGTATCTAATTGCCATTTTGATTTGCATCTCTCAGATAATTAGTGACTTTGAGGATGTTTTTATTTGTCTCTTGGCCTTCCTTCTGTCTTCTTTTGAAAAGAATCTATTAAAGTGCATTGCCCATTTTTTTATTGGATCATTTATCTTTCTTTTATTAAGTTGTATATGTTATTGTAGATGTTGGAGATTAAATCTTTATCAGTGATAACATTTGCAAATATGTTCTCCCATAGAGTGGGCTTTCTTGTTTTTTTTGTTGAAGGTTTCTTTTGCTGTGAAAAAGCTTTTTATTTTGATATAGTCCCATTTGTTTATTTTCTCTTTTGTTTCCATTGCCCTAGGAACAATATTAGTGAAGAAGTTCCTTTTGGCATATGTCTGAGATTGTGCTGCCTGTGGATTCCTCTAGTATTTTTTATGCTTTCCCATCTTAAGTTCAAGTCCTGTATCCATTTGGAGTTTATTTTTGTGTATGGTGTAAGTTAGTGGTCTAGTTTCATTTCTTTTGCATGTATCTGTCCAATTTTTTCAACACCATTTATTGAAGAGACTGTCTTGACTCCAATGTATGTTCATGCCTCCTCTGTCAAATATGAATTGAGCATAGTGGTTTCGGTCAATATCTGGATGCTCTAGTCTATTCCATTGGTCTATATGTCTCTTCTTGTGCCAGTACCAGGTTGTTTTGAGAACAGTGGCTTTGTAATACAGCTTGCAGTCTGGTATTGAGATCCCACCTACTTTATTATTCTTTCTCATGATTACTATGACTATTTGGGGTCATTTTTGTTCCATATGAATATTCGGAGAGTTCTTTCTCGGTCTGTAAAATATGCCATTGGTATTTTAATGGGTAGTGCATTGAATCTATAGATTGCTTTGAGTTATGGACATTTTAATGGATTCTCCCAATCCATGAATATGGTATGTTACTCTATCTGTTTACATCTGCCTTTATCTCTTTTTTTCAGTGTCCTGTAGATTTCCGTGTATAGGTCTTTTACCTCCTTAGTTAAGTTTATTCCTATGTATCTTAACTTATTTGTTGTGCTGGTAATTAAGATTGCTTTTTTAGTTTCTCTTTCTGTAAGTTCACTATTGGTGTATAGAAATGCCATAGATTTCTTGGTGTTAATTTTGTATCCTGCTACATTGCCAAGCTAATTTTAAGTCTATTAGTTTTTTGATTGAGTCTTTCACGTTTTTTATGTACAATATTATATCATCTGCAACTAAGGACAGCTTTACTTCTTTCCAATTTGGATGCCTTTTATTTCTTCTTCTTGTCTGATAGCAATGACTACTACTTCCAGTACTATGTCGAATAGGAGTGGTAAGAGTGGACAACCCTGCCTTGTTCCTATTTTTAGGGGAAATGTTTTTAGTTTTTGCCCATTAAGTGTGATGTTAGCTGTGGGTTAATAATATGTAGCTTTTATTTATGTTGAGGTATGATCCTTCTATTCCAACATTGTTGGCAGTTTGTATCAAGAAAGGGTGTTGGATTTTGTCAAATGCTTTTTTCTGCATCAATTGATATGACTATGTGATTTATATCTCTCAATTTGTTTATGTATCACAATTATTGATTTGGGGATATTGTGCCATACTTGCATTCCTGGAATAAATCCTACTTGGTCATGGTGTATGATCTTTCTGATGTACTGCTGGATCCAATTTGCTAGAATTTTGTTGAGGATTTTGGCCTCTATGTTCCTGAGGGATATTGGCCTGTAATTCTCTTTCATTGTATTGTTTTGTTTATTTGTTTGTTTGTTTGTTTGTTTTTTCTTACTTTGGTATTAGGGTGATGCTGGCTTCATAGAAGGAGCTTGGAAGTGTTTCTTATTCTTGAATTTTTTTATATAGTCTGAGGAGGATAGGTTTTATTTCTTCCTTGAATGTTTGGTAAAAACTCCCCTGTGAAGCCATTTGGCTCTGGGCTTTTGTTTGCTGGAAGCTTTTTGATGACTGCTTCAATGTCTTCCATAGTTATTGGCCTATTGAGATGTTGATATTCTTTATGAGTTTTGTAAAGTTATATTTTTCTAGGAATATGTCCATTTTTTTCTGGGTTGTCCAATTTGTTGGAATAGATTTTTCCATAGTATTTTTAACAATACTTTGTATTTCTATGGGGTCTGTTGTTATTTCACCTCTTGCCTTTCTGATTTTGTTTATTTGGATACTCTCTCTTTGCTTCTAGGTGAGCCTGGCTAGAGGTTCATCAATCTTGTTTATCCTTTCAAAGAACCAGCTCTTGGTTTTGTTGATCTTTTGTATTATTTCTTTGGTCTCTATGTTGTTTATCTCCACTCTGATCTTTATTATTCCCTTTCTTCTGCTTACACTGGGCTTTCCTTGTTGCTCTCTTTCTAACTCTTTGAGTTGGAGGGTTAGGTAATTTATTACCATTGTTTCTTGTTTATTGCAGTAGGTTTGTAGAGCCATGAACTTCCCTCTCAAACCTGCTTTCCCTATGGCCCATAGATTTTGGTTTGTTGTGTTTTCATTTTTATTTGTTGCCATGATGTTTTTTTAATTCTTCCTTGATCTCTTTGGTAACCCAGTCATTGTTTAATAGCATGCTGTTTAGTCTCCATGTGTTTGATTTCTTTGGATTGTTTTTATTGTAGTTGATTTCACATTTTATGCCACTGTGATCTGAGAAGATGCTTGATATGATTTCTATCTTCTTGAATTTGAAGAGACTTTGCCTATGGCTCAACATATGGTCTATCTTTGAAAATGATCCATGTGCACTTGCGAAGAATGTATCTTCTGTGGCTTTGGAGTGAAATGTTCTGAAGATGTCTATTAATTCCATTTGGTCTAATGAGTAATTTAGGATTGATGTTTCTTTGCTGATTTTTTGTTTAGAGGATTTGTCCAATGGTGTTAGTGGGGTATTACAGTCTCCTACTATGATTATATTGCTGTCAATCTCACCCTTGATATCCTCCATGAGTTAATTTATGTATGTAGGTGCTCCTTTATTGGGTGTACAGTGGTACCTCGAGATACGAGTTTAATTCGTTCCGTAACCTTGAGGCATGGGAAACTATGAGACGCTCGGGTTGTGGTAAACTGGTAGGCCGTGTGCAGCCAGCCAATCCACGCGATTACTCCTATCTCAAATGTTGTTCGTATTTCAAAGCAAAAATTGCTCACTCGATGGCTCGTATCTCAAAAATCTGGTATGTTAGGGCACTCGTATCTCGAGGCACCACTGCATATATGTTTATCAGAGTTATTTATTCTTATTGGATTGATCCCTTTAGTTTTATGAAGTGGCCTTCCTTATCTCTTGTTATATCCTTCACTTTGAGACCTAATTTGTCAGATATAAGTATTGCTACCCCATTTTTTTCATTTCTATTTGCCTGAAAACCTTTTTCCATCCCTTCACCCTCAGTCTGTGTGCATCATTTTTTCTGAAGTGGGTTTCTTGTAGACAGCAGATAATGGGTTGTGTTTTCTTATCCAATCCATTACTCTATGTCTTTTCATTGGGGCATTTAATCTATTTTCATTTAAAATTATTATTGATAGGTACTTATTTGTCACAATTTTTATTCTTTACTCCTGTATTTCTTCTTCACTTCCTATTTCTTTCTTTTTACAGCAGACCTTTTAGCATTTCTTGCATTGCTGGTTTGGTGGTAATAAATTCCCTTAGTCCTTTTTTTGTCTCTGAAGCTCCTGATTTCACCTTCAATTTTGATTGATAACCTTTCTGGGTACAATATTCTTGGATTCAGACCCTTCCTTGGCATGACTTTGTATATTCCATTCCCCTCTGGCCTGATGAGTTTCTGTTGAGAAATCAGTCACTAGTCTGATGGGAGTGCCTTAGTAGGTAACTTTCTGTCTCTCTCTGGCCACTTTTAAGATTTGTACTTTGTTGTTGTTATTTGCCAATTTAATTATAATATGGCTTGGCGTTGGTCTTTTAGGGTACATTTTGCTTGGGACTCTGTGACCTTCCTGGATTTGTGTGGGGTTTTTCTTCCCTATATAAGGGAAGTTTTCTGTCATTATTTCTTCCAACAGGTTTTCTATTTCTTGTTCAGTTTCTTCTCCTTCTGTAACCTCAATCATGCAGATATTGTTTTGTTTCATTTAGTCCCAAAGTTCCTTAGGCTCACCTCCTGCTTTTTAATTTTTTTTCTAGAAGCTGATCTACTTGAGTATTTTTTTCTTACCTTGTCTTCTAGCTCACTAATTCAGTCCTCTGCTTCTTCTAGACTTTTGATGCTTTCTATTGAATTCTTTATAGCAGCGATGTCATTTTTCATTTGTTCTTGGTTCTTCATTTCCTCTTGGTTCTTACTCATATTGTTGAACTTGTCTTCCATTCTTTTCAGTTACCTTATGACTATTTCTCTGAATTCTTTCTCTGGCAGGTTGCTTTCCTCTATTTCATTTATTTCCTTTTTGGTGATGCCTGCTTTTCTTTCATATGCGTGTTGTTTCTTTGTCTCCCCAAGATCTCTCTTCTCTGGGTGTCTAGTTATGTAGTTCTCTCTCTCCTTATCCAATGTGAAATCTGACCTTTCTGTGGTGGAGTGTAACACTCTTCTGAATCCAAGTGTTTTTGCCAATTGTGGACTGGCATTCTGGGGTTCATAGCTGTTTGGTAGGTGCTGTAGTTGTAGATTTTCAGGCTTCTGCTAACACCCACTTTCCCCTTCAAGATGGCATGGTCTCTGTGTCTGAGCTGGTGACTCCTATTTTGGAAATTTTCCAATACTTGTGTAGCTATGGTGAGTTGCACTTTATTTTTAAGGTAGCCTAAAATAAAAATTTGACTAAGAGAGAATATTATTTTCTTAGATTAGGCTAGTTCCACTAGATGCAGTATAAGCACTTAGGTATTTCAGGTTGTTCAAAGAAACAAGTTCAACGATTCAAATAACCATCTTTCTCTTATCCCCAGCAGGTACAAATACTTGCACTACATAAAAATCATGTTGTTTCTATTATAGATTTAATGTCTGAGCCCCTTTCAAACTTATATGCTGAAACCTTAACCTTCATTTTGGGTGAATGTTGAAATGATATTTCTAAGAAAGGTTAAATAAAGTCAGAAGGGTGGTTCCCATATCTGATATGATTAGTGTCCTTTAAAGAAGAAATACCTGAATTCCAGCTCTCACTCGGCTGTCTGCACTCACTCTCTCTCTACCCAACTCCAGTGTCCAAAGGAGACCATGTGAGGACACAAAAAGATGGCTGCTTCTGGAAAGACCAGAAACTGAACATGCTGGTGCCTTGATCTTGGACTTCCTGCCTTCAGAACTGTGAACAAAGTTCTTGTTTAAGCCATCCAGTCTGTAGCACTGTGTTGTCTCAGCCTGAGCAGACCAATGCAGTTCCTAAATATGATTTTTCCATATCCCTTTTCATATCATTGTACACCAAAGTATTTGTTACTGAAATTATTGGGGCAGTGTGATACCTTGGGTTATACTTATATGCTGTGTTTAGGCATTTCTATTTAATATCCAGTGTTACTACATTTTACCTCAGCATCATTTTCAGGGGATGCAGGCATTGGCTGCAGCCTGTGAATTGTACCTGGAGACACTCATCTTTCTAGAACCTTGTCTTATTTTTTAGTTATTTGATCAAATCTTATCTAAGTCAAATGTGAGAAGTCAACTAATTAACACTTAATTGTCCCCCAACCCTTGTAATAGAAAAATATGAAAGATAGATTTTTTACTTCCAGGTTTAAAATGGGATTTGGGATGCTCAGAATTATTGGATTATCTTTTCTAATAAATCAAATGCTTGAACGAACATCACTATCCCACGACTAATTTAGATAGTAAGATATTCTTAAATTCATCTCTACAGCCATCTCTTCAGCTCTACTTTAGATTTTATTATTGTACTAGAGGCCCAAAGCTTGAAGATTCATATAAGAATGGGCCTTCCTTCCCCTGGCTGTTGGCACCACCTTCGCTACAGTTGGGAGCCGCTTTTCTGCCTTCCCACGCTGCCCAGAGGTCTGGAGCTGTGGGGACAGTACAGAATGCCTCTATCCTCACCATGGCATCCTGCCATACCCCACCCTCTGCCGTTTTGTTGGGTTAATTTGCATACTCACTCCTGATTTGCTGGTTGGTGTGGTGAAGTTGTGGTCAATTTGCATGTTTCTATTTTATTAGTGTAGATGTGGTCAACTAAGAACTTAATGCAGATCACATCTGGCAAACTAGCCTATTGTGGGTTGTGAAACTAAAGGTCAGACACTGTAATTAGAACACAGTATATCGTTACTGCTTAAGAAACAGTTACTAAAAATGTGTTCTACCTCTGAAGTAGTCTCATTTAAATATGAAGGAAGTAGGCCTTTGCTCTCACTAAAACACTGGCAAATACTAAGCAACCTGAATAATCTTGATAATCTATATGAATAATCTTCTTTAAGAATACCAATTTAGAGACATTACAGTATTAAAAAGTTCCTAAATAGAGTCATTAGATTATTAGCCTATATAGACAGAGAGCTGAGATAAGATTTCAATACATTGATTGTAGACTTCTAGGCTGTTAGTACCAATACTATAGCAGTGGTATTAAATGAGACTTTACTCTCTGTATTCACTGTTATACTATGATTAGTACAGCTTACCATTCATTAGAAGAGTAAGGATTGATTTACAAAGCAAGCTATGCACATCCTTGGTAAATAAACAATCACTTATTTATAGGTGTATTTAATGTGATATTGATTCACATTGTGGATCTAGTGTCAAGTCCTGACATTAGGCAAGTAAAGATTCTTTTCCTCAAGGATACAGATGGAATTAGTGAATGGCTTCATGTTTTCTGATTTTGTACAAAACTACTTTTACAGAGTTTGAAGGATAATAATTTAGATTAAGCTGTATTTTAATGGATTCTGGAGGTGGAATTTTTTCATCTGTGGTTGAGGTTCTCTCTGGAAGTATCTGCCTCTGGAGAAATTAGTTTCCATTAACCGTCTGATTCATTTAACCTCCTGCAATTCTCAGAAAGCAAACAACACTGGCTGTCACCTGAGGCTTTCTGTTTGAAGAAGAGACCACTTTGGTCTTATAAGCTTGTGGATTCTTTTTCATCTGCTCAGTGTGCTAAGGTAAACGGTATCTAACTATTTACTCTGAGCCATAGGAGGACTGTAAAAACCCTTCCACTTTTTAGAACTTATTTTAATTAAAGAACTAAAGTTTCCATAGAAGTATAACTGACTTCAGTCAGCTCTGTCCTCACTACCTCTATGTTTTCTAAATTGTTCTCCATTTTAGATATGTTTTTTTTCTCTCAAATACCTGACTCCTTTATGCATGCCATTATTTAGTGGTCATTTCTTTTACCTGCCTTCAAATACAACAGAAACAAGGAATGTGCTCTCATTGCAACTTGCATAAGCAAATTTGGAGACTTTACAACTATGGTTGTGCACATATTGAATACTCCCTGACCTTTTGCATTTGCATATAAGAATTACATGCTACATTCTATCCCCTAAAATAACTCAAATTGAAATGGGGAAGAAAAACAGATGTTGAATCAATACTAGCAACTTCAATGTATAGTTACTATCTTTTCCAATGAAGTCATTCTTAAAGTTTTCTAAAATTTCAAGATTCTCAAAACTTTATACAGGCATGTGGAAAAATGTTCCAGGTCCTTCTTGGTAACTTTTGCTTCCTGCTCTAAGTCAAATGTGAAGAATATTAAAAACAAAACAAAACAAAACACACACACACACACACACACACACACACACACACACACATTGCTAAGAAAGCAATTACCTATGTAAGAATAACTTACGGAGTTGATCTAAATGAACTTCTTTGCTCATTTATATTGGGTGAATTTCCACTAAAATGATATTTTATTGTTTTTATTGTTGAAAATATTCTAGCTGTCCCCTCTTACCTCCCACCGGCCACCCTCTACACCCTTCCTGTCCCCTCCCCAGGTTTTCCCCTCACTATTGTCTGTCAATAGCAACAATGCATGAGATATGTTTCTTTTCTTTTTTTTTCTCTCTTTCTTCTTTCTATTCTTGTATTCAAGTTCTCTTGAGTTTGGAAGCACAGAAATATTCTCTTTTAGCCCCCTCCAAGCATATCACAAGTTTTAGAAACTGTGAAACAAATCAAAGGTGTTTTCTATAGCCATCACGTTTTTTAGGCTGATAAGTTGCTTCCATTACTGTCCCTGTCATTTGAATTCAATCTTAGAAAAGATGGAATATGTTTCTTTTTTTTAAAGATGGGTAAATGTATCAAAATAGTAAACTACTTTTAAAATATTTTCAAATACAATGCTCTAAATGGTAATATTAAACACACACACATACACACATACATTATGGGTATCCTGATAATTGTATATATCCCCATTAAAACTAACACAGGTATAAAAATAAATATTTTCTCATATGCTATAGTTAAAAATATGTGTATAATTATTGAGGTAGTCATTCCTTAAAATAAAAGGTTTTAATATAGTAAGTCTGACTTACATTGGAATTAATCTTGAAAAAATAATTTAATAGTTGATGTGTTCATAAAATCATCTAGGGTATACTTTAATAAATGATTTCTATGTGTTCTGTACTCTCTTAAGTGTTTTATAATGTTATATTAATCTTAGATGTTACATAAAAATAGGTTTAATTGTACAGCAAATAGCACTTATTAATAGCACTTATGTCAATCATTCAGTGTAAGAATGCTTGCTTTGTCCTATTCCATTTTTCAATTCATTCCCCATCTAAAACATTCAGTGATTTCTTTAATAATGGCAATGGATGTAATTAATAATCCCAGAGGCTTAACTGCTATACTTGAGACTATTATACCATGTATTTTTTTCTAATTATTTAATTGTGATTATAACATTTTGCATGTTGGTACGGTACTGAAATCAGGAATGATTGAATTAAGTATACACTTACTCTAAAATATGTGCTTTCAGCCTCAGCTGGATTAGTCCTGCAGAAGGCATACTAGGTTTGTTTACTGTCAAGGGCACCTACCTCGGTTGTAGGCTCCTACCTGGCCTGAGTCCTAGTCAGGGCTTGTGCAGGAGTCAACCATTTGATGTGCTTTTCTCACATCAATATTTCTCTTACACTCTCTCTAAAAATCAATGGAAAAATATTCTAGGGTGAGAATTAAAATAAATAAATAAATAAATAAATAAATAAATAAATAAAGTGCTTTCATTGTAACACATATCTAACATTTTTTTAAAAATATATTTTATTGATTTTTACAGAGAGGAAGGGAGAAGGATAGAGAGTTAGAAACATCAATGAGAGAGAGACATCAATCAGCTGCCTCCTGTACACCCCCTACTGGGGATGTGCCCACAACCAAGGCACATGCCCTTGACCGGAATCGAACCTGGGATCCTTCAGTCCGCAGGCCGATGCTATATCCACTGAGCCAAACCAGTTTCGGCTAACATTTTATAGACATATTAACCTCAAACAATATGTTATGTCACTAAGTTTCTTTATATCCAATTCACTGGATTATAGTACAATGTTTCAAAGGGCCTAACTTGTCTCCAGTGCTCTATTCTAAGACTAGAGGCCCAGCATGCAAGGAGGCACCCCACCTCCCACCATGTGAGGAGGCACCCTGCGGGGCTCCGGCCTGGGAATCAGGCCAGACTGGCGCCATAGGAGGCTGGGACCCGTGCCTGATTCTCAGTATCCCTCAGCCCCCTGCCTGTGTCTGCTCTGGGGCCACCCAAGCTTCTGCCAACTCAGGCAGGCCCCCCCTATCTCTGTCTCCATCTCTGCTCCAGGCCTCACCTGCACGCACAACATCCTCCTGTCCGGTCATGACCCATTATAGCGTCCTGGCCTAATTTGTATATTACTTCTTTATATAGAGAGATTTTTAAAAAGCTGAGGTAGACCCATTTAACTGAGGTGGAAGTGTATTCTTATAAGGCCACCGTGGGCAACAGATACTTTGGGATATGTGACTCTGATCCAATGATGATTTATAACCTTGAGCAAAATACTTAAATTTTTGAAAATTGCGCTATCTCTACTAGAAGTCAAAATTTGTCTCAATTTGTCTCTGTGGGATTTCTGTTTCAGGATATAATGGCACCAGACTATCTCACCATACCTTCCCCACCCCCCAATAGAGGTATACAAGAAAGAGACATTTTCAGATGTTGGGCATAGGCAACATTGCTTTATGATAACTGAAAAAAAAAGTAAGTCACTAAGGTGATCTTAGCATTAGACTAGAGGTGCTTTCCAGACTTCAGTGGAGTAGGAGACTGGTGCTGAGTTAAGTACAGAAGCCTTGAAGAGGTTAGAATGTTCCTTGGCCAATTATCTCAGTTGGAGCATTGTCCCAAATGCATCAGGTTTGGAGGTTCAATCCCTGATCAGGATATATACAAAAAATGAACCAATGAATTTATAAATAAGTGGAACAACAAACTTCTCTCTTTTTTCTCTCTCTTTTTCAAATCAAGTTTAATTTTTTAAAGAGTTGAGAATGTAGAAAATGGAGCTCATAGCTGCAAGGTTGCCTGGGATTTGTATGACAAAATATCAGAGAGGAGGGTCTTGAGTAGAGAAGGAAGCCCAATTTGTAGAGGAGTTTTCTTACGTTCTTGGCCCATATAATATATTGTGAGTGTGCAGTGTAAATTTCCATGAATTGACGTAGAAAAATTACTTGGGGCAATGGAAACTGCACAGTATTCTGGGACATGTAAGAATATCAGATAGTTCAGAAACCTATTTGAACACAATAGACATCCAGTTAACTCTTTGAAAGGCCATGCCTAGAAATTAAGGTGACTCAAATGAGAGGTCTTATAGGCCTACCCCAATTAAGCTAAAACCAAATATCTAACAGATAAAACTGACCCATTATTAAATGAACTGACCCCCCCCAAAAAAAAAACCTACTTAAGAATGTTTAAAGGAAAACAATAAAATTTGTTCTCAACATTATAGAATTCATAATGTCCAGCATACAATAAAAATTTGATAGATAAGAAGAAGAAGAATAGGACTCATAACCAGGAAAAATAGAAGTAGAGATACAAAGTTTTTGAAATTAGCATCAAGTGATAAAAAATGTTCGAGTATGAAAAAATTAACATAATGAGAGAAACAATGAGGAATTTTAGTAGAATTAACAGGCAATATCTGAAATGCAGAATTCAATGGATGAGCTTAATAGTAGGTTACTAAAAATTAGTAAACTTGAAGACAGACCAAGAGAAATTATCTAAATTAAAAACAGGGGGGAAAATAAATAAATAAATAAATAAATAAACAAACAAACAGACAGACAGACAATAAAAGCCAAAGTGATATCAAGCAATCTTCCATCTAGTATGAGTTTGGGGTTGTTGAGGAAGACCAGAAAGGAAAAAAAAAATGTTTGAGGAAATAATAGCTAAAAATATTCCAGATTTCATGAAAATATCAACTTATGGATCCAAGAAGACTATCCGTCTAACAAAATACAAATAAAAGGAACCTATACCTAGGCACATCACAGTCAAATTGCTGAATACCAGAAAAAATTATATTAAAAGCATCTAAGGAAAAAAAAATACATATAACACAGGAGCAAGTGTGAGAGAAAAGAAATACTATTGATTCTCTTTTGAAACTATGCTATAGACAAATAAATACAATTATAACATGCCAGAAATGTTTAAAAATGCAATCCAGTACTCTATATTTATTGAAAATAGCCTTCAAAAATGAGGAAAAGTAAAGAAATATTTTAGGTAAACCAGTTCGGAGAGATTTGCCACCAGGAGACCTATATCACAAGATGTACTTAAAATAAGTTATTATGGCTAAATAATTGTATAGCAAATAGAAACTCAGTTCCATATAAGTTACCAAAGAGAATAGAAATGGGGAATATGTAAGTAAATATAAAAGGATATTTTTCTCTTTAAATTGTTTTTTAAAAGAATGAATGCCTAAAGAAAAAATAGTAACTATGAATTTTAAGTTTAATAAGAGAAGTAGAACGTACATAAGAAAATGCAGAGTAATGGAATCCTCATTCATTGCTGATGAGAATGAAAAATGGTGTCAATTTGGAAGATGGTTTGACAGTTTCTTACAAAGCTAAGCAAAGTTTTACCATGTGATCCAGCAATTATACTTGTAGATATTTATCCAACTTATTTGAAGACATATATATCCACATACACACAAAATAACTTCTTCTAATGTTTAGAGCACCTTTACTCAAAATTTCCCAATTTGGAGACAACCAAGATGTCCTTCAGTAGGATAATGAATAAACAAAACAAAAATTGGATATTATTCAGCAATGAAAATAAATGAGCTATCAAGTCATGAGATATAGATAAATTTAAATGCATATTGTTAAGTAAAAGGAAGCTACACTGACATGGTTACACACAATAGATTCCAATTATAGGAGATTTTGGGAAGGGCAAAACTATAATAAAGTTAAAAAGATTGTGGTAGGTTTGGGTTGATTGGATTGTGTCTGGAAAATGATATACTAAATATTAGAGAACTAGGTTATCCTAATATATCCTATTTTATATATATAAAATACACACACACACACACACACACACACACACACACACACACACACTAGAGGCCCGGTGCATGAAATTCATGCATTGGAGGGGGGAGGTGTCCTTCAGCCCAGACTGCTCCTTCTACAATCTGGGACCCCTTGAGAGAGGTCCACCCGTTTAGGCCCGATCCAGGTAGTCTAAAGAGGACCAGTGCTGCTGGCATGATTCCAGGTAGGATCGGGCCTAAACGGGCAGTTGGACATCCCTCTCACAATCCAGAACTGCTGGCTCCCAATTACTTGCCTGCCTGCCTTTTTCATTGCCCCTAATGGCTTCTGCCTGCCAACCTGATCACCCCCTAACCACTCCCCTGCCAGTCTAATTGACGCCTAACTGTTCCCCTGACATCCTGTTTGCCCCTAACTGCCCTCGCATGTGGGCCTGATTACCCCTAACTGCCCTCCCCTGCAGGCTTGATCACCCCCAACTGCCCTCCCTTGTAGGCCTAGTCCCTGCCAACTGCCCTCCTCATCTTCTGGTGGCCATCTTGTGTCTACATGGGGGCAGGATCTTTTGACCACATGGGGGCAGTCATCTTGTGTGTTGGAATGATGGTCAATCTGCATATTACTCTTTTATTGATAAGATAGAGGAGGCCTGGTGTATTGGTGGGGGCCAGCTAGTTTGCCCTGAAGGGTATCTCAGATCAGGGTGGGAGTACCCTTGGGGCATGGGGAAGCCTGGGTAAGGAGCCTATGGTGGTTTGAAGGCTGGCCACACCCTCCAGGGACCCAAGTGTAGGCCTTGGTATCTGGGATTTATTTATCTTCTACAATTGAAACTTTGTAGCCTGGAGCGGAGCCAAGCCTTCTGCTTGCACAGCTATTGAAACTTTTTTGCCTTAAGTGGAGGACTGGGAGGCCAGGGTGTGCAGAAAGCTTGGCTTCCTCCATAGCCAGGGGCAACCCTAGCCTTCCTCCTGCTTTCTCTCTGTGGCCATAGCCATCTTGGTTGTGTTAATTTGCATACTCTCTCTGATTGGCTGGTGGGCATGGCTGATGGGTGTAGCAAAGGCATGGTAATTTGCACATTGCTCTTTTATTAGATAGGACTAGAGGCCCACTGCAGGAAGATTCCTACAATAAGGCATTCTGCTGCAGTCTCTGATGCCCTGACAGCTTCTCTCCCTTCTCCACCGCCCCACTTGCTTGCTTCTTGCAGCTTCCCTCCCTTCTGCAGCATTTGGCTTCCTTCTATGCTGTCTTCAGTATTCACTTTGCACCAGGGTATGCAAATTAACTGCCATCTTGGTTGGGCCAATTTGTATACTCCACTCTGTTTGGCTAGTGGGTGTAGTTGGTAAGCATGGCTTGTGACTATGGTGGATGTATGGTCAATTTGCATATTACTCTTTTATTAGCATGGGAGGTGATTAATCAGTGGCAGCTGTGACTGGCCAGCATCTGGAAGGCCCACCCCTTAGTCCCTCCTCCTGGCCCTAAGACGGCAATCAATTCGTGATGGAGGTGGAGCAGAACTGCGGACTGGCTCCCTTAGTATGCCTGCAGGGTCAGTCTCAAGAGGACCAGTGCTGCTGGCATGATTCCAAAAGCACTGCCGGCTCCTGGATGGAACTTGGACCGGGGCCTGAGGCTGCTTCCCCTCCTTAGATGCTCCACAAGGTCCCTGGAGCCGCGCTGCTCCAGAAGAAGTGTGGTCAGGGCACAGGGAAGGGATGTAGTAAAAAAACAAAGACCGATGACCCAGTGACCAGAGGGACGGCCAAACACCAGCACACCATGTCCACTTACAGAGCACTAGGCACCTGCATGTGAGCAGACAGGAGGAAAAAAGACCTCCCAGGCCCGGCCACGCCCCAAGGCAGGTTTGCCTTAAAACCAGGTGGGGATCTTGGCTCCACGTTCTCTGCACAGTAAGTCTGTCACCCCTGGTACTCTATCCCAACCACCCGCCATCCCTGTGGTCTAAGCCACCGGGGGACTGAGACCTAAAGAGAGATAGAGGTTTTATGTGCCCCCTCCCCTCCACCCGTCCCCCTCCACCCGATCCTACTCGACCATGGGAATTGTGGCTTTGGCATCTCGGGACAAAATGGGGTCTGCGATTGGTGTCCTGGCAAAAGCAGGGCAGAGAGCCGCAGGCTGGGCTCTTAGTCCGGGGCTGGCGTGATGGGAGCCTTGGCGGCGGCTTTGGGGGCTGAAGCCAAGTATGCCTGCTGTTGGGCATAACCAGTAGGAGATTAAGGGGTCATGGCCTTGGACATCTGCCCCCCTCCCTCTCCACATGTCCTTCTTATCATGAATGTTTGTGGCTTTTCCCTCTTGATCCCTGAAAGTCGGACAACGGAGTCCTGGAGCTCCAGCCCAGGCGGCGGGAGGGGAGGTGGTTCAAAGCAGCAGCGTCTGCGGCCTCCCCTGGTCGGAGCCAGCCCCGGCTCCTCTCTCAGGGTGCCAATGCAGTGCGGATTGCTGCCCGTGTGGGACTGGAAATGTGGAATAAGACGTGGGGAGTCCACTCTCTGCGGAGTGAAGAGGAGCGTGAAAGAGGAAATGCCCGGTGAAGCCACAGAAACCATTCCTGCCACAGAGCGCGAGTTGCCACAGCCCCAGTTGGAGACAGGGTCTGGAACAGAACCTGCGAGGGAGGAGTCAGAACCAGAGCTCCAAGCACACAGGCGCCCACACAAGCCCAGCTGGCGGCAGCTGACATCCACGAAGAAGCAGTCAGGAAAGCAAAACAGAGCCAGCGTGCCAGGAAGGCAGCGGCGGCTCTGTCCAAACCGGGTCTTGGACAGGTTACAGGGGTCACGAGGGTCACCATACGGAAATCTAAGATTATCCTCTTTGTCATCACAGAACCAGATGTCTACAACAGCCCTGCTTCAGATGCCTACATGGTTTTGGGGGAAGCCAAGATTGAGGGTTTATCTCAGCAAGCACAGCTAGCAGCTGCCGAGAAATCCAAAGCTCCAGGCGAAGCTGTCTCAAACATGCAAGAAAACACCCACTCCACCTGTACAAGAGGAGAGTGAAGAGGAAGAGGCTGATGGGACGGGTGTTGAAGTTAAGGACATAGAACTGATCAGGTCATGAGCAAATGCGTCAAGAGCAAAGGCAGGCTGAGCCCTGAAGAACAACAGTAATGATATTGTAAATGCTGTTACGGAATTAACAATGTAACCATCCAAATGGGAGCACCTTGTTTGTGTGTTTCCATAGAGTTACTGCAGCTTGGTTTGAAATCGGTACTGTTTCTATCATTAATAAAGTTTTGGCTACTTGTAGGATGAGGAAAAAAAAAGTGGGGTGACTTCAGAATTACCTAAGTGCACCCCCATCCCCTTCACCTGCCCAGCTGGTGAAGGGGTCCCCTTACAGCTGGGCTGAGCTCTGCTCAATACTCCCCACCCAATGCACGGTGACAAAACGCAGCTCCACGCCCAGCACGAGCAGGACCCGCGGCCAGGCTACTGCAAACTGCCCCTGAAGACTTCAGATCCTGCCTCAGCCTCCAGCCTCAGGCTCTGCGAAAATGGACCCACCTCTCGGCCGACCAGCCTGGGGTCTAGGTGGCAAGGGCTCTGGGTGAAGACACCCCAACAGCGGAGCCTCGAGATGATGTCATACCCTCGGGTCTCTCCTCCGTGGCAGCACAGCACTGGCTCCCCATGCGAGGCCCTCCCCACAGCCCGCAGCCCAGTTTGGAGTGGCAGCTCCAAGGCAACAGATGGCTGCAGGGGTAGGGGTGTTCGTGCTGGGAGCTCCCCCACTCGCTCAGTGATGGCCTCCTTCCACAGCAGCGTGACCCCGTCCCCCACTAGGCGATGGTTTGGTCCAGCCTGGGTGCACCTGGATGGCAGCTTAGATGGGGTTGGGGGCTGTGGCCTGCACCCCGGGTGGAGGCCATGGTCAGGAGGTGGAGGGTTTGGTTGGCCCTGCCACCAATCCATTGCAAAGGAGCCCAGTGCCGCCCAGTGGCCTGGACACCAGGCCTGGCCACCTCTCTGGTTGGGCCCAAACCTCTGAAGTTCGCATTGGTTGCCACCTTAAGAAATGGGAGCGGCCAGGACTGGTTTGGCTCAGTGGATAGAGCGTTGGCCTGCGAACTGGGGGTCCTGGGTTCGATTCCAGTCAGGGACATGTGCATTGGTTACAGGCGCATCCCCAGTGGGGGGCGTGCAGGAGGCGGATGATCGATGTCTCTCTCTCATTGATGTTTCTGACTCTCTGTCCCTCTCCCTTTCTCTCTGTGAAAAATCAATAAAATGTATTAAAAAAAGAAAGAAAGAAATGGGAGCATTCACGTAAAATCGCAATTCCCCACTTCTCTTTCCAACGTGGCCGACTGGGCTACCAACCAAAGGTGGTCGGTGGTGTCACTTCAACCCCAGAGGAACCCCCAGCTTGGAGGTGTGGTGCGGAGGAAGCTATCTGTGCAGACAGCTCAGTTATGTAAACTCCGGTGACCGTGACACATCCCAACAGTGTGGCTGCGCAACTGTGAGGCAGCACAGCCATGAAACACGGCAGCTGTTAAACGAGGCCCCTTTCCAGCTTGTGGGGGCTCCACCTGCTCCAACCCAGTGCAACCCACTTTGCCCTAGTGAAATAGCTTCAATGTTTCAGCCCCAGCAGATAGAACAGGTCCCAGTGGAAAGGGAAAGTGTAGCCCTGGCTGGCGTTGCTCAGTGGATAGAGCCTCTGCCTGAGGACTGAAGGGCTGGGAGTTCAATTCCTGGTTAAGGCACATGCCTCGGCTGTGGGCTTAATCCCCAGTGTGGGGCGTGCAGGAGGCAGACAATCAATGATTCTCTCTCACCGTTTATGTTTCTATCTCATTTCCTCTCTGAAATCAATATATACTAATAAAAGGGTAATATGCTAATTAGACTGATCAACTTCCGGATGACCTTCCAGATGTCCTTTCAGACACAGCCAAGGTGTCAGGTCAAATGCAGAGGTGGTTAGGGTCCATCAGGCTGGCAGGGCAGAGCAGTTAGGGGAATCAGGCCAGCAGGGGAGAGTAGTTAGGGAGATCAGGGCAGCAGGTAGGAGAGCAGTTAGGAGCCAGTGGTCCCAGGTTGCAAGAGGGAAGTCCTACTGCTGGTTTAGGCCCGATCCTAAACCAGAAGTCGGACATCCCCCAAGGGGTCCCTGATTGGAGAAGGTGCAGGCTTTGCTGAGGGACCCCCTGCCCCAGTACAGGAATTTCATGCACCAGGCCACTGATAAACAGATAATTAAATGTGAGAATTAATATTGTTTCACAAGGATCAATTATCTTCTTTGAACGATACAAATTATGCAAGCTTTGTTGCTGTAAACAACATGCCTCCTCAAAAAGTCCAAGATAACGCTCTCTGAATAATAAGTAGCTATATTTTATTCAAATGATCAACTATGTAGAGGAGTGCTAATGTTGCTTATCTTTCAATGAACTTCTAGTCCCCGGTCAAGGTGTTGCCAAGCATCTGCTGTGGCCATATGTCAGCTCAGTAGACTGCGACCAGGTAAAATTTGTAATGTGGCATACCAAATTCTAAAAATTATCACAGAAGGTGCTAAAATACATAAGGCTTTCCCCGGCTTTCCCAGTCTTAGTGGGGAAGACAATTCCACAGTTCAGCTCATGTTATTTTGTTTCCTGCTGTGAACCTGGAAAATATTCCTTGCTGCCCTATTTCCCACTGGCATCCAGAAAGTGAGCATACAATTAACAGTCAGAGAAAGAATTTATTCAGCATGGAAAAATATTTTTGAAGACTGGAAAAAAAATTTAAAAAATGACAACATTTTTTAAAAATTATTCATGCTAAACTGACTCTATGTTTCTCACTCTCAGAGACTTCCAAAGAATGATTAGATTTTTCTAATATTTTGAGGCACCTATGGCCCTTTAGTTAATCTTTATAAAGCATGAGCATTTTTGATTAAGTAACATACATTTAATCCCTTAAATTCTTAGAAGTTTTATATCTCACTTAAGCTATTGTGTTCATTAACATGGATCACTTTTTATTTTTAAACAGAATAAAATCTCAACATTAAATATGGTAAAATATGTTAATTACATATAAAATTCAGCATTAAAATATATACCACAAAAATTTAAAAAATAAACACAAGTACTTATTTTTCATACTTAAGTTATCAAGAGACAGTTTGGCATAGAATAGGAGTGGAAATATTCAATGGTGGAAACATCTGCAGAGGTAAAAGACACTATTTTTAAGAAGACAAACTATAAGTTAGCATTTTACATTTGAAAAGCACATGATAAGCATGCAACTGGACATTAAAACTACACCCGTTATTGCTGGGTTTTAAGATTTACATCCGTTTTTAATAAGGTCACCTGGATGAAGGAAGGTTTGTAATGTTTGTATCAACTTTGAGAAGATGACCTGCGGTAGACAGAATTCTAAGGCACCCCAATTTCCTGCTCCTGATTGATGTGCCCTGTGTGGAATCTTCTCCTCTTGCGTTTATGATGAGATGTCAGTCCTGTGATTAGGTCACTAATCAGTTCCCTTTTACTTAATCAAGAGGAAGATTTCCCTGGGTGGGGCTGACTTTAAAAGAAAGGGAAGCATCAGAAAGATGTTCCCCTGTGGGCCCACAGAAAGCCCGCTACCATGCTCTGAAGACCATGTGGGCCCAAAACAATGGATGGCTGCTTAGAGCTGAGGACCTCTGGTGCTATACAATTACAAGAAAATGAATGCTGCCAGTAATCAGTGGGTCTGGAAAAGGACTTCCAGTCCCTACCAATGCACTGATTTTAGCCTGGGGAGACTCTGAGCAGAGGGCCCAGCTAATCTAGTCTGGGCTGTAAAATAACTGGTGTTCTATCTTGCTAAATTTACAATACTTTGTTAAAGCCATAGACAACTAATAGATGATTATATTGAGCTTGTATATGATATACACTGAGTAAGAGTGATGTCAAGTATGCATATCCAGTCCCAGTTCCAATAATACCAAGCCAGCCTCAGTAGACTGCCACTAGGTGGAATTTTTATTCTTTCTCAGCTGTGGAAAGCTTATGTGCTGTACACATTTGGAAGGCATGTTGTTTTTATTTCTTTGAGGTTGGAAATATGTTATTCAGATACGTAACATACATATATAGTATATCTTACATGTCATATATAATACTAGAGGCATGGTGCACGAATTCATACACCAGTGGATTCCTCAGCCTGGCCAGGGATTGGGACTGATCACATCTCGTCTAGTCCCAATTATGAAGGATGGGGCCTGGCCAGCCAGGGAGGGATCACAGGAGGGCTCCAGGGTATATCTGGCTCATCTCACCCAGTTCCGATCAGCCAAACCCCAGCAGCAAACTAACCTACAGGTTGGAGCGTCTACACTCTGATGGTCAGTGCGGGTTATAGAGACTGCTGGAACGGTTGAACGAATGGTCTAATGAATGGTTGGACACTTAGCGTATTACACTTTTATTATATGGAATAGCATAGCTTATCTAGATGATGTATATCTGCAGAATAGCTGCTTAAAATTCAACAGCAGGAGCTCTAAGCCACCTTACATGTAAGAGGGAAAAGATTTGCATGTGACTCACATTAGCAGGCAGGAGAGTATCACTTAATAATTCAGGTTGTGGAGCCAGAGTATGTGGGTTAGAAATGCCAGATCCAATTTTTACTGCATTCCTAAGTAAGTTATTTAATCATTCTGTGTTTCAGTGTCAAATTTATAAAATGGAGATGATATTGACTTCCTAACATTAATTTTTTGAAGACTACATGAATTAAAGTGTGTAAAATATTTGTTTCTCTTATATAGTAAATGGTCACAATTAGCTTACAATGAGCAGAAGACCTAAAATGTTGCTATACAAGGTTACTAAAAATGCTTTCTTTTTATATATCTCCAGTAAAATAATACCTAAATTGAAGTGATTCTCAAAAATGGAAATTCTAAAACTGAAGTGTTGTGTTCATCTATTTCTTAGCTAGATGCATGCTTTGTTAAGGTATTTAAAGAAGATAACATTGATTTTCAGTCTAAAATCAGCAACTGATTTATTTTGTTTGCCTGATTCAACATTGTGTTTAGTTTTCCTACATACCCTTAACTTACCTTAGTTGCGTGTCTTTAAACAAACCCCATTGGCTTTATCATGTGGCCATATTTAACATCTGCTTGTTTGTTTAGAAGACTGCCAAACTGAGTTCATCAAAGGAATCACGAATGCTACATATAACATACATTATTTTATTTTTCAATAAATAGAGTGAATTGTATCCAGTTTGCTACTCTTTCCACTTCAAAATGAAATTTTCTCCAATAATGACTATCATTTCATTGACAGTAGTCAGCCTCTTACATTTTATATCCATTAGTGTAACTTTTTATCAGAAGGTGATATTTAGTTATTAAATAGATTATCCTTTCTATGAAAACTAGCATTGAACAGCACCACCTAACCAACACAGAAAGTAAACATTGTCCTTTCAGGAGACAGAATAATGCATGTTCTCACCCCAAGATATCCACTTCCTCATCCCAGGAACCTGTGAGTATGATCTGTTACATGACAAAAGGCAACTAAAGTTGCAGGTGGAATTAAACAGCTGACCTTAACATGAGATTATTCTAGATTACGTGAGTGGGCCCAATGTTACCACTTAAAGGAGGAAGAGCAATGTAGAAGAGGAAGTCAGATTCACGTGAGAAGGATTCAATCTGCTCTTCTGACTTTGGAGAAAGGGGCCCTTGAGCCAGGACTTGAGGGTCAACTGAAAGCTGAAAATGACAAGGAAATGAATTCATCCCTGGAACTTCCAGGCAAGAACACAGCCCTGTCAACCCCTTGCTGTTAGCTTGGTGCAACCTGTGTAGACTAGTCCTACGTAACTCTAAGATACGAACTGTGTCTGGTTTTAAGCCTCTACGTTTGTGGCAATTTTTATAACAGCAATATAAAACTAATATGGCCCCAGCTTCTGGGGAATCCCTTCCTTGCGGATCCATAGTCCAAGCAGCCTGGGTGCAAACTGAACATCTATGGCCATAGACACACGTCGTCTTCAGTTCGTGTATTTTACAGAGGAGGGACACTGCAGGAGCCCCCATCAGAGAAATATTACCAGTGTGACCGTTCCACAGACAGGACTGCACACAGCCGTTGATGCCAGTTTCATAAATCCCCAAGCAACTTCATTTGGATGAAGAAAATGTTAGCTTAATATATAACATAAATCTATTTTATGTAATTGAATACTAGTCTGAGTAATTTTAAATTTTACTCCAATTATGACAAACGTCATAATTTGAGCAGCTTAGAGGTAGGATCCCTAAGTTCTTTATTCACATTGCTTATTCAGGAGAAAAATATACATGTAAATATATAGTTAAATTATATATATGAATATACACACACACTTTTCAAAAAAGAATAAGGAGCAACACTTTGGACTGGCTTTAGAAATGTATGGCTATATTCACTCATAAGTTTGCCATGTGCTGGAATGTTCTTTTTTCCTCCTATGCTCTCAGAAGAACATTCCTGCCTTGCTTGCCAGCATTTGAGGAGGAATGAAAGAATTAGTTCATAAGGTATGAAGAAGTGGGAAATTCCTTCCTAAAGTTGTCATGTTATCTTTCTGGCCACCTGGCCTACATTCTGACACAAGACGAATTTAGTTTATTATTTAAAGCTGAACACATGAGTTCTTCAAGGGAAAGCCCTGGATCTAAAGGAAGTACTTCGTTGCGGACAAGAACTTACTGTGACCTTGACTACATGTTTCATTAATAGTGAACTATTTTCATTTTCAATGTCTTTTTATATTAAAGCAGCAGGTGGTGTTGAACATAAAACCAGGGAGAGGAATTGTGACCTATTTAAAAATTGTTACTTTTCAACCTTATAACTATTGAGGGTTATTTGAATGACAAGGGGGTGCATATTAGAAACAGCAACCTAAAAGGTGGCAATTTTTAAAAAGATTTACTTTTAAAAAATAAGTTTGTATCTGTCAGGTAAAACACTGATTTATGAGTTATGATTTAACTCGTTCTCCTTTATCCCACTCCCCCACTTTGAAAAAGCGCTGTTAACCGACTGGCATAGGAAAAGAAACTAGTACCATCCCATGGACACTATTCCTTCCTGCTGCTTTAAAATGTGGCATGTTATACAGAACTGACAAATTTAAAATTCTTACAAAATGAGGATGGTACAAACAAGAGTCAACACATATAATGCTTACTATATAAATGCACTCTTTTAAGCAACTTACATGTATTAATTGGCTAAATTGCCACAAGAGGTAGGAATACTATTGCTTGCATTTTATATAAGACAGATTAAGAAATTTGCCCAGAGTCACACCTTGGATCTGGTAAGTATGTGTCTGTAGATACATTTTATTTTCTAGGCTTTTATTCAAAGCTTAGATTACAATTAGCTTGCCTCTTAGGTTGAAAATAATAGAGTAAATGCAAGAAAGTAAAGGCAAGACAGTTAGAAATATATATATTATGGACATAGTATCACCTCATGGAACACAAAGACAAGGGGCACTTAAGAAGGGGTTAGAGCCATGTGATTTAGAGCACTTAGAACTACATTTCCATCTTTACCTTCTTATCTTTCTCTTCTGCTGCTCTAGTCTTTCTTTTCTCCAGACTACTTTTCTGATTATCTATACTCAGGGTTGATAAAAGTACGTAGTTCTCATGGCTTTATGTCGTATTCATTCCATGACCAATCCATAAGAAATTTGTCCTAGTTGTACATTCTTAGTGTGAGAAATTAGATTGCTCAAACCTAGCTTAGGTATCCATCATTGTTAGAACACTTCTCCTGTTAGTGACTTGATTTTCAAATACCCTCAATAAAAGAAATGGAGCAGAAGCAATTCACTAGACAATATCATAATTTTAGTAATTAGAATTTTCTTGTGTCCACATGGGGGCAGGATCTTTTGTCAACTTGAGCACAGGCATCTTGTGTGTTGGAGTGATGATCAATCTGCATATTACTTTTTTATTAGATAGGATAGAGGCCTGGTGCATTGGTGGGGGTCAGCTGGCTTACCCTGAAGGGTGTCCTATATCAGGGTGGGTGTTCCCTTCAGGCGTGGGGTGGCCTGGGTGAGGGGTCTGTGGTGGTTTGCAGGCTGGCCACGGCCCCCAGGGACCCAAGTGTAGGCCTTGGTATCTGGGATTTATTTATCTTCTACAATTGAAACTTTGTAGCCTGGAGCAGAGCCAAGCCTTCTGTTTGCACAGCCATTGAAACTTTGTTGCCTTAAGCACCTGCCAGGGTGTGTGGAAAGCTTGGCTTCCTCCATCACCAGGGGCAACCCAAGCCTCACTAAGTGGTGGCAGCCATTGAAACTTTGTTACCTAAGCTGAGGCCTGCTGTCTAGGGTTTGCAGAAAGCTTGACTTCCTCCATTGCCAGGGTTAGCTCAAGCCTCTCTCCTGCTCTCTCTGTGGCTGTATCCATCTTGGTTGGGTTAATTTGCATATTTGCTCTGATTGACTAGTGGGCGTGACTGGTGGGTATAGCAGAGGTATGGCCAATTTGCATATTGCTTTTTCATTAGATAGGACTAGAGGCCTGGTCTACAAAAGTCATGCAAGGAGGGGTGGTCCCTCAATCCAGACTGCATCCTCTTGCAATGCAGGACTGCTGGCTCCTAACTTCCCACCTGCCTGCCTTCCTGATAGCCCCTAACCCTTCTGCCTTCCTGCCTGATTGCACCTAACTGCCTCTGCCTCACCCCTGCTGCTGCAGCTTCATACAGAATGACATCCTGAAGGTCATTTGGCTGACTAGTCTAATTAGCATATTACACTTTTATTGTTATAGATTAAAAAGTCTATGTAGTTTCAAAGAGTTGTGTATCTCTGTTTACTTGAATTTTCATTTGAAAAATCCAAGAGAGTCATAACTAATTAAATTAAAAATGCACATCACAAATCACAATTATAATTTATAAAAATGAAATTAAATCAATATCATTAGATAGGAAGTAAAAAGGAAGGCATGTTTATGATGCCAATTTGCACATTTTACAATGTCACTTTTTTATGGGAAAGCTTGAAAGATATTATATGAGCTCATGAAAAAAATTATTATAACTAATTCTGAAAATATGACTAGTGTTTGGTATTCTTGAACAGTATTGCAGCTCACAGCTTGTTACATGTAAGATATTCATATTTGCTTTTATGAATGAATGAAAAAGTGAAATAAATGAGCATATCTTTAAGGAATATATTTTATATTTGTAGATTTGCTCTCTTTCAATGAAATATGTAATCTAACTGTCAAGAACGAGTTGTCTTTTTTGCTCTATGACTGACTCTCTCATCCTTGATTTTATCTCCTGGAGTTTCATGCTCTAGGTTTCATGGCTTCTGAAGCCATGTCATCTCAGTACTATACAATTACAATTTTTTAAATATAACAGCTTGTTCCCCTAGTCGGTTTGGCTCAGTGGATAGAGAGACAACCCTCAGATGGAAGCATCCCAGTTATGGTCAAGGCACATTCACTAGTTGCATGCTCAATTCTCAGCCCTGGTTGGACCCTTGTATGAGGCAACCAAACAAGGTATCTCTCTCACATCTATGTTTCTCTCTGTGTGCCACTCCCTCTCCCTTCCACACTCTCTAAAAATCAATGGAAAAATATCCTCCAGTGAAGATTTAAAAAAAATTATAATAGCTTGTTAAGTTTAAATTTTTGTATATGACTCTAATGTACAGTAGATTTGAAATTCCAAGATGAACCAGGATTTGTAGAATATGCATTGCAAATTTAAAATGATAAAAGTAGCAGAAACTGGTTTGGCTCAGTGGATAGAGCGTTGGCCTGTGGACTGACAGGTCCCAGGTTTGATTCCAGTCAAGGGCATGTACCTTGGTTGTGGGCACATCCCCAGTAGGGGGTGTGCAGGAGGCAGCTGATTGATGTTTCTCTCTCATTGATGTTTATAGCTCTCTATCCCCTCTCCTTTCCTCTCTGCGGAAAATCAATAAAATATATTTTAAAAATGATAAAAGTAAATGTATATTTTTTATTTAATAAATCTTTATTGTTCAGCCTATTACAATTATTCCTCATTTTTCACCCCATAGCTCCTCTCCACCGGCTCCCACCCCTCTTTCTGCCCTTACCTCCCCACCATTGTCCTCATCCATAGGTGTATAATTTTTGTCCAGTCTCTCCCTGTACCCCTCTCTCCACTTTCCCCCTGAGAATTATCAGTTCACTCCCTTTCTATGCCCCTGATTCTATTATATTCACCAGTTTATTCTGCTCATCAGATTTTTAATTCGCTTGATTTTTAGATTCACTTGTTGATATATATGTATTTGTTGTTTATAATTTTTATCTTTACCTTTTTTCTTCTTCTTCCTCTTCTTAAAGAGTATCTTTCAGCATTTCATTTAATACTGGTTTAGTGTTGATGAACTCCTTTAGCTTTTTCTTATCTGTGAAGCCCTTTATCTGCTCTTCAATTTTGAATGATAGCTTTGCTGGTAGAGCAATCTTGGCTGTAGGTTCTTGCTATTCATCACTTTGAATATTCTTGCCACTCCCACCTGGCCTGCATAGTTTCTGTTGAGAAATCAGCTAACAATTGTATGGGTGCTCGCTTGTAGGTAATTAACTAGTTTTCTCTTGCTGCTTTTAGTATTCTCTCTTTGTCTTTTGCTCTTGGTATTTTAATTATGATGTGTCTTGGTGTGGACCTCTTTGGATTCCTTTTTTTGGGGGGGATCTGTGCACTTCTTGGACTTGTAAGTTTATTTCTTTCACTATGTGGGGGAAGTTTTTAGTCATTGTTTCTTCAAATTTCAAATGGTTTTCAGTATCTTGCTCTCTCTCTTCTTCTAGCACCCCCATAATTTTGATATTGTTATGCTTGAAGTTGTCCCAGAAGCTCATACACTATATTCCAATTGTTTGCATTTTTTTTTTTTTTTTTTTTGCTTTTCCATTTAAGTGTGTTCTGCTTCTTTGTATTTCAAATCTTTGACTTGATTCTTGCATTCCTCTAGTCTGCTTTTAGGTCTCTCTAGAATATTTTTTATTTCAGTCAGTATGTGTTTAATTTCTAGTTGGTTCTTTTTCATCTTCTCTTGGGTCTCACTAAATTTATCCATCTTTTCTAGGAAATTCTTGAAAAACCTTGTAACCATGGTTTTGAAGTCTATATGCAGTTGTTTGTTTTCCTCCATTTCTTTTGTTTGTGATCTGTTCCTTTGTCTCTGCATTTTTGCTGCTTCTCTGAGTTGGTAGAGTAGCTTTGTGTGCTAGATGTCCTATATGGCTCAGTGGCTCCGCCTCCCCAGTTACCTGAGGTGCACCCCTTTGTGGACTATGTGTACAGCCTTGTTGTAGTTAAGTCTTGATTGTTGTTGGTATCACTGTGGGGAATTGACCTCCAAGCCAATTGGTTGTGAGGATCAGCTGTGTCTATGCTGGGAGAACTTCTGTGCTGGAGTCAGCCTTATGATACAAGACTTGCAAGATTGCAGAAGCCTCTGTGCTGGGCTTGGATGGGGTGGAGTCTCAGGGCTGAGCAGACAGCCTTGGCTTCCAGTCAGCCCTGCCCTATGCAGCCCCTGGGTCTCAGTTTCCCTTGGTAATCACTGCAGCCCTTTCTGTGCACTCTTGCTCATGTGTATCCAGGCCTCTGCCTTTCCAGCTCCTCTGAGTTTCTGTGCACTCCAGGGATCCATATGTGTCTGGGTCCCGAGGGTCTCACCTGAAATGGGTTTAGTGCAGTCAGAGCTGGATTTCAGCACAGTTGGGAGGTTCTGTCTTCCTCCTGCTAGAGAAAACCAGGGGCACAATCAGCAGTCAGCCCTCTGTATACACACTCACGCTCGTGAGCCTCCAGACCCTCCACCTTTTTTTTTTTAATTGATTTTTCACGGAGAAGAAGGTAGAGGGATAGAAAGTTAGAAACATCGATGAGAGAGAGACATCAATCAGCCGTCTTCTGCACGCCCCCTACTGGGGATGTGCCCACAACCAATGTACATGCCCTTGACTAGAATTGAACCTGGGACCTTTCAGTCCACAGGCCAACGCTCTAGCCACTGAGCCAAACCGGTTTCAGCAAACCTCTGCCTTTCATGGTTCCCCTAAGTTTCTGTGCACTCCTCCCTTTTCACAACGGTCCAGACTCCTCCCATATGAGTTTCCCCTGTAACTGGGGTTCAATGCAGTCGGAACTGGGTTTCAGTGAAGTCGGGAGTTTTCATCTCTTTCCCACTAGAGTAAGCCAGCCAGGTACTCAGCCACCAGTCCTCTCTATGTGTGTGTCTCTGTACCTCAGCTTCTTGCAGTTCCTCTGAGTCTCCATGAGCCCCTCTCTTTCCTTCTAGTTGTAGAATTTCCTCTCAGTCAGCTTTCCTCTGGTTCTGGATGATGTCCATTCTAACCTGTAGCTGTAGTTTTGAAATTGTTGCGTGAGACAGCAGTTTAGGTGTTTACCTATTTCGCCATAATGGTTTCAGCCCCTAAATGTATCTTAATGTTGTAGATCATCTCACCTCAAGTATATAAGAGATGGGAGAAAGGAAGGAGAGAATGTTTGCAGGTAGAAGCTATTGCAAGGAAGACAATTTTTAATAAAAATGATATATATTTTTCTTTCCCTTCTTCTTCCCACCACCCCAGCATTTTTGTGGGGTGCGGACTCTGACATATATCTAAGGAGAGCTTAATAGGTGATGCCTTCATTTGAGAGTTAGAGCAGACTAGAATCTGACTATCTTGGAACCCTTGCAAAATAAATGACTCTTTGGAGAATGATGCTACTTTGGGGTACACACACACACACACACACACACACACACACACTCCCTGGATATGTAGGGTTCTGTCCTAAGCAATGTGAACTATATGGAGAAAGCTAATCTGACTTTTGTCCAATAGCGCCACCTGGAGTCCTGGAGGGAAAGCAGCATCAAGAAACAGAAGGTGCATATTCAAAGTTCAGGAAAGTGATAAAAAAAAAACGAAACAAAAACAAAACAAAACAGTTAAAACCACCTAGAAAAGAAGTTAAGAGAAAAGCAGGAGAGAGGGTGCATGAAGGGAACCTCAGGAGAAACCTTTCCCAAATATGTCAGAATCCTGCTTTGAATAATTATTAAAGCAAGAATCATCCTTACCTTAAAAATAACATTTAGAAAAGAAGGTGTGAGAAACAGTTTATGAGAGTTTAGATGAGTAAATAGAAAAATCAATTATACCCATAATTTTAGCCCTAAAAGATTCCAGCCTTAAACAAGCTGGTATTTATGTAAGTGGTAAAATATGCTATTAAATCAAAGTTCAAGAGACATAATTAATATCTGAAACTAAACATTCTAATTACTGAATTGTGTCTAAAATAGTAAAAATGTAAAGTTTCCCTAGAACAAATTTTACCTGAGTGAGCAGAAGAGCCCTCACTAAGTATATTTTAAAGGGGCAATGGGTGAACAAAAATAAATTCATTTGCATTTGGATTTGCATCAAAAAGAGTTGTTCAACCTCCAGGTTACATTCGAACATGCACAACTTTCCTTAGATGAGCTACTTTAGTTTTCTACTCGACATTGTCAAAATAATGAGCTATGTTCTTTGACGAGGTGTGTATGCCTTTACTTTTATTTCCTCTTATTTCTTTTGGATTTATTATCCAAAACCTGTGTCTTGCCCAAAGCTGAGAGTAAGGGCAAACATAACCAACACACACAAAAAATTACATTTCTAAGGATAAATAAGAAATTTTAGCAAACTTTTCTTATGAGTACTACTTAACATTTAAACATTTTACTATTTCAGTGTTAGAAGCTTAATGTTACAGGGAAGAAGAGCAATTGCCTCACTCTCACCTGATAGATTTCTGCTGGATACCTATCGTACACATCTGAAATAGTATGTAAGTGCCCCTTTAACAGACATCTGGGAGGAAAAATTTTTTTTCTTTAATAATGAGAGTCTAAGATTAAGTCTTCTCTTTAACTTATGAATTTGGAGATATCGTCTATGGTGGTATGCAGTTTTCTTTAAGCAATCTGAGAAGTTGAAGCTTATACACTGCTTGCAGAAGAAGCCTTCTGAGTGTGTCCCCAACTAGATTTAAGGCCGTTGCTTTCAGCTGATTTTGTTTTCCATTTCTTTTATATTTGCTCCACTTGTTCCTTCACAAAATCACCTGAGTACTTAGCTTTAGGTGTATAAATTCAATCATGGTGACACTGAAATGGTATTCAAGAAAACACAATTATCTGGATTTTCAGCTATGTTTTTGCTTTCATTACACACCCACCAGTTTTAGGGCTTAGCAGACATTTGACCCTGCCAAAAACATCCAGGGAAACATTTGGTCTATGCCAAGAAGTCCTTGATATTTGGTCCTGTTGAAATGTTCATGGAGAGCCCCAGCTGGTTTGGCTCAATGGATACCATGTTGGCCTGTAGACTGAAGGGTCCTGGGTTTGATTACAATCAAGGGTACACACTCAGTTTACAAGCTTGAACCCAGTACGGATTGTACGGGAAGCAGTCGATCAATGCTTCTCTCTTATCATTGATGTTTCTATCTCTCTCTCTCTCTCTCTCCCTTCCTCACTGAAATCAATAAAAATATATATTTTTTAAAAAATGTCCATGGAGACATTTGGTTCTCAGTTAACAAAACTTCCTCTCTTCTGCAAGATTCAAATCAAGACTCATCTACTATCCCCATGTGCCATCACCAGCTGGGTTACAAGTAAGAAGGGATATTATTGGGGAAACAGCCAATAAAAAATGATGCTATTGCCAAGACTGGTTTGGCTCAGTGGATAGAGCATCAGCCTGTGGACTGAAAGGTCCCAGGTTCGATTCCAGTCAAGGGCATGTATCTTGGCTATGGGCACATCCCCAGTAGGGGGCGTGCAGGAGGCAGCTGATTGATGTCTCTCTCTCATCGATGTTTCTAACCCACTATCCCTCTCCCTTCCTCTCTGTAAAAAAATCAATAAAAATGTATTTTAAAAAAATGATGGTATTTTTATGTATTAGTCCTGTAAACCAAAACTGTAATTAAAGCTATGGCTATTCAAACCCAGGGATGTTGTTAAGTATGGAAGTTTTGGACAGGACCAAATATAAGGACCTTTTGGCATTGACCAAATGTTTCTGTGGACATTCTGGAAAGGACCAAATGTCTTGCAATGATTTTAGAATCTTCCCAGCCAAATCTAGAGGGTTTTCATAATAGGTCTCATGAAAAAAATGTACATAGTTTGAAACCATATTAATATCATACTTTATCAGCAGTACACAGCAATTGAACAACTTCTTGTATATATGGAAATCATTTGTTAATGAGCTTGGCTATGTTAATACTGCTATTTGCAAAGGAACATATTTAAGGTATTTACTGATTAAACAACCTTTTAATGCTGTAATAGCAGCTATTACAACTTGCTTGAACATTTTGTGCAAATATGATAAGATACTTACAATTTTTCCATGTTATGAGGGTTACTTAAGCTAAAATCTATATCAATAAAAACTTAATATGCTAATTAGATCAGATAGCTGAACCACCTCTGGATGAGGCCGGGGCTGTGCACTGGGCCTCCAATAGTAATAATAATCATTATAATAATAAAATTAGTAGATTAGTTATCCATGGCCTTACAAAACGTATTTTTATTTTATACTTTGTGACATAAATTTTTTAAATATATTTTATTGATTTTTCACAGAGAGGAAGGAAGAGGGATAGAAAGTTAGAAACATAGATGAGAGAGAGACATCGATCAGCTGCCTCCTGCATGCCCCCTACTGGGAATATGCCCGCAATCAATGTACGTGCCCTTGATCGGAATCGAACCTGGGACCTTTCAGTCTGCAGGACGACACTCTATCCACTGAGCCAAACGGGTTTTGGCACATAAATGTTTTATGATGACATAAACAAAACAATATATATATATATATATATATATATATATATATATATA
>JAAGEH010002531.1:59404048-59484660 GCA_011751065.1 Lasiurus cinereus
ATATATATATATATATATATATATATATATATATACTATTGATACTTAGACTTATTTCATTTTTAACATATTTATCTCATTGTTATGCCATGTAACTGATTTTCCATTCTATAAATATTTTTCAATCACATTGCTATGTTGTTATTTGAGCAACAATCTGTAATGTCTTTAAGCAAGTAAAGCAGAAACTCAGTTAATTTTATCATAAATCCATGATACTTTCAGTTCATAAAAAGTCTCATTTTCCATTTCTTAATATCTGATGTGGGCTAAATCCATACTGGGTTAGGCACAAGTAAGTTTATACTTACTTATATAGAAAAAACAAACAAACATTCATGTTCTGATTATTTTAGCTTTATTAACTCAAAAGAATGCCACAATGGCACAGTATACTTCACTGCAATCTCACTAACTGCTCAAGTTGCCAGCCATTTTATTTACCAATTCTTGTAGTCTACTTGCTCTACTCAAGCACACTTTGGCACAGACTTCTTACCTACGTTTACCCAACCCTGTGTAACTAACATTTTTGTGAAATAATTTGTGTACTACAGTAATTTAAAAAAAATATATATTGTGATAGACCAGAGGAGCAAAAACAAACAACACTTTAGTGATGGAAAATTTCTGAGGTGGATATATTCTAAACTTGTCAAAAGAATGAGTGAGAGTTTTTCAGGCAAAAAGCTATAGAGCATTTTAAGTGGTTTGGCCTCTGTTCTTTCTTCTTCCTTCCCTTCTTTAATTTATTTCCTTTTCCTTTTTCAATAAACTGTACCAGTGGTTTATATTTTCCAAAGGTCTTCCAGATATTTATGAATAAATAAGGTTATTAATTCATGATATGAGTATGTAAAATGAATATCAAACACAATCCCTCAAAGAAAGCATAGAGTAAGCTTATTAACACATATACTTTAAATCTGTTAAAATAATCCATAGATTTCTTTTTTTAATTAAATCTTTATTATTCAGATTATTACATTTGTTTTTCTTTTTTTCCCTCCATAGATCCCCTCCACCCAGCATCCATCCCTCCCTCTACCCTTACCTCACTCACATTGACCTCATCCATAGGTGTATGATTTTTGTCCAGTCTCTCCCTGTACAACCCTCACCCCTTTCCCCCTGAGAATTATCAGTCCACTCTCTTTCTGTGCTCCTGATTCTATTGTATTCACCAGTTTATTCTGTTGATCAAATTTTTAATTCACTTAATTTTTAGTTCATTTGTTGATAGATATGTATTTGTTGTTCATAATTTTTTGTCTTTTAACTTTTTCTTCTTCCTCTTCTTAAATAGTACCTTTCAGCACTTCATATAATACTGGTTTGGAGTTGATGAACTCCTTTAGCTTTTTCTTCTCTGTGAAGCTCTTTATCTGCCCTTCAATTCTGAATGATAGCTTTGCTGGATAGAGTATTCTTGGTTGTAGGTTCTTGCTGTTCATCACATTGAATATTTCTTGCCACTCCCATCTGGCCTGCATCATTTCTGTATGGGTGCTCCCTTGTAGGTAATGAACTGTTTTTCTCTTGTTGCTTTTAATATTCTCTCTTTGTCTTTTGCTCTTGGTATTTTAATTATGATGTGTCTTGGTGTAGTCCTCTTTGGATTCCTTTTATATTGGGTTCTGTGTGCTTCCTGGACTTGTAAGGCTATTTCTTTCACCAGATGTGGGGAGTTTTCAGTCTTTATTTCTTCAAATAGTTTTTCAGTATCTTGCTTTTTCTCTTCTTTTCGCACCCCCACAATTCTGATGTTGGTACACTTGAAGCTGTCTCAGAGGCTCCTTACATTATCTTCACATTTTTTTATTCTTTTCTCTTCTTGCTTTTCCAGTTGGGTGTTTTCTGGTTCTTTATATTTCAAATTTTTGACTTGATTCTTGCCTTCCTCTAGTCTGCTGTTAGGACTCTGTATAATATTTTTTATTTCAGTCAGTGTATATTTAATTTCTAGTTGGTCCTTTTCCATCTCTAGTTGCTTCTTTTTCATCTCTAGTTGCTCCTTTTTCATCTCTAGTTGGTCCTTTTTCATCTCCTCTTGGGTCTCACTAACTTTATCCAACTTTTCTAGGATATTCTTGAAAAACCTTATAAGAGTCGTTTTGAACTCTATATCCAGTCGTTTGTTTTCCTCCATTTCTTTTGTTTGTGATTCCTTCCCTTGTCTTGGCATTTTCACTATGCTGGGAAAACTTCTGTATTGGATTCAGCCTTATGATACCAGACTTGAAAAACTGCAAAAGCCTCTCTGTTGAGCTTGGGATGGGTGGAGTCTCAGGGCTTAAGGGATCACCTTGTCTTCCAGTTGGCCCTGCCCTCTGTGGCCCCTGAGTCTCATGTGACTGGGTAATCGCTGGAGTGGTCCCTGTGTGCGCATGTGCTTTCTCTCACAGTGCCTCTAGACTGCTGCCTTTCTGGCTCCCCTGTACTCTGGGACCACACGAGTCTGGGTCTCCAGTGTTTTGCCAGAAACTGGGGTTTAGTGGAGCCAGAAGTGGCACAGTTGGGAGGGTCTGTCTCCCGCCCACTTGTGAAAGCCAGCGGCACAGTTAGCAGTTGATCCTCTGTGCACAGTGCTGTGCACGCCACCAGACTTCTGATCTTTTGCGACTCCCCTAACTTTCCGTACACTTCTCCCCTTCACAGTCCAAACTCCCCTGTATGAGTTTCGGCTGGATCTGGGGTTTAGTGTCATAGGATAGGGAGTTGAATGCCCTTGAGATTCTTCTTCTCCCTCCCACCAGAGAAAGCCAGCCACGCAACCTGGCACCCGCTTTCTGTGTGCACAAGTCTCCGTACCTCAGCTTTTTTGCAGCTTCTCTGGGTTTCTGTGGAGCCCTCTCTTTCCTTCTAGTTGTAGAATTTCCACTCTGCCAGCTTTCCTGTGGTTCTGGATGATGTCCGTTCTGTCTTTTAGTTGTAGTTTTGAAATTGTTGTGCGAGGCAGCAGTGTAGGTGTTTACCTATGTCGCCATCTCGGATTCTCCCATATATTTCTTGCTTTGAAGTATGTACTATCTTTGATATTTGACTTCCTAGTTCTTAATTTTAGATCAAGAATTATACCCTTCTCTGTATCTTTCTAACTTATTCTTTACAAAAGTTAACACACTAGTTTTCAATATCCTTTCAAGAAAGTACTTATTTCTCAGAAGTCTTTCAGTATGAAGAAATGCAATAGAATCTTCTTCCATATCCTGTAATTAGTCTATATTTTTAAAATACTAGAAGTTAATACATTTCCTTTCAATAAAACCAAAGTCACCTTGTTTTTCTATAGAGCCATTGAAAGGTCTCCATCAATATCTTTACCTGTCCTTATAATTTGTGCTTAAAACATTTTGCTGATTGTGCATTCACTCGTGAAATTTTGAGTCACATTTGTAGTAGATTTTTGTCCTACTTTTATACAACATATAAATCTGTTTCCCCCATAAACGTAAAACATTTGGAAAATGTTCACCCCAAACTCTCCTTGTTTCTGTTCCCTTTTCCACTCCCATTACATTGTGCCTCTAGAAAAGCAAAGGATTGAGTCTATAAAACAATGAAAAAAACATAGAAGTATAGATAAATTAAAATCTAGGTTTTCAGGAAATTAATATTTCTTTTTTTCAATATATTTTATTATTTTTTTACAGAGAGGAAGGGAGAGGGATAAAGTCAGAAACATTGATAAGAGAGAGACATCTACCAGCTGCCTTCTGCATGCCCCGTCCTAGGGATGTGCCGCAACCAGGATACATGCCCTTGACTGGAATCGACCCTGGGACTCTTCAGTCTGCAGGCCGACACTCTATCCAATGAGCCAAACTGATTTCAGCAAGAAATTTATATTTCATGGGAATAAATAGACCAAAAAAAATCAAATAAGTTCAAAGCAACACATACCATGGGATAGACTGGTGATAGGTACTGGAGGATATTTGAAGCAGAAAGAGCAATAAATAGTTCCGCTGAGTTGCTATGTTTTGATCAAATTGACAAAGTAGTCCTCTATGATAAAGTGACTTTTGAACAAAGACCTGATGAAAGGGTGGGATGAGCTATGTGAATGTTTTAGGAATCAGCATTCCAAGTATAAGGAACAGTATGTACAAAGCCCTGAGTTAGGAGCATATATACACACTAGAAGCCCTGGGCATGAATCTGTGTACCAGTAGCTCTCTGCAAGGTTTGGCTACTCCACACCCGCTGCCCAGAGTCTCTCTGGAGCCCAGAGGTTCATCCGAGGCTGGGCGTGAAACGCTTGTCTTGTCACCGCAGTGATGAAGCAAGCATTCCACCAGACCACTCACACTGCCCATTCTCAGTGGCCGCTCTCCCAGGACTGGGGACTCTGGCAGGGCTGGAAGGACTGGACACTGCCATCTTGTAGCTATGGTTGCTGCCATTTTGTGACAGAGTGATGGTTAATTTGCATATTACCCTTTTATTAAATAAGATGTGTTCAAGATATACAAGGAGGATAATATATATGAAGCTGAGTAATTAGTAAGAGCAATTGGAGGCTAAGTCACAGAATTACCTAGGAATAGAAGGGGTAGTACAGTGCTTCCTTATTTTGTTAAATTGAGTACCTTTGCTTATGATTGATATGTATGCATGTGTGTATGTAGCTATATACATACATATTGCAGGGGATGAAAACATAACACCCCTAAATATGCTATTTACTTTGAACTGAAGACATTTGAGATTCAATAGCTGTATAAAGAGTTTTTCTCCCTTGACTAAAAGCAGAAACTTTTGATATATGAGGACCGCTGTAAATCCCCTCTCTGGGGATTTTATGGCCACAATGAAGACAGAAAGGCAGCACCAACATGAACCTTCACAAACAAATCTTACTTTACTCGTTTCTGGCATGTATTTACCTTCTCACAATTTGCCACCGTGGAAACCTAAAACCTTTCTTTTGTCTTGTCACTTCTCTACACATGTATTGCTCTTTGTTAAGATGCTATCTATACAGGCCACACTTCTAACCACCCCTTCTAGCTTCTAGTCAATGAGGTTCTCCAGCATGTTTGCACACTACACAAATGAATAAACGTTGTTCATTTTTTTTTCTCTTGTTAATCTGTCTTTTGTTGGTCTCATTCATTGCCCCCCACCAGATAAATTAGGAGGATAGAGGAAACAGGTGTTTCTTTTTTTTATTCTCCTCTACAATATCATAGATTATTTAACCAATGTATACATAGTGTTTTTAAAGGTAACATAATGTCCGAACAGTAATATGAAGAAAACATAAAGTTATTTATAAAGTTACCACATTATAATTCAAAGGCACAACTGCACTTTATGATACACCAAAGCATCCATATGTTGAATTAAAGTGACTCTTGCAGCTACAGCTGTAGCCTGGATGGGAAAAGCAACACTTCAGACACTTTTGGTTATGGGAATGTGATTGCTCAAAAAGTTAATGGTGCTTGGCAAAGTTCTGATGAAAATATAATTCTAACGTCACCTGATTTGCCTAATGTTTGTCTTCTGAGAAATAGGAAAGTAATTTACATTTAAATTTAAAGCAGTGTGAGGGCGTAGGACAGACAATGAAAAATACTGAAACATGCAGGGCAAGTCTTTGCTGTGTGCTTTGCCTTTGAGTTTCAGGAGGTCCCACTGTCTGGACACACAAAATACTTACTCTGTCAAACATTTGGGAGGATAACCAAAGTACTTTCAATTTTTTTTTTTCAAAATTCTCCTGTGAATCTTGGTAAAGATATTAGTTTTATTCTAAGTGTAATGGGAAATCATTATAGTCTTTTCAAGAAAAGTGACATAATCACATTTGTATCTTAAAATGAGCATTCTGTCGATTAAATATTAAGCTTTAGAGCATGGACATTTCAAAAATCACAATAAATCAAATAATTTTATTTCTAGACATTGTGTTACTGTTTATATTCTAACGCACTATGTGAAGTAGGCAGCTAATTTTCTACATTTAGAAATGTGAGTCTAAAATTGTATTCCACCTCTGAATGACCCCACATTAAAATTAACACAATAGCCCTAGCTGATTTGGCTCAGTGGCTAGAGCTTCATCCAGTAGATGGAAGAATCCCGGGTTCAATTCTGTAGAGAGGGCGTCAGCCTGGTAACTGAAGGGTCCCTGATTCAATTTTGGTTAAAGGTGTGTGCCTCAGTTCCAGGACTAAACCCTTGCCCTGGTAGGAGTGTGTGTGGGAAGCAATCAGTCAATGTGTCTCTCTCACATCCCCCACAATGATGTTTCTCTCTATCTCTCCCCCACCCTTCTACTCTCTCTAAAAATTAAATACAAAATATTCTTTGGTTAGGATTAATAAAAAATTAAGTCAACACTATATTTTTGAGATAGCACAGTTTCCTCTTTCATTTCAAGAAAATACATAATCTAGCATTGAGGCAAAAGAGTGGGTATCATTTTGGTTTAAAATTAATTTCTGTTTAGTTTCTCCCTGTCCATTTGTATCTCCTGATAAAGTTTCATCACCCCCTTAATCCATCCTGAGAGTGAGCTGACGAAGGTAGCCAGAAAGAGACTTAGATCAAGAGATATGTGGTCCCAGTAGAGACGGTACTCCTCTCTGAACTTTATATCAGACTCAATTGATTTTTTTAAAAAAATGGTAGCATAGGGGAGATGTTTTTTCCTAGGCCCAATTCATCAAATATATTAGAAAACTTTTCACACTAAAGTATTTTGTGTAGCAATAAATCACTCAATGGTCTCTATAAAAGAGGAAAAGAAAAGCTGCTTTATTTGTTTCAGCAGTTAAATTAGTCATGAAGAAGATACCCATCTAGGATTTTCAGTCAAATTTCCTTTTTGAACCATCTGCTCAGTTCACTATTGAGTTTATCCTTGATGATATGTATAAAGGCATTTGGTGTGATATTCATGTCAGATATTAACACCATACTAACATTAGTAAAATTGTGGGCCCAGTATCAAACAGCATGATCTGTATAGTGTTGTAGGAGTGGGATATTTCATTGAAAAGCAGGGAATCTGAATCTAGTTCTCTGGGTTTAGATGTTAGCTCCGTCACTAACCAGATGCATCACCTCACCCACCTTATTTTCCTTTTCTAGACCTTGAGTCCCTGACCTGTAAAGGGATTCCTAACCCCACATTCGTTGTGAGATGTAAATAAACAAGTTGTGCACTAAAAATACTTGAAATATACTTGGTGCACTATAGCCCACAGATAAAATTTTGGCATTGTTGGTATAATTTAGATGATGAGATGTACTAAGTATTTATGTTTTGATTTTAAAAAGAGGAACAAAATTTTAACAGGATGAATCAGGACATATAAGTAAATGCTACATTGTGCTTATGAGAATTTTTTTCTTATTGCAAAATGAACTGCGATACTTAAATAAGTTTCTCTCTCTGAAAATGGAAAAGTTCACATCTCTTCTTTCTGCAAAATAGGCAGTTTTTGTTGGATTAAGGACCAGATATGTGTGTTTTGTGAACTGTACATAGATCCTTAAATATACTTGCCTATATAACTTGAGTTCATGTTCTTCTGTGAGTTTTCTAATATTTAAAAAGTCCTGAAGTGGAATTTAAGAAGTAAAAAAAAATACAGTTAAGAAGCAGAGGAAATTACAGAAATTATGGGGATTATTTAGAAAATAGAACACCTCTGCCTTCACTCAAGCCAGTCAAACAAATGTAGCCAAATTGCTTGTCTTCAACTTCAATATTAAAAAATGTTTTTGTAAAACATTAAAATTATCAGAGAAAGCAGATAAAAGGAAGAAATTAGAGACATTTTTCAAATTTATAAAATAATCTACATTTAGACATTAATAAATATGCACTGTAGATTTTCCTTTAAAAAACAGTGGTAGAAAAAAGAACAAAACACTAAATCATTCAACTTTTTAAAGTTGACAAACTATGAAGAAACCCCCTAAAAGATAAGAACATTGCAAAACATTTAGCATATGTTCAAAAATTTACTAACACCATGTTTGTGGTCCTTGAGAAAGAAAGGCAAAGAAGATACGGCTCCTGGCCTCAAGTTGCTTCCAGTGCATCAGGAAGCAAATGAAGAGTTGCAAGAATATTGATGAGTGTTAAGTTGGAAGCACATACAGGGAGGACTAAAGGAACATTGGAGAGGGAAGAGTCTGATATGAAATAGAATTTAATGGAGAGATGAGGAACACTTGAAGTTTTAAGATGCACAGTTGTTCCTCAGGACTCACAGGAGCCATCCTATCTAATAAAAGAGTAATATGCATATTGACCATCACTCCAACACACAAGATAGCTGCCCCCATGTGTTTAAATATGGCTGCCCCATGTGGACACAAATGGCCATCGCAAGATGGCCAGCATGGGAGGGCAGTTGGGGGGACCAGGCCTGCAGGGGAGGGCAGTTAAGGGTGACCAGGCCTGCAGGGGAAGGCAGTTAGAGGCAAACAAGCTGTCAGGGGAGCAGTTAGGCATCAATCAGACTGGCAGGGAGCAGTTAGGAAATGATCAGGCTGGCAGGCAAAGTGCTTAGTGGCAATCAGGAAGGCAGGCAGGAGAGCAGTTTTGAGCCAGCAGTCTTGGATTGTGAGAGGTAGGTCCCAGATTAGAGAGGGTGCGGGCTGGTCTGAGGGATACATACCCCCAGGCACAAATTTCGTGTACCAGGCCTCTAGTGTACTATAAGCAGAGAAAATGACAGGAAAATATTTGAATGTCTGCAGTGATACTTGAGAATTATATTAATCTGAAATGAATAAATGGTATGTTCTATGAGGTAGAGAGAAAAGAGAAGCATAAGTGTATATGGACTTAACATTTCTTAGGAAGAGACATTAGTACTGGAGTATTGATTCTTCATGCTGTTTTTTGTCCTAGTACAATTCTTAAAACTTTTCTTTTGAGGCAATGTTTTCTGACTTTCTCTTGAAAAGGCTTTCCTTGAAACTCTAATAACTACCTCTCCTCTGAAGTTACTTAACTGAAGTCTCATTAATAGAAAACAACTTATTTCATTTTGTAAAGATGCAACTCAAAATGTAATCCCTTGGGAGACATATTTATTGCCTTCAATCACTTAGCATTATAAAGATACTTTTTCACTGAAATACACTTTGATATACAAAGACATATAAAGGATGCTAGGATGAGGACTTTCAGAAGGACATTAAAGAGATACTTTGAGTAAGGAGAGTAATCCTCACTTCTCCCATGAGGTCTCTGGGCTCATTGTGTTCCACGTAAAACTGAGGGGGAAAATCTGCCTTTTATTCTTTAATTCTAGTTCATTCTCAAAAACAATTTTAAGTGGGGGGAGAAATTTGCTAAATTTCATTTATAAAGTTAAATGTCATCCAAAGTAATGGCAGAAAGAAATACATAATAATATTCCTATATAATAAAAGGGTAATGTACAAATTGACTAAACGGTGGAACAACCAGTCACTATGATGCGCACTGACCATCGGGGCAGGCGCTCAATGCAGGAGCTGCCCCCTGGTGGTCAGTGTGTTCCCACAGGAGGAGCCCCACTCAGCCAGAAGCTTGGCTCACTGCTGACGAGTGTAGCAGTGTCAGTGGTGGAAGCTTCTCTGGCCTCTATAGCAGCACTAAGGAGTAGCGAGCAGGTGAGCAGTAAGGAGTGAGGGGTCCTGGACTCTGGGAGGGCACAGGCTGGGCTGAAGGACCCCTGCCCCTCCAATGCACAAATCTCATGCAAAGGACCTCTAGTAATAATAATAGTAATAATAATAATAATAATAATAATAATAATAATAATAAAATTATTGTAAAAATAAATGGTGTTCTCTTTTCAGGCTTATGTTAGCCCACGAATACAGGGGAAAATCCCAACCTGCTACTACATTATTAGCACTATAGAAACAGTAACTATTCATCAAAGTTGTGGATTTTTTAGTGGAGGAGGGTGAAGGGAGGATGAGAGCACCACCTTATTAATTTTATAGTTAAATCCCCTGTTTTATGTTGTTTGTCCATCAAATGTATAAGCAGTTATGGTGCTTCCTACTCACTTGCCCAGTATATATCTGCCCATTAACATCCACGGTTATTTTTTCTCTGGATAGTGTTTTCCTCTGTGTCTGCCAATACAACTGTCAGTAGCAACAAGAACAGTGGGATGACTGATGTTCCGGAAATGGTTGTAAAGACAGAGTTGTGCGAGTCTCAAGAAGGGGGTTGAGGATTCTTTCTTGTTATCTCTTGCCTAGACAAGTATTTGGTGATATGTGTTAGGTGCTTCCTACAAATCAGGTGACTTCTTTAGGCAAAGGAGATGCAAAGCTGAGTGAACCAGAGTCCCTGTTGCAGAAACACTCACCAAAGCCCCAGCACCAGCTCCACTGTGGAGCAAATACAGGCATCCACATGAGGCGGCTCAGCCTGCTGCTGTTCTCGAATCCTCCCCCTTGTTATTAGTGTTGGCAATGACTTTGAGCAAACTCCTTCAATTCCATTTCAGAGTAAATGGGATGAGGTAGTGCTGGTTATGAAAGTGAAGGTGAGATTAGGGTACTATTAATCACAAACAAGCTTCCTATCAATTCATGTTTCAGTGAGAAACGTATTTGCCTTTGATGGTGGCACATTTAAACATTTCTATTGGCAAGAATTTAAAATTCAGTATGGACCATGGTAGAGTTTTAATAGCTTTAAAACACAGTTTCAAAATAGCAAAGATCAGATTAGGAAATTTTACTGTGATTGATCATTCCATTTTCTGAAGATAACTGGTGTCTGTGCACACAGTGCCTTAAAACTAACCCACACATGTACATATTATATTTTAAATGATTTTAAATGATGTAATATAAAGTATCTTTTATATTTCAAAATTTGAAAATTAAATATATCTGGTACATATATGAATGTATTCAGTAGCTGTGTACATAAAATAAAAGCACTCAGAATTTCTATAAATGTAAGAATACACTTGGTATAGTCTTCAAATATAAAAACTGACATATTTTTAAAATTTTTCAGGTAACTTGGTTCACCACATGAAAATAATCAACTTACAAACATTCTGTATATTACAGAATGTCAAATATTTAAAAGGAAGTATCTGTTTAGTTTATTAAGAGTCAATTAAGCAGGCTTATGCTTAACCTTCTCTCTATGCTTCAATAAAACTGTACTGCAAAAGGGACAGATTTCATTACCCAGACAGAAGTGGGAACCTGAAAGCTATTGAGCACCATAGATGTCCCAATATATCATAATTATAGAAACACCTGTGTTAAATAACTCTGAGTTGATCCACTCTAAAAATATAGAGTGCTTAATAGTTCTGAGAAGCAAACATATTGCCAGCTAGCCACAGGTGTTCACCACAGGAGGACATAAAAAATATGGTGATGAAGGATGTGATGACATTTCCCAGCCCATAATGTACATATATATTCCAAAATGAATGTATGTATTAATAACTGAGTTGAATTTTAAATATTTTAATGTGGAATTGAGGGTACTTTGTAAAAGTGAAAAGCAGTACCATTTTCAAAATGTATATAATCTATTCCTTTATAAAATTGGATGCAAAAGAGATAAAATCAAAACATAATCAGAATTTTAATTTTTTTAAAAATCGTTTATTCCTGATAGCACTTGAATTGCCTATGCCCTAATTGAATCTAAAGTTTTATGCAGATAAGTAATTATGTGAATGAATCTTCATTACAATAAAATGCAGCTTTCGAATTTTATTAATTCAAGTAACAGCCTTCAGATAAACTATTTACTGCAATAAAAATTATAATGTTTTACCTAAGATTTTATTGTTATTATTCATATAAAAAGTTATATCTACAGGGAGCCATAATCAAATTGCCTCATATTTCTTTAACATGTACACTAATATTTCTATTTAATTCCATGCAACATAAAAATAATACTTAGGCACTTTGCAAGAGTTATTAATGCCTCCCAGATATTCACGTTTGTTAACTAAACTCAACACTTGATTATCTACACTGATGAAAGGGCACAGAAGCGTGGATAATTGAAAATAGTAGGTAATTCAGAAAATTGCTATGCAGTCAAATGCACATACACAGAAACACAGTCACACATGTTTATTCAAATATATTTCTCCTTTGTTAGTCCTAGAAGTAAATGATTCGAAGAGGTTAGTAAAAGAGAAGCAGATTCTGCCAAAGTACGTGCAGATACTAAAATATATGCACTACCATCTGAGAAAACACAGAAAAAGAATAACGTCTCTATTTCTACAGAAAAAAAAAAAAATCTCCATTTCTACCTAATCAATGCTTTCAGTTTCCATATAGGTAATTCAAGTCTTTTTCTCTAGTTCAGTGCTATCTGAACTACTTCAGTTCAGAGGGAGAGTGTGGGTTAAGGTTTTACATCGCTTTAATTGGCAGGTCTGACTTAGTAGACAAGAGTCAGCACAGTGGACTATAAAACAGAAATAACTAAATTTGGACATTTTTTGCAATAAACATAGTACTAAGGATGTTTGTTTTAATTACTTCAAAAGAAACCAAATGCTAGTGGTGTGAATAAGAGAGGAAGTTTATTTCTGTTCCATGTTAAGCATGACCTGCTAGGACTGCCAAGGTGATAGTTTCTTGGTTCCATAAGGCCAGGTAGACATCCAAGCTCCTTGTGTTTTGTTATTCCATCATCTGCTGCCACAGTGTCCTCATAACATGACCAGTGATAAGTCACCACAACCGTGCCTACTTCTTAGCCCACAGGAGAGAAAAGAGATGGAGGACAAGCAGTTTTCATTCAGTGACCAAAGATAAGGAGCCAGCATCAGATTTTCCAGAACTTAAGCACATGTTCCAGGATGGTTACAATGGAGAATGTGAGTGTAATCCTCAATTGGAGACTCATTTACTCAAGTAATACTTAGAAATGCAGTTTAAAAGACAGAAAAGAAAAATGAATAAATGAAGATCATTATGATATCTTCCAGAAAAGATAACAAGTTGAAAAAAATTACAATAAATTATAATGAATAGGTAGGACTCCCACCATCCCCTGCCAAAAGAGTTGAAACCAGATCAGATTCTGAGGAAAGAAAATAAGATTAGACCTATTCATTATAAGAAGCTCTGTGTGGAAAGAGTCTAGGAATTTTAAAAGGTCTCATCTTCCTTATTGAGACAGTAGCCATCATCATCCTATATAATAAAAGGCTAATATGCAAATCGACTGGATGGCAGAATGACCAGTCACTATGACGCACACTGACCATCAGGGCGCAGATGCTCGATGCAGGAGCTGCCCCCAGGTAGGCAGTGCACTCCCATAGGGGGAGTGCTGCTCAGCCAGAAGCCAGGTTCACGGCTGGCAAGCATAGAGGCAGTGGCAGGAGCCTCTCCTGATTCCTGGGCAGTATGCTAAAGGACCCCTTGGGCGATGTCCAGCTGCTGGCTTAGGCTCAAAGGGTCCCAGACTGCAAGAGGGTCAGGCTGGGCTGAGGGACTCCCCCTTCCCCACACAGTGCACAAATGTCGTGCACTAGGCCTCTAGTTTCTTATAATTGAATCGCTATATCCTGAACACAAAATTGTTTACATATTATAAGTGGAAAGTCAGAACTTAAAGACATAGTAATGTTCATATTTTTCCATGTTCTCTAAAATACATTTCCTTATATACTAGTCTTATAAGATGGTTGTTGGAACTTTTTTTCTTGTCAGATAGGTTTGGGAGACATTGTTTATTGTAGCTCTACTTTGATAATTATAAGGTAAATTAACATATTAATGAATATTGCTATATATATTCTAAATGTATTAATCACAAAATTCTTAGTAATGTATCTTGAAAAACATTTTCAGAAAATTGATGGAATTCCTTATTTTATAAAAGAATATGACCAATGAGAACCAAGAATTTGTTATAGGAGAGCTAAATAAATCAAATGACCTAACACTGCATCCAGTGAATTCTCAACTTTTATATGGACAATGGTATTGATTTAATCCTGAGGTCAGCAAACTGTGGTTCCTGGACCAAATCAGATCTGCTGCCTATTTTTATAAGTAAGGTGTGATTGGAACATAGTCACACTCACTCATTTCTGTATTGTCTAAGGCTCACTTCTCACTGCAACAGCATGTTGAACAGTTGCAACAGAAACTGTATGGTCCACAAACCCTGAAATAGTTACTATTGAGCTCTGCACAGAAATGCTGTCCACTCCCGATTTAATCTATTCAGCAACATTTCCAGGGTCTTTCTCCAGCATCTAGAAGTGTTCAGGAATCTGGAGAAAGGCTGCATGTAAATGAATAATAATCCATGGGGGAGCCAGAGGAGCTCAACTGTAGGAACCAAGTTCACTGAGTCACGGGACTCCTCGCTCTTTATTAACACAAATTTCCCTAAAGCAAAGTAGATATGCATATCAAAGGCTAAGGTTTAGTATACAGAGGTTTTGTCAGTGTTGGGATAACTGCCTTGGGCTGTTCAGTGTTTGGCCAGCAGGAGGCAATAACTTAGATTAAAATGCCCTCAGCTGCAGAAACTGGTTTGGCTCAGTGGATAGAGCTTCAGCCTGAGGACTGAAAGGTCCCAGGTTCAATTCCTATCAAGGGCATGTACCTTGGTTGTGGGCACATCCCCAGTAGGAGGCGTGTAAGAGACAGCTGATCAATATCTCTCTCTCCTTGATGTTTCTAACTCTCTATCCCTCTTCCTTCCTCTCTGTAAAAGAATCAATAAAAATATATTTTTAAAATGCTCTTAGCTGACTGGTAACAGGCAATAATATTTGCAGATCTTTAGGTGTGGGGAAATGCCCTTAGCTATTCCAAGATACCATAATATGTATCCAACAGGCTTTGTTGAAGCCTCAAGGTCCCATCAACCTTTTGATGAAACTTCTTGCATTCATGACATGCTACAATTAGCTTCCAGCACAATATTATAAGAACCTAAATATGCATTGGTATCTCAAGTACTCCAGCATATCACAGGCCTATTTGCAAAAGAACACTATTTGATATGAAATTGAATAAAGTGGCAAAAAAAGTTTTTGAAGCAACAATGATTCTTCTCTCAACGTAAGTGGTTTTTTACACAAAATGTATTGACAAACAATTCGGCTGAATGAAATTTAAGATCGTTCAACTGGGTTTTATGTGTTACTTGAAAACCACTGAACTCCATTGAAGCCCTTATGTTAAACATTGATTTTATGGAGATGAATGAGGTATTGTACTTGCTCTCAACTAGTTCACTATCCAGAAGAGAAGATAGAAAAGAAATCCATCGCTTATTATATAGTGACAAGACCTCTAATAATGTTCACGGAACTCTAAGGGAAAGGTATGCCACTATTTAGATGTAGTCTTTCCTTCTCTTTCTCTAACTTATATATCCCATATATGTTAGGCACTATTTCAATCACTTTACTCATATAATCATCACCACAACTGTAAATATAATGCATCTGAGTCTGAGAAGGCATAGTTGAATAGGGTAAACAACTATTATTTTCTCAGTTGGATAATTATTTATTTATTTGTTGTTGACAGTATTACAGAATGTTACCTATTTTCCCCCTCTACCAAGGAACAAAATAAGTCCAGGGTCATGGATACATGGAACAGACTGACAGAGGGGAGGGATAGGAAGAGATTAACCAAAGAATATGCATGCATACATGCACAGCCCATGGACACAGACAAATATTTTACTTAGAACAGAATGTGTCAATAGAGTGCAAGAGAGGTACTGAAACAGAGAGTGAGCAAAACTTCTTAAGTCCTATGCTTTGTTTCAAATACTACATTATCTGGGAGGATAGGAAACAGGAGTGTATGGATCAGCTTGAGAGGGCATCTTGGGTACAAAATCATATTACAACCAGACGAATGATAATAAAAGAATATAGGTGTCAAATGTCAGATAAATTCAGAGACAATGCTTAATTTTATCATTTTGCTTTAGTCCACTTCTGTTTCCTGGCGCCGAACCTGGTGAGATCATATTGTGAAATTTCTGAGTGACTCCATGGTTTGGCTTAATTCACAAAACTCCCCAGAGTATAATGCACTCAAGCTATGTGATTTATGTACAATCTGGTACTACTAAGAATATTTTAAATAGATTAATTGTTTAGGAAGTTATATTTTATACATGTAAATAGACATTATTTGCATAGATTGGTATTCATAAAATCTATGTAATAAAAGCTTAAGAGACCATTACCGAAGAATGAGCAGAACAACCAGTCACTATGATGTGCACTGACCCCTAGGGGGCAGACACTCAATGCAGGAGCTGCTCCCTGGTGGTCAGTGTGCTCCCACAGGGAAAGCACAGCTCAGCCAGAAGCCAGGCTGATGGCTGGTGAGCACAGGGGCAGTGATGGGAGCCTCTCCTGCCTCCTAGGCAGTGCTAAGAATGTCCATCAGTCGGACGTCTTTCAAGGGCTCCCAGACTGCGAGAGGGCAGAGCCTGGGCTGAGGGACCCCCCCCCCCCCACACACACACACTTCGAGTGCATGATTTTCGTGCACTGGACCTCTAGTAAAATATAATAACATTATGTAGTAGTTACCTAATCCAATATCTCATTTTACTCAGAGAGGTCAGGCAAGTTTTAATAAAGCTACAAAGCTAATTCTATCATTATTATTTCCAAAATATTAGAAAAATCCTTGTACTGCAAGGTGCTGACTTATCCGATATAATAAAAGCCCAGTGACCATTACAGTGTAACGACCAGAACAAAACATGACCAGACCACTAGCCGGTAGCTATGACGAGCACTGACCTAGACTTTGCTATCGGCGCCCTAACAACCCTGAATCCCATTCGCCCATACCCCTGACCCTGACAGGAAGGAGGAGACAGCCAAATATCTGCACCCTGGACCCTGACAGCAAGGAGCCGGGAGCCCTCTTCCTCTTGGAATTGGTCGTTGGTCAGGTTGCTTTTGGTGCCCTGACAGCCCCAAATCTCATTCACTCACACACCAGATCAGCAAGGAGGCAAGAGCCCCATTTCTTGCAGAATCATCTTTGGTCAGCTTTCTCTTGGTGCCCTGACAGCCTTGAATCTCAGAAGATTCACTTCCCAACCCATGCCTTGAAAAAGTAGGGTTGGTCATATCCATCTGAGAAAACATCTGATCCAGAGCCCATTATTCTGGAATGGACAGAGATGATGAATGGTGATGTAGCAAAATATAATAGTAAACCAAGACATTTCTCATTAGAGAAGTTATCTCATACCTAATCTTTGTCATCAATACATTATCATTTTCCTGAGGGCAGAAAAACAACAACAACTATGTAATGTTCATTTTCCACTCTCCAATGATCAAAACAAGAATCCTAGAGCCAAATTGTCTAAGTTCAAATCCCAACTCTTCATTTTATTAGTTCTATTAAATTGGGAGAGTCAATTAATCCCTCTATTCCTCATTATTAATATATTTAAAATGAAAATAGTAATAGAATCTGTCTTTTATTTTTATATTAACTTACAGATTTCACAGAAGACTGCCTGACACAGATTAAACCTTACAATTAAAATATCACTATTGGCATGTGTATAATATAAAACTCTGTGAATGTTTATTTAATAAATTAAATTGATAGTATTAAAGAAGCAAGGTTGTTATCCAAAACTAAATCCTAAAGGCTTTAGTGCTTCTTATATACTTACATTGATCCTTGTTGATATTAATACTAGGGGCCTGGTGCATGAACTTCATGCAAGGGGGGGGGGGTCCCTCAGCCCAGCCTGCCCCCTCTCACATACTGAGAACCCTCAGGGGATGTCCTACTGATGGCGTAGGGCCTCTCCCTTTATTGGAGGCGACCAGGCTGATCAGGGAAAGGCACCAGCTCCATCACCCCACTGCTGCAGCCACTGCCAGTCACCATAGCCACCAAGTTGTTTTCATCAACATGGACACTAGTCCCTTTACCACAAAAAAATGACAACTGTCTTTAGGCATTTTCCAGATGTGTCTTTCATAGGATATGACATTTCTTTCTTTCTTTTTATTATTATTTTTTTAATCCATGGAGGATATGTTTCCATTGATTTTTAGAGAATGTAGAAGAGAAATTGAGAAACAAAGAGAAACATCAAAGTGAGAGGAACACTTTGATTGGTTGCCTCCTACATGAGCCCTGACCTGGACCCCAGCCAGGAAGGAGCCTGTAACCTAGGCACATGCCCTCGATCAGAATGGAACCCAGACCCTATGGTCTGCAGGCCGAGGCGTTATCCACTGAGCCAAACCAGCTAGGGCAGGATATGACATTTCTTAGCCCTCTAGCAGCAGACCTTCATTTTTTTTTTCTCCAGAAGTGTGGTGGAAAAACCCTAGATCACCTTTTTGAATTCTTATTGCCCAAGTTACTAAGAATATTACCAGTGGCAGGGATCTTAGCCAATGAGCAGTCAGAAAAGGTACTCAGATCAAGTGGGTTAAAAACTCAGTTCACATCAATCAGGCCTAAAGCCTATGGGGCCTCCCAGCTCGCTCCCATCATTGATCACTGGCTCCCTCTCCCTCCCATGGCTGGATCTCTCTCACTCTGATTGCTGGCTCCCTCTCCCTCCAATCGCTGGCTCCCTTTCCCTCATTGGCTTCCTCTCCCTCTGATGACTGGCTCCCTCTCCCTCTGATGGCTGGCTCCCTCCAATTGCTGGCCTGGGGCCCCCAGCTCCCTCCGATGGCTGGCTCCGCCCCTGCCCCCTCGGCTCCAATTGCAGGCTTAGCCCTGCCCAGGAGCCCCTTGGCTCAAGCCCTTCCCAGGCTGCTCAGGGCCCACTTGGAGCCTATCTTGGAGTGACCTGTGTTCCAAGGATATTCCTGGATGGAGGCTGCTGGGTGCCTACGTATGCAAATTAACCGCCATATTTGTTGGGTTAATTTGCATACTCACTCTGATTGGCTGTGGGCATTGTGGAGGTATGGTCAATTTACATGTTTGTCTATTATTAGGTAAGACTAGGGGCCTGGTACATAAATTTGTGCACTTTGAAATGAACTATGGGCCTAGAGGCTGTGGTGGGCACAGAGGCAGGTCTTGGCCCATCCTCCCTCCATGGCACTGCCCAGCCCCTCCCATCCCAGCCCCCAGTCCCCTGTCTGCCAGCAGCCCTGCTCCTGCTGCCACCACTCCCACATACTGACAGCGCTGGCCCCGCTTGCACCCACGACTGGTGCCAGAACTCCACACCATCAACATATACAAGTGGGCCTAATGCTGTCAGTTGGTGCAAGCAGCAGCTGCTGCCCTGATCGCCCCTCAGGAACAAGGGAAGTTGAAAAAGCCCTCAGGGGCGTTTGGGGCCAGCAATTGCCACTTGCACCCGCTCATGACACCCAGCAATCAGGACCAGCACCAGGTGCCCGCAGTGTATGTGAGCGGCGGCTCCAATGCCAGCATCAGGTGTGAGTGGGGCTACAGCTGGCAGCGGGTGCAAGAGGCAGCTGGCAGCCCCCATAACCCCTCAGGAGTAGGGGGGAGGTGGAGAAGCCCTGAGGGGTGATGGGGTCTGGCAGCCACCATTTGCACCTGCTGATGGTGCCAAGCAATCAGGACCATCTTCAGGCACCAGTAACAGGTGCGAGCAGCGGCTCCAGCACCAGCTGCAGTGAGAGTGGGGCTGATGCCAGCAGCAGGTGCAAGCACAGGGCAGGGCCATGCTGCCCGAAAGCAAAGAATTTTCAGTAACCAACAGAGGCTTGTCCTGATGATAGCGACCAGCACTACGCCTCAGTCTGGCACTCCTGCTCACCTGCTTCACCATCCTACTGCAGCAGACTCCCCATGTTCCGCACTCTGCCGCCTCCTGCTGACACCCACCATGTTCTGGCATGCCCCCTGGTGTTCAGCTCACGTCATAGCAACTGGTTGTTGAGTTGTTCTGCCTTTCGATCTATTTGCATATTAGAGTTTTATATAAAGAGGGTGTAACCCAGATGATATTTCAGTGAAGGCATAGACCACAGTGAAATAGACACTTGCAAAGTACATGGACTCTTTCAAGTTCTATAGTATATTTATTGCATTGAACTTCTTTTGGATGAAGGAGAAAGACCTTTAATCTAAATCTTAAACCTGCCACTTATGGTTACATATATTGTGGAATAAATAGCAAAAAATGTATCCCCTGTTGATACTTATCTGCTCTGTGTATCACCTTAGAGACTCCTTTATACCTTTTAGCATAAAACTTAAATGAGAAGAAAACCTGATCTTAAAGAGCAAGGCCACATCCAAAAGAGAAAGGTACCTACCTATCTCAATTTATCATTAAAAAGTGACTGGAAAAACAAGAGAGTCAATAGATCTATAAACAGAGGAGAAATAATATATCTCTGCATAGTGATTCCTATCCTCAGAGATTCAACTTTTAAGACTGATGACCCTGGTTTGACCTTTGGGTATAAGACTACACTTAATCTGATTTAAAAACAACAATGCAATAGCTTCTCTCTGATATAAATGCTGTCTGCAGGAACAGAATGTAGGCAGTCTGGAAGCCCAAGCAATGATATACCTGAAAAAAAAACAAAAACATGCAGATGATTCATTCTAATTCATAGCAGTCTTTTAAAAATTGTCCGAAATTATTTGCAATACTTACTGAACTGTGGGCAAGCAGACAGGTAACCAGAGTCCTCATCATGTTAAAAGAGATCAAAAGGGTTTAAAAACCCTGCCATCAAGTGAGAATCATAGTTTATCCCTCGAAAGACACAAAATCACTCCTTACAGCTGGGTGTCTTCTTGAGATTTTTGTACTAGTGCCAGGAGGACTGCTCTCTATCAGAGAATATTTTGCCTCTACATGATCTCAAAATTATCTTTTTTTACCTACTTTAAGGAACTCATTTTCAGACCTTTGTCTACTGGTGTCTTTCTGTCAGTTGCATCATCATGATGATTAGTGCAAAACAAGCGGAGGGAGGGGGAAAAAAGCCTCTAAAATTGGTCATTGGTACTCTGCAATTCTAGGTGGAGGTGACAAGGAGTAGCTGTGTCTTAAGATCCAAAGCATGCATGCCCCCAAAAGAATGTCCTTCCTGCTGAATGGCGCTGTTGTCTACATCTCAGCTTTCAGCTTCTCTGAATCAGTGGCACCAATCATTTCTGAGTCAACTAGGAGCCTCTCCTTTTGTTCCTCCCCTCCTCTCACGTCCCGGGCATACTCCCTACTCCTTTACTTGGAACTGGGACACATATTAACACTCATTTTCTACGAGGTCAGGTTCAATATTTGTTTCAAAAGTTTCAGCAGCCATCATGGAATACATGCTAAAAGAATGTGGAATGGTTTGGGTTCTAACTTCAAATTCTCAATATCTTGACAACTTTTCAAGAAGGCTTCTGCTATATTATCATGCCACCAGAAAGTTAGTAAATATAAGGAATAAAGGCCAGTTAGCTTGTCATATTTATAAAGTAACTCACTAAACACATTTTATTTTTACTTCTTAAGAAAATAATCTGATGAGAAGTAACCCTTTACCAAGAGCAAATTACTTCCTAATACTGTATATTTGGCTTTCTAACTTTACTATGTAAAGATCATTTTTTCATGTTTTGGGGTGAGGTACTTTTATAGTATGAAAATATGTTGGTTTTAATAATTTCCCTTCATCTTGTATTATTTTCCTATAACTATGCTTGAGATCAGGTTCCTTTACAGAAAGAAAGCAGTATGAGAATTCTGTTTTTTTTTTTTCACTTATCAGTGGGTTTTCACTAAAAATCTCCTTAGAAGGTTCGTTTCATCTACATTCCACCCATAACTCATTCAGCTCTGATATATAGGTTTTATTCCTTCTATTGCAGACTTTCTGACTAGATGATAATTCAGTTTATAATGTTGATTCTGACAGAAGAAAACATGAATTATTTCTTGAGTATTATAAGCACACACTTCTGCAGTGTGGAATAAAACATAAATATATTGTGCTTGGGACATTTTAAAACCTCAGGAATTAGAGCAGGCTTTATGATTGTGTCAGATAAAAATGATATTTATATTTTAGTCCTTTAAGGTACTTTAATTTAAAATAAAAGATGACTTTGAAAACAATAATACAAAATGAATTCTAACCATTTAGGGTAGATATTTGGCAGTGAAATTAAGAATATACACACTGTCATAATTAAATAATTCCATCTGTGGAAATATACACTAAGAAAATAACCCAAAATGGAAGTATGCATATACACACATATTGCTTTCCAATAAAGATGGCATTATTACCACCTATTTAATTCCCTGGAGCTCTAAATAACATGTAGCAATGATAAGTAAATATGAAAATATGTACAATGAAAATCATAAATATGTTCCAAAGATGAAAAATTTTTCTGTAGTCCATAAATAGAAAATTAAACTTCCAATATTATGAGGGGTCTAATCTTGTAAGGTTCATGATTTTCAAGCAAGAGCCTTGGACAATTTAAAAAATATATATTTTTATTTATTCTCAGAGAGAGATAAAAATATCAGTGATGAGAGAGAATTATTGATTGGCTGCCTCCTGCACGTCCCCTACTTGTGATCAAGTCCACAACCTGGGACAGGAATCAAACTCAGAACCCTTCAATCTGCAGGCCTACACTCTATCCACTGAGCCAAAGCAGGTAGGGTCTTGAAGAATTTGATTCCAGTTTGGTAAATAGGACCAAGTTTTTCTTCATGTAAATGAAGACTCAGCAAGGCCAATCATTTTATATCAGGATTTGGCAGCTTCTTAAACTCCCTTAAAATATAGAGATAAACTCGGACAGCTTCCTGGAGTTGACATATTTTAAAAATTAAGTATAATTAATCTGTATTATCATACTAATTTCAGATATACAACATAGTGATCCAATATTTATGTACATTATGAAGTTTTGCCACAAATCAAGTTCCCTTCTGACACTATACAAAGTTATTACAGTACTAGAGGCCCAGTGCATAAAATTTATGCATGGGGGTTGGGTGTCCTTAAGCCCAGCCTGCTTCCTCTCCAATCTGGGACCTCTTGAGGGATGTCCAACTGCCGATTTAGGCCCGATCCTACCAGTAGTCACAATCCAGGACTGCTGGATTGAACTACTTCCTGAACTTGCCTTCCTGATTGCCCCTAACCACTCCCCTGCCAGCCTGATTGATGCCTAATTGCTCCCTTGCCAGCCTGTTTGCCCCTAACAGCCCTAACCTGTGGGCCTGGTAATCCCTAACTGACCTCCCCTGCAGGCCTGGTTACCCCTAACTTCCCTCCTTTGCAGACTTGATCACCTCCAACTGCCCTCCCTTGCAGGCCTGGTCCCTGCCAACTTCCCTCCCTTGCTGGCCATCTTGTGGTGGCCATCTTGTGTCCAGATGGGGCAGAATCTTTAATCACATGGGGCAGTCATCTTGTATGTTGGAGTGATGATCAATTTGCATATTACTCTTTTTATTAGATAGGATAGAAGCCTGGTGCAAGAGTGTAGGCCAGCTGCTTTGCCCTGAAGGATGTCCCAGATCAGGGTGGAGGTTCCCTTTGGGTGGGGGGTGGCCTGAGCTAGGGGCCTTTGGTGGTTTGCAGGGTGACCACATGCCCAAGTGGAGGACCTGGTATCTGGGATTTATTTATTTTGTACAATTGAAACTTTGTAGCCAGGAGCTGAGCCAAGCCTTCTATTTGCTCAGTGGCAGCAGCCATTTCTGTTGGAATTTATTTATCTTCTATAATTGAAACTTTGTAGCCTTAAGCAGAGGCTTGGGTTGGCCAGGGTGTGTGGAAAACTTGGATTCCTCCAGCACTGGGGCAACCCAAGCCTCCCTCCTGCTCTCTCTGTGGCCATAGCTATCTTGGTTGGGTTAATTTGCATACTCACTCCTTATTGGCTGGTGAGTGTGGCTGGTAGGCATGGCTGGTGGGTGTAGCAGAGGTACAGTCAATTTGCATATTACTCTTTTATTGGATAGGATGCCAGTAATAAAATAGCAAGCTCTGGTTGGTATGGTTCAGCATTGTCCATATACCTAAGGGTTGCAAGTTCATTTCTCTGTCAGGGAACATACCCGGGTTGTTGGGTTCAAAGCATGGTCAGATTGCATCCCAGAGGCAGCTGATCAATATTTCTCTCTCTCTCTCTCTCTCTCTCTCTCTCTCTCTCTCTCTCTTTCTCTCTTCTCCCTTTCTTTCTCTCTAAAATCAACAAAACATCTTAAAAATGAAAAATACATTAATAATAATAATCCTATCCAATAAAATGGGGATATGCTAATTGACCCTCACACCATCACAAATATGGCAGCGCCCATAGCCATAGCCAGTAAGGAAGGTATATGCTAATTGACTGCCACACCCTCAAATATGACAACACCCACAGCCACAAGATGGTGGCTCCTAGTTCTCTCATCCCCACCAGAGTCTCCCAATTCCCTTAGCCCCCCAGCCACCCAGGGCCGGCCTGAAGCACAGGCAAGCCTTGGATGGCAGCTTCCATCTGACCCAGGGCCACCTGAGGCTCAGGTAACCAGGGCCGGGTCAAGGCTTGCACGGCTGGCAGTGGCAGCAGCAAAGGTGTGATGGGGCACAACCTTCCCCTGATTTCCAGGTCACCACCTACCCCTGAGGGCTCCCGGACTGTGAGAGAGGGCAGGCTGGGCTGAGGGACTTCCCTCCAGTGCATGAATTTTCATGCACCAGACTTCTAGCAATAATAATAATAATGTAGGAAGAAGGAGGAGGAGGCCACAGTATAGCACTTGAGCCAAGGTATTCACTGGTCTATTAAAGAAAGCTCTGACATTATTTTTATGATCTGAGGACATATGACCTTACTCTTGATAAGGAATTTATAAAACTAGGGGTAAAGTAGCAATTGGTCATAGTAGCCAGAACCTGGAGATAAGTACTCAAGTGTGGTTTTATATGGGGATACACAAATTGGATATTTACCATGCATCATAAACATGTATTTCAGATAAATGAAACAACAAAATATGGGGAAGAAAATTTAAAAACACTAGAAGGAAGTATAATAGAAGGTTTTTATAACTTCTATATTGTTAAAGATGTTTTGAATCAGATATAGATATCCTGAAAAGCCTGACACTATATTTTTATCTGAAAAATTAAATAATTCTGTATGATTGATTGAACATTGTGAAAAAATAAACCACTAATGTAATGCACATGTCACATAAAATGTAACTAATAATCAATATTTATCACATCATATATTGGTTATATATGATTTAAATATATTAAGCAATATAGTATAGCCTCACAAATCAATGGGGTGTGAGAACCTGGGAAGAAGGCTGGAAGAGGTTAATGGGGTAAAGAGGAGGATCTACATAATACTTTCAACAATAAAGATTTAAATAAATAATAATAATAAATTCACTGGTCAGAAGACCTGAATAGACACCTCTCCAAAGAGGGCATACAAATGTCTAAGAGACAAAAAAACATGCTCAAAGTTACTAGTTATCAGAGATAAGCAAATTAAAATGACAATGAGATACCACCTCACACCTGCCAGAATGGTTACCAGCAACAAATCAACAAAGCACAAGTGCTGGTGACAATATGGGGGAAAAGGAACCCTATTGCACTGATGGGGTGAATGCAGACTGATGAAGCCATTGTAGAAAACAGTATGTAGATTCCTCAAAAAATTAAAAATGGAACTGTCTTCTGACCCAGTGATCGCAGTTCTAGAAATATATTCTAAGAAGCCTGAAGCACCAATCAGAAAAAAATATATGCACCCCTTAGCCACTGTGTTTACAATAGCTAAGATCTGGAAATAGCTGCAGTGCCTATCAGTAGATTAATGGATAAAAAGCTGTGGTACATTTATACAATAGAATACCATGAAGCTATAAAAAAGAAGGATCTCTTACTCTTTTATATAACATGGATGGGCCCTGAGAGTATTATGCTGAGTTAAATAAGCCAGTTAGAGAAAGATAAGTATTACATGATCTCACATATATGTGAAATCTAATGAACAAAATAAATTGACAAGCAAAGTAGAACCAGAGACATTAAAGCATGCAACAGAGTGGTGTATTTCAGAGGGAGGTAGAGCAGAAGAGATTAACCAAAGAACTTATATGCACACTAGAAACCCAGTACATGAAATTCATGCATAGGGGTGATGGGGCCCTCAGCCCAGACTGCACCCTCTTCAATCCAGGACTCCTCGAGGTATGTCTGACTGCTGGTGGAGGCTTGGATCAGACATCCCTCTCACAATCTGGGACCACTGGCTCCTAACTGCTCACCTTCCTGCCTGCCTCATTCCCCCTAACTGCCTCTGCCTGCTGGCCTGCTTCTCCCTCAAATGCCCCCCCACCCCACCACTGTCCTTCTCACCCCCAACGGCCACCCCTTGCTGGCCTGATTACCCCACTGACACCTCCCCCCCCAATTACCGGTCTGGTTGCTCCCAGCTGCCCCCCCACACACACCAGCCTGATCATCCCCAACTGCCCTCCCCTCCTGGCATGATTGCCCCTAATCTCCTCTCCCTTGGCTCCACCACCATGGCTTTGTCGGAAGGACATCTGGAAGGTCTCTCAGAAGTTCTCCTGGTCTAATTAGCATATTATTCTTTTATTAGTATAGATATGCTAACCCATGGACACAGAGGGGATGAAAGTGGGGTGGAGAAGGTCAATAGGGAAAAAAAGGGGACATCTGTAATACTTTGAACAATAAAAGTAAATTATACGTATATACATATATATAATTAAATATATATATATTTTCTAAAATGAAAAGTATACATAGAAGCTTAGAAAATAGATGGATTTACAAATTACTTTTGTCTAAGCAACTGTCAACAGAAGCAAATTAAGAAAATACAAAGGAACATTAATAGTCTTTCTGTAGCTGTGCATATTATGTTTTTCCTATAAATCTGAATGATTTGTGACAGTGAGAATCCATAGTAAGATGTTTTAAATAGCATTTCTTTTCTTAAATAATTCAAACTGTTAGCACTGTACTCCTTTTTTTTTTCTTCATTATACTTTAAAATTCAAGCTAACATCTGGAAAATAAACTGAAATAGATAGTAAGTAAAGGAAATATTTTTTAAAAAGATTCGTGGGGAAGTAAAGCAGCCAGAAGCACTGACTGTTTCATATTCAGCTTACTGTACTAGCAAACTACCTATTAATGGGTTTGGTTTTCCGATATCTTTCCTCTCCCTTCAAGATAAGTAAATTACTTAATCATACTCTATTGCATTTCTTTGTTGTTTACATATGTATTGGAACTTTGTTATTTCCCTTTCTTTTAAATGTTCATGATCTTTAAGTGATCTAAATATCAGATTTTGAATATATATCCATTTTCTTAATAGCTGATAAGTTTCTTACAAATAATTTAGACTGAGGAACTTCCTTAAATGTGGTATGAAGAGTCTATAAGGTACTGTGGACACTCTCATATTGCTCATGTGTAAATGGAAACACATGGAATGTGAAAGCAATCATCATCAAAATATGACTGTTATAAAAAGTCATTGCCGTTCATGCTGAAAATGTCATTTAAATGTCAGTTTGGAAAATATGGAAATCCAATACGAGCTCTAACTACACCCAGCTTAATTCACCTATTTTAGGTAAAGCGACATTCTACTAACCAGCCATCATCTTGTTGCCAAATTATTTTCTTGATTGAGTAAAATGGCTGGAATATGCACCATTTATCAACTAAAGCATTTCAGTTATTCCTCTTTTTTTCTCAACTTGTAAAGACCAGCTATGCAACCTGCAACAATAACAAAAAAAGGAAGTAATATACTAAAGGAAATACACATTCCCATGGGTCCTCCTGTCTGGGTATGCAGAGTGGTAAGGTTTAGCTATTTTAGAACTTTGCTTATATGAAATTCAACTTTATAATTTTTTCTTGCCCACTAACGTAAAGGATGAAAACGTCTCTAACACAGGTGAATAAAATGTCAGTAGAAAATGATGGATTTTTGCTATTTGAAACCCTTCTCATGAGTTTCCAGAGAGCATTTGATTTGGGGAGGCACATTAAATCTTGTGGCTTACAAGTAAGGAAGCAAACAAATAACTTAAGTGGTAAGAAGGTAGCGTGTGTTTCTAATAGACAGTCTCTAAATTATTGTATAAGTCTTCCAAAAGTTTTATCTTTATATATAGCCTGTCAGGCAGGAAATAAACACACCCTGAAAAAGCCCAGCTCCACATGGTATATACATACTAAAGTAAATAAGACTCCTTTGCATGCAATTTCAGTGGAGACATAATGGCCCTGAGTGGTGAGATAGCATGGTGCCATTAACAAGTATTGCCATGAGTTCTTGCAGCAACAAGCAGTTTAACTAAAGAGAACCACATGCTTTACAACCCATCTGTCTTACAACTAGAATCTAATCCCCATAAGATCTCACTAGTCATACAAATTAGTCCATATCATGAAACAGAAGGTTACAACAGGGACTGTCATATCTTTTAAGATACTAGAATTTAGAGGGTTGTGAAGAGAAGGAGCAGTCATTAGTGCAGTGTCAAAGTGCCTGCATTTCTATGGCACTTTTCCCAAGATAAGGGCCCTGTTTTGCTCCATTGCCAAAAGCCATAAAAAACTTCTGTAGAAAAATCATCATCTGTGAAGACGGATGCCATTTTGAAGTCACAGTAGGATACTCAGGGACTCTTAGCAATCCTTTCTTGTGTCCCAGCAGCAGCCAGATTCTTCTTACATTAACAGGGAGTGGGTGCTAAAGAATTCCATCCCTTCTATCAAAGGGATTATATATTATGCATCCTTGGCTTCATCTTTAAATTCACAGATATCCTTGAAGCTAGTAAGCACAATTTATTGGAGCTTATTATACCTTTCCCATGCTGTTTCTACTGTAATCTCTATAGTTTCACAGAAGTTGTCTTCCTCTTTCTCTAATCCAGTGTTTTATTCAAACTTTATTATCCAACAGAATCACCAAAAGGGTTTTTTTAAGATACAGAATGTCCCTACCCAGTTTAGCTCAGTGGATAGAAGGTCCCGGGTTCCATTTTAGCCAAGGGCACTTACCTTGGTTGCAGCCTCCTCTCCGGCCTGGGCCCTGGTTGGGGTTCCTGCAGGAGGTAACCAATGGATGTGTGTCTCTCACATCAATATTTCCCTCTTTCACTCTCTCTAAAAATCAATGGAAAATATCCTCCTGTGAGGATTAAAAAATATGGAATAAAACAAAACAACACAATATGCCAAGGTCCAAGCCCAGACTTCCTTATTCAGTAGGTCTGGTGTGGAGTTTGATAAGTTTTACTAATGAACATTTCGATGGCAGTGTTGCTGTTGCTAGTTTGGGGGACACTTTGAGAATCACTTGTCTATGAAAAAGAAGTAACATTTATGGTATCCAAGTTTAATTTCACCGACTGTTCTGCATTATAACCCATTTTATCTGATCTCAGTCAGTTCTCTCTCTTTAGTTAATTTTTCTCTCACAATATAATCATATTTAGATATTTCCTACGTGAAAATCTTCTGATGATAATGTGTTAATGAGCAAGTGGCCACATATTTTTAGTATGAACACTTCAATGTGACAACTTTATTACCTAATACTCACATGTCAGTGTGGTGAGTGCATTCTTGCCTTCAATCCATGCTATTATTCTAAATCTTTTCTTTACAGATTTAATAATGATTTCCTAATTGTCATATTTTCAGAATTCATTAAGTTCTTAAATATTGGCCATTCTGACCATCTCCTTGTTTTGAGTCTTTACTGTGTCTTCTGTGCTTCCTGTAATGTGTCACTTGCTTCTCCTTTTAATTTCTTTTCTGGAATCCACTTCTATCTTAGTCTGCTGAAGTGTCTATAACAGAATATACTGGACTGGGAGGCTTAGAAGTAACATTTTTATTCCAGTTCTGGATGCTGCGAAGTCCAAGATCAAGACACCAGATAATTTGGTGTTTGTTAGGACCATGCTTTCTAGTTCACAAATGGCCATCTCCTCTCTCTGTCCTCACATTGTGGAAGGGAGAACTCTTTGGAGCCTCTGTTACAAGGGACCTAATCTCATTCATGAGGGCTCCATCCTAATGACCTATTTACCTCCTCATACTATTACATTGAGCATTAAGATTTTACTATATGAATTTTGGAGGAACATAAATGTTCAGTCCATTGAAGCTCCTTTTCCTCCTTTCTACTCACATTCACCAGGTTTCTCTCATTATTATTTTTACCATCTTTATACACATACATACACACACACACACACACACACACACACACACACACACACTAGGTGTATTAAATCATTTACATTTAGGTTTATCAGACACATTCTTGTGAATCTAAAATCCACCCTTGGAGCCTACAGCCTTCTACTGAGGTTCAAGTGTACATGACCAAATTGCTACTAGACATAACATAGCCCAGAAACCTCAAACGCCATGTGAATATAAGAAGGTGGTAATTTTATCTTTATATTTTAAAATATTCATTAAAAACATCTCCATCTAATGAGTTGTGCAGAAGAAATTTAAGAGTTTCACTCTCCTGTACATGTAACCAGTCAACAAACCTTCCTGATGTTGCATCAGTTCTTAGAGCACTTTGGCTTCTATCACCAACGTCCTCAGATCTACACTGTTGGCAGTGCCAGCTTTCTGAGACAATACTCTGATTGTCTTACTCCCCTGTGACAAAACGTTGCTATCATCTCTCCCCCTAAATAGGATTTAGAACTTCTGATTACCTGTCTAACCTTACTGTTTCTCCTTTTAGTATGTGCATCCTCACCACTAATTCAGTTTAAGTTGCCCAAAGATGTGTTACTTTTTATTCGTAATGGTATCAGTGCCAATTGATACTTCTTACATTCTTGTGTTAGCTACATTGACATTTTCTTTTGAAAAGTTTATTCCCTTCCTCAAAAAATATATTTTAAGTGTTCTTTAGAAAATATCACAACATTTAGTAATTTTTGAAAGTTGGATCATTTTCCTGAATTTGTTTTCTAATGTCAAGAATTTTGACTTGTATGCTTTCTATATCTGGTGTCTACTAGATTGCTGGGTATGCAATTGTCATTCAATATATTCTTATTGAAATGAATTCAGATTATATGAGATAGCCTATAGACTCATTTAAAAATGAAAGGGGCAACAAGGCAATTGCCTATGATACCCAAGAAAAATAAATGCATATATCAACATAAAGACAATGCAAATGTTCATAACCGTTTTTTTCATAACTAATAATAAATAATAAAATGTCCAAAAACTTGTAACATATCCCTATGATCCCTATGTTTCTCAGAAATACAGAGGAATGAACTATTGATAAATGCAAAATGGGTGCATCTCAAAAAAATGATGGTGATAAAGAAGCTAGTAATAATGTGTGTTCTGTGATTTTATCTATATTAAACTCAAAGGGGCATAAGGAACATTTTCAGGGTGATATAAATGTTCTCTATCTTTATTTGGGTGGTAATTACATAGATGTATTTATTTGTCAAACTCAAGGAACTATGCACATAAAATGGATGCAATTACTGTTTGTAAATTATAAATGGGTTTTGTTTATGGTTCATGTTTAAACCTAGTTTTAGATCAAGCTCAAATTTCATAAAGATAAGATACAGGCATGGAGATTAGGTGAAAGGCAATATAAAATGTTAAGAATTATGTTAAACTGAAAATTTTATGCTGTATCTAAAAACTTTCAAAATTAAACATTATTAAATACTAGAGGCCTAGTGCATGAATTTGTGCACAAGTGGGGTCTGGCTGCCTGCCCCGTTTAGGGGCCTACTGGACCAGGTGAGTAGGGGGAGGGGCCAATCAGGGTAGGGCTTGCAAGAAGGAGGGGCTGTGGGCTGTTGGCTGGCTGGCCCATCCCCCTGACTTAACACCTGTTGGAGGAGACAATTTTCATTTTAATGCATTTCATTATATAGGTTTCTTCTAGCAAAAGAAAAACATATCTCCTTGTTAGAGTCAGTCTATGATCATTAATTGGCAACTCCTGCAGTAGATAAAAATAATAGTTTTTCCATGATCATGCTGAAAGGGGAGAGAAAATCAGATAGAGAATTGAGCTAATTTATTATAATGAAAAAAGGTAAATTTTACCTTTTGACATTTCTTCTGTAAAACAGTTCTGCTATAAATTGACCTGATAAGATTAATGGTAAATCCAAAAGCATAAACCATTCTCTGCAAAGATATCACCAGCCCATGCTAGGCAAATTAATTATTCCAGAATAAAATTTAAAAAGTGTTTGTTTGTGTGTGTATATGTGTGTGTGTGTGTGTGTGTGTGTGTGTGTGTGTGTGGTGTGTGAGGGGGGATATATACTATCACATCAAGAATACATATGTGGCTTTTTGAGAAAAAACATGCCAAAATTCAATTTATCTGGCAAAACTTTTGGTAAATAAGCTCAAGAGACTTGGGTCTTCTATAGTTAAAGTAATCTGGTGTCAGTCTTATGAGAACATTTTTAAATTAGTCAGCAAAAGGTTACTAAACCTGAGATTCCTGATAACAGAGGGAAGACTCTTGGGCTAATTAGACACTTTGCTATGAAGCAAATGTTATCAGTTCAGAGGCTCAGGATTGGGTTAGCAAGATGCACACAGAAACATGAAGTTCAAGCTGTCAAGCTAGAGCAATCATCTGGTGCTGCCGAGTAAACATTATGGAACAGACCCGCATCCAGCAACAGAGCAGACCTGTAGAGACAGATCTTCATCTGGAACGCAGGTTGGCACAGAGGCCTGATTCATCTGTGTGCTCCGCTGGGATTCCTCCTCATTAGCTGCTCCTCTTCATAGATTAGTGAAGCCTTGACTGTGCATCCCAGTCACAGGTAGACCTTTTACAAATGTGAATGCCATGGCACCACTTCAAAATCGCTGAACCTAAATGTCTAAGATAAGATTCAATCATCTGCAGGTTTTTTTTTTAAAGAATTCCCCATGCGATCATGATGTCCCTATAAATCTGAGAAGCCCTTACTTAGTAAGTCCCTTTTCACATAGTTTCCATGCTTTTCTGACACATGTCCTCTCCCACGTTCATTTCTGCCATGTCTTGACCTAAGTGAACATCTTAGCTACATATTTAATTCTCATTCCCATGCAAAGTTTAAATAAAGCATTCTGCTAAGTATACTATATTAAGTGGATTAATATAAAGTAACACTCCCAGCATTTAGTGGTCATTTGCCTATCAATTACACCTATCTGTAAAAAGCCAAGAGTTACACTTCCAAACTTCTCCAATTCTACTGCAATTATTTTTATAAAACCTCAATATCGCTCACTAGCACTATTGTTTTAGTTACCTAATTGGTGTTCCTGTCTGGATTTTCTTACTTTTCTAATCCATCCTACACATTCTTGTCAAATTAATCTCCCTAAATAAGAATTCTATTTCAGGCACTGTCCTGTTCAATATCTTGCCTACTAACTAAAATACAAATGTTATCCAAAAGTTAAGGCCAACTTTATTTTATATCAGTACTTTCAGTTTATTAGCCCTCTACTCCTATTCATGTAACGCCTCCTAGCAAAGTTAGTCATTGTCACAACAGCTTTATGATTTTCTAACTCAATGCTCTGAAAAAAAATGTTGTTATTCTTTCTGGAACATATTTTCTTTACCAAAATAACTCTCTATCCAGTGAAGAGAGCTGGTACCCTCATCTTGCTGTACTATTCTTTTTATAAAGGGAGCTAATATTTTCTTCATGTCTCATATCTTACTGACATCATAGCAACAACTGGAATCAAATTCTACCATGTCCCTGAAGTCAAATACTGACTAGAATAAAATTCAAGAAGGGAAGAATGAAATATTAAAAAGCTATATTATGTTTATAAAAATATAAGGGTTTGAATATATGTGATCAAAACCAACAACTGAAATTCTAAGGAATGTTTTAAAATAATTTGAATCTAGTAATATGATTTCATAGATGAGAACATCTGCATTTGAAATGCTTAAGTGAAGAATGAATAATGTGCTTCCATTTTGTCTGGCTGCTCATAAAAAAATGTGGACTAATTAATCATTGACTCTATTTAAAGTAAATTGAGGGGCCAGATAGTCTTGAATAAATAGGGAGAAAATAATCTAAATAACTAGGGATTTGGCACTCCGTTATGTGTATACTCTAGTGTCACCCTCAAGGGAATTCTCTTTAAAGAACTCTGGTTTCTTTTTTAGCATGTTGAACCAATACATATGTGTGGAAAGCACCAGCATATTGAAATGCTCTTTACTGACTGTTTTGTCTCTTGACTTGGGATGCTCAGGAGAACTTCAGTTTATATGGGCTTTCTGATCTTGGTGAGAATGGAAAAATAGAAGTTGCAGAGGGTAGTAGCAGGATTAACCTCAGTGGCTCATTCCCACCACTGGAATAAGTCAGCTCTCTATTTCTACACTATAGTTAAGTGATCAAGATTTTAATTATCTAGCCAGTTCACAGTATGCCACTGTGTTGTTGTTGTTGTTGTTTTAATATATGTTTATTGATTTTCCTCAGAGAGGAAAGAAGATGGAAAGAGAGAGAGAAACATCAATGATAAGAGAAAATCATTGATAGACTGCTTTCCACACCTTCCCCACTGGGGATCAAGCCCATAATCTTGGCTTGTGCCCTGACTGAGAGTGTCCTAACTGAGAATTGAATCATGACCTCCTGGTTCATAGATCGATACTCAACCACTGAGCCATGCAGACTGGGCAGCTGCCACTGTTTATTAAAGAGAGCCCCGACCCCCTGCTTTTTTTTTTCTGCAGAACAAACACTAGCTGATGCTCTAAGCACAATGCTGATTCACATGTGTACTAGAGAATAAAAGATTGCTTCTATGAAAATAGCAGATTCTATCACCTCAGGGAAGTTTTGGGGTGTGAGGTACTGTATTGTGTTGAAGACCATGTCAATGCATTCTCTTCTTAGTTAAAGACACATTGATTGACCTGGATACTCCATCAATAAAATACAGCTGGATAATGTTTAATATCTTTATTTGAGTTGACACATCTGCTTTTCTGCCTGGACAATAAATATATAACAAATTACAGATCTGGGTAAAGACCAGAGCGCATCATTGCTAGCATCGGTTCCAATGTCCCTAAACATCTGAAACTCATCATAGAATTTGGTGGGATTTCATGATTGTTTTGTACCCCATGCCTCACTCAAATAAAAGAACCAATAAAAACTCACAAGCACTGCATATTAAAGATGAAAGACTTTGAGGATATAACTATTCTCTTTTAGGAAAATAGTTCCTATTTGTAAGTAGGCTTTGGAAGATAAGGAGGACATCTGTAGTTTCAGGCCTTTTTTAAATATAGACATGCCCTAAAGCAATTCAAACACAAAAATTTGGGAGGATAATACCTGAGGCCTTCCACTGTGAGCACACCAGGTCCTGAAACAGACCTGCACACTCAGACTACTGCTTTCATAGGCTGTCCCTGTGAAGACCAAGTGAGAAGGAAGCGACCTAAACCCATTCAGAAATCCCTTTGCTGAGCCAATTGCAAGTAGGCTGCTGTATCTCAGAGAAACAGTTGCAGATTTCTTAGCTAGAAAATGAAACAAACAATCATGTAATAGGCTTTGAGGACTCAATATATTATTCACCTGGCCTCAGTATTGGGACTTCTCTTTCAAGAAATATAAATTTAATGGTATTTTCTTCTGTATGTATTTTATTTTATCTGTTTACTTCTGTTGTGATAACTTTGTCATCCAGGGTGACTGGTTTCTCTTCTGAGAAGAGACTGAGCTTTTGTAGAGATGAAGGTTTTTACTTCCTTTTATATACTTATCTGTACTCTTTGATTTTCTAGCTATGAATATTCATTTCTTCATGTCAATAGCATTTACTTGAATGGTGCTCTCTAAATTAATCTAAATCCGTTCTTCATAATTCTTTGTACAAAAAATTCCTCCTGAAATGTTATTAAAATAAACTAATGCAAGAGTAATACTGTAGAAATAATTTTGGAAGTAAAATGTAGGTAAGGTGAAAATAATGTAGGCATTGCAGATGCTATATAAAGTGAATCAAGGAAGACAGCTATTTAAAAAATATATATATACTTTATTGATTTTTCACAGAGAGAAAGGGAAAGGGACAGAGAGCTAGAAACATTGATGAGAGAGAAACATCAATCAGCTGTTTCCTGCACACTCCCCTCTGGGGATGTACCCACAACCAAGATACATGCCCTTGACTGGAATCGCACCTGGACCTTCAGTCCACAGGCCAACCCTCTATCCACTAAGCCAAACCGTTTTTGGTGAAGACAGCTATTTTATATAAGCTTTAAAATGTAGACTATAACTAAAATTATCCTATATAATAAAAGCCTAATATGCTAAGTGCCTGGTCATCCAGTTGGCTGTTCAACCAATCAAAGCACAATATGCTAATAATATGCTAAAGCCACTCAACCGCTCTTTATGAAGTGCACTGGCCACCAAGGGGCAGATGCTCCAACCAGTAGGTTAACTTGCTGCTGGGGTCCAGCCAATTAGGACTGAGCAAAACAGGCCAGAAATGCCCTGGAGCCCTCCAGTTCCCTCCCCTGCTGATCAACTTCCTATGTCCCTCCGCTGCCCTGATAGTGCACCTGTGGGATCCCTCTGTCTGGCCTGTGCCCTCTCGCATTCTGAAACCCCTCAGGGAATGTCAGAGAGCCAGTTTGGGCCCAATGCCACAAGCCAGTAACATAATAAAATACTTTCTAGTAACATAAGAAAATACAGAAAGGAGAGTAATGGAAAGTCGGGGTTGGTATGTTTGAAATAGAGATAGAAGCATGTTTTAGTTATGAAAGGAATTACTTTGTGATCTTAGAAAATAAATCTCATAAATTTGTTTCCTCTGAGAACAATGATTCTTAGTTAGAAAACAAATTTTGCCCCCAGGGGACAAATAATGTTTGAGAATGCCTGGAGATAATTTTAGTCAATACATCTTGAAGAAGAAGAATGATGCTACTAGCAACTATTGGGCAGGAGATCCTGCAAAACATTCTGAAATGCACAGGACAGTTCTCTGCAAAAAGAGTTGTGAGTTGTCTACTCCAAATGTCAATACTGCCATTGTAGAGAGAGTCTATATTAGCATAGTTGGGGAAGAATACTGGTAGAAGGCAGACATTCATATTCATCTATCTGTAATGTTAGACTTTTTCTTATTATTTTCTTTATTATTTCCACATTTATCTTGTTGCTAAAGATTCATTATATTCTAGAAAAAAAGTATGAAAACATATCAGATTTCAATATGTAGATAAAATGTTTACTCAAAATCCAGCAAAATCAAAGACTACAATTAAGTAAATGCATATGTAAAGAGATAAAAGCCAAGTTGGCCTCAGAATTATCCTCTAATGATCTTCCAGTTATCCTCCACAGTACTAAATCCTAGAAGATAATCTTCCTAGATCGATTGCATTTTAAAGAGGAAAGTCTGAACATTCACTTTTTCTCTTAGTAGTTGTCTATATGTAAAGAGAAGAAAATTGAATTTTTAGGTTTCACTGGCTCTTTTGCTGTTCAAAAAATATGCAAAAGATTACAATATTGGCTTATACCAGCCAATCTCTTTACATACTTCCAGTAGATTCCTTAATAGATATTCTATGTCTTTTGGGGAAAATTCCAAGAAAGTAGAGTGAACTCTGACTTTTAATTTCTCCTCTCTGAGGCATTTCTTTTGCTCTGTGGTCCCAATGGTAGATGTCAAAGAACTATTTTCCACAAATTAGAAAAACTGGTCTCCTTTGCTGATGCTTGCTGAGCTGCAGGATATAATTGGCATCAGGAGTCAAAGTGTTTCTTAGGAAAGCATATATGTGTTCTGGGAGTTTCCTGGGGTTGACCTACAGTGCTAACATGGGGTCCTTGCTTCTTTTGAAGAGAAACGAAAACATGGGTTGTCATCTAAAACAGCCTAAAATAGTGGGGCCAGCTATGAACCAAGAGGTCACAGTTCAGTTCCCAGTCAGGGCACATGCCCAGTTGTGTGCTCTATCCCCAATGGAGAGGAGGGAGGGAGAAAGTGCAGGAGGCAGCCAATTATTCTCTCTCATCATTGATGTTTCTATCTATCTCTCCCTCTTCCTTCCTCTCTAAAGTCAATAAAAATATTTTTAAAAATAAAAATATAAAATAATAAAATAAAATAAAATAGTGGGGCCAGAAGAAAGGGTTGGCAGTAGGAGCAGCCTGCTTTTATAGAGTTTGATGTGGCTAAGATAATCACCTGTTGGGATAATGAGTCCTAGGAGAGAACTGTTGCCATTAATGGATTCACAGCCCTTGCCAGGGAGTGATGTGTGGATATGGTGGGGATCACAAGTTCATTAAAGTAATCAGTAGAATTTATATCATTTGCGTACCTGATAGTGAATGATTATTGGCAAAAGGGAACTGCAAATAGGACCAACTAAGTATAGTCCCGTTACTCTTGTTATTCTTATTCCTTCTTCTTCAGATCTGACTCTAGAGAGCCAACATTTAGAATGGGAGGAGAAACATGCAAAACAGAAATGTTTGCTATTTTCCCACTGTCATCTTTAGGCTATGGAGCAGGCCTGAGTGTGGGGAAAGGAAGAATGTTCACATGAGTTATGAGATTAAAGTTAGCAAACAGAACAAATAAAATTTCTTCGATAAAAAGATGTAATTCAAAACCTTAAAATGTCCAGAAAGTACTAAAATAGTAGCACAAGAGAAAAACTCAATTATTCATGTGTGTGTAATTAGTCGTGTATGTGTGTATGAGAGAGAGAGAGAGAGAGAAATTGAGTTAAGTTGGAAATTATAAGTGACACACCAAATTCAGTAGAAAATAAGATTACAAAATGAAGCTTCAGACAGAGATGCTTCCCTTAAAAAGAATGCTGAGGAGTCATGTCACGACTTATGAACCACTCTCCTGTCCATCCTCACTGGTCAGAAGCTCTGGGTTCACCAGTAATGTGGCAGAGGATGAGGGGGCCGTTACCTTTGGTGCCTGAGTTGCCAGAGGGGCACACAGAATGGGGACTCCTCTGAAGAACACCAGGAAAACTCTCACTGGGGACAGGGTCAACTTTAACCTCCATCAGGCCCAGCGCATACAGTGCTGCCTTCCACCAGGTCTCAAAAAGAAAGTTCCACTTCCTTACTTCCTATTGCAACTTTACCCATCAACTCCGGAGTGGGAGAGAGAGACAACTACAGCAGTTTTTATAAAGGAGTTGCCAATGTAGAAAGAAGTTGCCATCCCAACTCCACAGATTAAAGTTTCTCAGCTGCTAAGTGCATATGTAGTTACAAAATTGACTGTTTTTCAACCTGAGAAAAGAATAACCTCACCATTACAGAAGAGTAGGATGGAATAATATTATAAGGTGATTACATGTCATGAATGGTGCTGGCTTCAATTACTAAAATGGTGGTGTTCTGTTATGGGTAGAATTGTATCCACTAAAAATGTATGTTGAAACTCCCAGAAGCCCAGAATATAACCTTATCTAAAAATAGGGTGGGTGTGGTTGTAATTACTGAAGTTGAGATGAGGTCATACTGGAGGAAGTGAGCTGAGCCCTTTATCCAACATGATGGCTGTTCTTATATGAAAACCCACATGTACAGAGGGAAGACAGTGTGCACACAGTCATATAACAGGAGAACATGTGTTGACAGAGGTAAAGAGTGGAGTGATCTCCAAGCTTCGGAATGGCAAGGACTGACAATCAATCAAGAAGCTAAGGAGACAAAGAAGGATTTTACCCAAAGTCTCAAGAACAAGGAGAGGATACACTGTTTTTTGTTTTGTTTTGTTTTGTTTTGTTTTTTTTAAGCCACACCCAGTTTGTATTATAACAGCCATAGGAAGCTAATACAGGTTTTTAGAGAATGAGCTTAAATGACCTAAGTTTGTTAACCAACAAAACCACTTAATCAGGAGTCACTCTTCTCTCATCAGTAAACCATTGAATTGGTGGCCAGATTTTAATTGTATCTATGTCTATGTGTGCTCTTGAATCTGTGTGTGGGTCTGTGAGGATAAGGAGCAGAATGGGGGTCAGAAATAAGAAAACATACATCTTTTTCTATTTTTCTGCTCAAGCTCCCTTAGAGTTTTCTGTCGATTCTATTTATGTGGGAAGGGTAGACCAGCACATGTTGGACATTTAAAAATCAAACTGACAATACCAGTAAGAGGATCACATACTGTATAACTGATTTATAGTCAACAAAAGCCCAGCTTTACAGTTTTTAGAAACATGGACTGGTTTCAAGATTTACAGATCAAAACACAAAGAAATGCAATCATATTCCAGATAAGAATTGTCTCTGTGAAAAATCAAATAGTCCCTATTTTATAGACATCCAAAGACTTCCAACAAACTCAGATTATTTCTCTCGCACTTGGAAGATAACTTAGACAATGAAAATTAGTGCTTCTAAGCTTCAGTGCTTCGCTACAATTAAATTTTTGCTGACAGTAGAGTGTGATCACTTTCTTTCCTCTTTAATAAACACCAAGTGGAGCAAACAGAATTACTTTCATAAGCCTCTTTGGTGGAATGATGATAATGGGTCCAATCCCTTGATCAGGGTACTGTAATGAAATAAAGCTAATTATTTTTTTTTCTTTCATGTATACTCCTCCATCGTACTTTTTCCTAGCTTCTTCTGCTCTCTTCTTCTCTGCTTCTGTCACTTTAAGCTTTCTAATGTATTTTTAGAAACATTTTAGCATGTGATAGAATGTTAGTCCTCAAAATAGTGTGTCAGTCCTGTATAACAAAATGAGAAAAGGTTGCCAAACATTTTTTTTCTATTATCTTAGAAATATATTCATCAACTTAATGTCAATTAAATCATGGATATGCATGGTGATTTAATACATTTCAGTATTTCTTACAGAGATGCTTTGTTGCTTTAAAATGTAAATATTGTACATTAAAAATGCATTTGGAAAGCCCTATAAGTAGCAGAATTTATATGCTTTTGTTATTTTCTAAAAATGAATGTATCTGCTATTTATACTGACAATGGACTGAGACACACAATTACTGTTTTTAAACTATTAAATGATGTAAATTAACAGCCTAATGAAAACATTTCCAATTTAAAAAAATATTTTTACACTAGGGCTGTGCTTAGAAAGATGTATTGAGTTTTCAGATACTTATCAGCAATAGAAACTCTTACTCTCAGAGCATAGTGACTCCACCAGGCAGCTCAACAGAACAGTACAAGAATTTATGCAACAGATCTCAAAGATGAAAACAGAAACGCCCAGTTCCTCAAGAGTCACCTAAGTGGTCATAGCCATCACGCAAAGCAGTTCTGGGAGAGGGAGGGACTTGTGTGAAGAGGGAGCATGTCAAGCAGGGTGATTGTTAATAAGGAGACAAACACATGTTATCAGAGTTCCCAGAAAGGAAGACACAAGCTAGTGAAGGGCAAATCAAATTTACAGGAGCAAATATCAAGATGATCCATCATCTTCACCACCATTGTCACTACCATGATTATTTCCCCAGGTTCCCCCAATGACATGAAGGCAGGCTTCATGGAGTCTTAAGGTTCTCTTATCCCAGGTCACTGACAAGGGTATAAGCAGCAACTTGCTGGCCACCCTAAGGGAATTTCTAGCATAACAAATTCCTGATTCAAGGGGCCCGGAGACTATTTACTACTCAACCTCACCCCCAGATTTGTATACCAGTGTGTCCCGTGGAACTGAATGCCACCACCTGGTCCCAGCAAGTACCACAGCCTACGATATGGTGTCAACAGCAGTGGACAAGATGAAGAAGACTACTTACTTCACATTGTTGCACAGACTGACTTCTCTGGAATCAGGATGCTAAATACCTGAAGACAGAGCAAAATTTAGAATGCAGGAAGATAAAGATATTTAAAGGAAGAAGTCCTTGAGAATGAGATTGTGAATTTGTCCTCACATTTTAAAATTAGGTATAACCATGTGACTCTTCTGGATGATAATATAGGAGCATAAGAGACCTGCAGGACTTTAATGACCAAGTCAGGATACCACTGTGCTTGGCTCTCCAGCTGTCCCTTGCTATCAGTTGATGACTGAAGATGGTTATTTTGATGATACAGTTACAAGATCATGAAACCTTAGTCATTATGGGTCCTGAATTTCTATGAAGAGCTGATATGATTTGCCAATTTGCAGTGAATATGTGGCATGAGTGATGCCTGTGTGTGAGTGTGTGTGTGTGTGTGTGTGTGTGTGTGTGCGTGTTGGTTGACCTTAGATTACTATGATTAATATAGTACCCATATTATTAATATAACAAATGTGAGATAGAGGCCTAAAGATTACATTCATTATTGATAGAGATTAAATTTTGGGGGAAAAAGTGATAATAGGCCTTTTAACTTTGCCCCAAACTAGGTTGATGAACCACCACTCATAGGCAATGCTGGACCTAATCAGGCTTCCTATTCAAATCAGCATTCATTATGAAAGGTAACCAATAACTTGTAGGGACATTGACATTCTGATATTCCAATGCATAGTCATTCCAATTATAATATACTATTACTAACATTTGATTTTAAATATTGAATGCATGCCATGTTCAAATTCCCAAGATAATTAAAGTTTGAAATTTAAATATATTTATAAATTAATGTCCAGACACATAAAATCCAAAGGAATTGTTATATGGAATATCAGTTTTCCTGCCAAATGAATTAATATATCCAATAACTAAAATTTCTTTTTTTAAAAATATATTTGATTGATTTTTTACAGAGAGGAAGGGAGCAAAGGGATAGAGAGCTAGAAACAGCAATGAGAAACATCAATCAGCTGCCTCTTGCCCACCTCCCACTGGGGATATGCCCGCAACCAACGTACATGCCCTTGACCGGAATCGAACCCAGAACCCTTCAGTCCACAGCCCAATGCTCTATCCACTGAACCAAACCGGTTTCAGCCAAAATTTCTTAGATAACTTGTTTAGTGTTCCTAAAAAGGTACTTCATTTATCATTTATATAGTTTGGATAAAAAAAAGGAGTTACTTTCCCAATGTTTCTAGTAATTACCAATCTTCAATCTATCCTCCAATATTCCAAACAAAGAAAATAAATGACAGGTTTAATTTTTTTTTTTTTCTGGGAAATATCTCTGCCCATCTCTCCAGCCTCCTTCTTCAATCTGGAATGCTCTCACAGACTGCCCCGCAGCGGCTGCACTGGGACTTTTTTTCTTTCCCTCCTACTTTAGCTTTTAAATTTCCTGAATCCCGCATGTAATGATTTCTCAGATGACTCTTGTTTTACACGTTTCTTTAAGCTAATGCTCCAATAGTGGTCGTAAGAATGATTCCACAGAGCTAACCTTTTGGGTCCTTCTATATGTTGCACGGATTTTTCCTTCAGAATTCTAAAGGCTTTGTTTTCTTGTCCTTATGCTCTTTAGAGTTCCTATTGAGCAGTGTGATGCTCTGCAGATTTCTATTTCTTGGTATGCCAGTTTAAGATTATTCACTATCACTGGTGTTTTGATATTTCATTAGGATATACTTTGATGGAGGTCACTGTTTAGAGTACTAGATTGACCCTTTGAATTTAAAGACTTATTACATAGATCACTTTAGATCATGATTTTCTGTGAATGTCCTGGATATTGTTGATTGGAAAACATTTCTTAATTTTGGCCTTGTTAGTCACTTGAAGAGACTGGGAAACTTCAACACCAGCAAGTCCCAAGTCCTTTAAGTTTAACAGTCATTCCTTTATCTTATCACTCTGCTCTTAAATTTTACTGTAACCAGCAAGAAATAAAAAAGGCAGTTTTTCAGCCCAGCTGACATGGCTCAGTGGTTTAGCATCAACCTCTGAACCGGGAGATTGTGGTTCGATTTCTGGTTAGGTCATATGCCCCGGTTGTGAGCTTGATCCGCAGGAGGCAGCCGTTCAATGATTCTCCCTCACCACTGATGTTTCTATCTCTCCCTCCATCTCCCTTCCTCTCTCAAATCAATCTAGCTAAGATCACCAAGCACTTTGCTTGGTGATCTTAGCTAGATCTTCTAGTCTTTAAGGTACATTTTCCACCTTTCACATTACTACAGGAAATATATTGCTGAATGTTCTGCTAATTGCTAACATGGACCTTTTTTTTTTCATTTATGTGGTTTCTATAAAAAATCTTTCACTTTCTTTTAAAGCCTCACTGGTCCAAATTCTATGAATAGTGTGTGCAAGGCTAAAGTTTTCCCTATGTCTTTCCTCAGAGTCCTTACAGACTTAATTTCTGCCCATTGCCATTTTCAGTCCCCTCTACAACTTGGGGTTTGCTATGGGGACGTTCCACTGGTATAACAATATTTACTAACTATGTATTAGCTATGTATCAAAGTACTCCCCAATTTAGCAGTTGAAGACTAGAAACGTTTATCATATAACAATCCCTGTGTGTCATGAATCTGGGGATGGCTGAATGGATGGTTTTGGCTCCAGATCCCTTGTGATGTGGCATTCATGGTCATTCAGGCCTTGCAAAAGCTTCTTCAAGCTCAGTCACATGGTTGTTGACAGGAGACTTCAGTTTCTTACCCCAGTAGCCTCATTATAGGCTCCCAGACAATTCTCATGATATGTCTGTCACCTGGAGTCAGAGAGAGCAAGCCTAAGCTGCAGTCTTAATCTCTAAAGTCACATGTGATACACCATCACTTTGCCTTATGCTCTCAGGCAAAGAGAACAACAACCTTGGTAGAACTTGGGGACATGTGAGCATTACAACGAGATCATTGGGGGTTGATTTGTAGGCTTCTTACCACACTGAGTAAAACTGAAATCCTTTTAGATCTTAAGCAGCAACACCAAAGTTTTCTGGCAAATTTCAAAGCAGGACATTCTCACACTTCCTCAAATTTCTCTTGTGGCAGAATGTCTGGCCCTGAAGACATCCCATGAGCTGCAGTGACTCATTTTAAGGATCACTGACATTAATAGATAGATCTTTTTACTTTTTATTAATGATAGTTACCAGAACATTATTATTTTTTAAAGATAAAATACACGGCAGCTATCAAAAAAGCCAAGCCATTTTGGAGTAAGAATTTCTGCACAGTTTTCACACGAGTCAATGATAATGTAAACTGGCATCCAATATAAATATTAGATACAGGCTGATTTCCCTCCTGGTCATATGCATTTAGATGGTCCCCAAGGATTTGCTTTAGAGCTCATGAAGCATAGCTTTTTAAAAGCAGCTGCCATTTTTATGAGCAATTGATTTCCTTTTCCAACATAATAAGCACTTTAGAAGAAAATTGACGTAAATCACGTTATGTGTATAGGTGTGGAAATATTTTGGTTTAAGAACACTGAAGATAATCAGCATTATTATATTTTAAATAAAAGCTGTCTATTTTATAAATTCTAAGATAGTACAATTTAAACATAAAATATATTTTTATTCAGGAGCTACCTGGGATTTGAATTACATCATGCACCCAACTTCCTTTTAGCATCTCAGGTCCCCAATCCCATAGAAGGAATAAACTATTGGTATACTCAAAACTTGGTAGGATGATATCCTGGGAATTATGCTAGATAGAAGTAAATAGAAATATTTAAAACCTCAATAGTTTTTATATACTGCTCTATTTCATTCATGGAACATTCTCAAAATTACAAAACTGTATAGATAAAGAAGAGATTAATGATTGTCACAGACTATGGTGGTAGGCAGAGTCGGTTTGAAAATGTTAGCACTAGGGAATTTCTTTGTACTGATGGAATGATTTTGTCAGTTGCTTGTGGTGGTGGTTATAAATGTAGTAAAATGGCATACAATTATATACAAACACACAGAGGTAAATATCAATGTATGTAAAAATTGGCAAACTCCAGTTTAGATTGACCAATGTAATTTCCAGGTTTTGATATAGTGCCTACAGTAATGTAATGTTATCTTTGGGCAAAGTTGGATCAAGAGTACACAAGCCTGCTCTGAACTATGTTTCCAGTTCCTGTGAGTCTGTAATTATTTCAAGATATTAAGTGAAAAGATAAACAAATTAATTATTAAATAAATTTCAGAGTAGACATCTTTAATATCATATTTTATGTTCTTTTATAGGAATATATAGGGCTCCTATTTATCAAAATTCAAGAAAAATTAAACTCACAATAATTTAAGTAAATTACAAATTTTTAATTTAATAACTATATTTAAAACACTGGCAATTTGATATAAGAACACTGCATTGAATAACATTAATTTATTTATGACACTTTATATTATTTTAATGAAATGCAGAAAATCTGTCTTTAAATTTCAAAGTACAATATCAGTCTTATATAAATGAATAAAAGCTATTATTTTTAAAGTTATACAATTTTAATGTTACTATATTTTTTCTTTTATTTTATCATCTGAACCAAAAGTGTTCAAACTCAATGTCAATATTCAAGAATTTATTTAGTAGATAAATATCATGTTACAGAACTTTGCATTTATTTTTTTTAAATATGGGAAAATAAGGGGATGGTTATTAGAACTGTTTAGATTTTTTTTCTCCTGTTTAGGTTTTGTTTGTTTGCTTTTAAATCAGCAAGGTTATAGTATTCTTGAGGGTTATCCTAACATGTGAAGTTAAAAATGTTTTTCAAAAAGAGGAACTTTGGTGATTAATTAATATTGCATTTAAATGTGGAACATTTTTATATTGTACCATTAATTTCTCTACTGAGACTTTTAATCATTTAAATTGAAGTGTATATATAACTATAAATTATAAAATATTCAAGAAAATATGGAAATAGTATTTCTGTTGCATTGTAGTACACATATTATTTTCTATGTTGACAGAAATAAAATGAAATATTTTGATATTTAAGGGTTTATAAACCAGGCATTTATGGTTCTAATATAAATTATGCTTTTTTGAACATTTTTACTTTTATATTAAATATAGAGCTTGTTAAGTCCCAAAAAAGACAATAAGGTGTTAAACTTAAATATTCTATCTAATAAAAGAGTAATATGTAAATTGACCATACCTCCACTACACCCACCAGCCATGCCCACCAGCCCATCAGAACGAGTATGCAAATTAACCCAACCAAGATGGCTACAGCTACAGAGAAAGCAGGAAGGAGGCTTGGTTTGCCCCTGGCAATGGAGAAAGCCCAACTTTCTGCACGCCCAGGCCTCTGCTTAAGGCAATAAAGTTTCAATGGCTGTGAGAGCAGAAGGTTTGGCTCTGCTCCAGGCTATAAAGTTTCAATTGTAGAAGATAAATAAATCCCAGATACCAGGGCCTCCACTTGGGTCACCAGGGGCTGTGGCTGGCCTGCAAACCACCACAGGCCCCTCTCCCAGGCCACCCCACGCCCCAAGGAAACACCCACCTGATCTAGGACACTCTTCAGGGCAAACCAGCTGGCCCTCACCCATGTAGCAGTCCTCTATCCTATCTAATAAAAGAGTAATATGCAGACTGACCATTGCTCCAACACACAAGATGAATGCCCCCATATCGTTAAATATCCTGCCCCTATGTGGACACAAGATAACCACCACAAGGTGGCCAGCAGAGGAGGGCAGTTGGCAGGGACCAAGCCTGCAAGAGAGGGCAGTTGGGGGTAATCAAGCCTGCAGCGGAGGGAAGTTAGGGGTGACCTGGCATACAGGGGAGGGTAGTTAGGGGTGATCAGGCCCACAGAGTAGGACAGTTAGGAGCAAACAGACAGGCAGGGGAGCAGTTAGGCATAAATCAGGCTGGCAGGGAAGTGGTTAAGGGATGATGAGGCTGGCAGGCAGCAGCGATTAGGGGCAATCAGGAAGACAGAAAGCTGGGCAGTTGGGAGCCAGCAGTCCTGTGAGAGGGATGTCTGACTGCCAGTTTAGGCCCAATTGAGGATCGAACATCCCTCAAGGGGTCCCAGATTGGAGAGGGAGCAGGCTGGGCTGAAGGACATCCCCCACCCCTCATGCATGAATTTCATGCACCAGGCCTCTAGTTACCACTATAAAAGTAGAGGCCTGATTTTCTAGTTACAGAAAGAAAAACAACTGAGAAGCTATTAAAGTAGTAAATATTTATTATAGTTTAAATAAAAGCTTCAAATGTCTGTATAAAAATGAAACAGGAAAAGTGGAATTAAACAATATTTAAAGAATTCCTTAGGTTTTCTTATGGACTACAGTAGTTTGAAGTGTGTTATTTGTATACCAATTGACAGCCTACTTAATAATAGATTTGAACAAACAGCTCAAAAACATGTCCAAACATTGTTAAAACAATGTAATATGTCAAAACAAATGCATCATAAATATGTAGGAGGAAACTGATTATTAAATAAACGCTGTGTAGAAAATTGAGTAATTTTTGGAAAAGGAAATAGCAAAGTGGAGCCACAAAGCCAAGTATTTATTGACAAATTCATAGGTGGGTTAAACTTTTCTTTTAAGAAGAATGAAAGTATTACGCATAGTTATCTAATACTACAGAGGATTTCTGAGTCATATTGTGCCAGCTTGATATTTAAAAGGTGTGAGGAAAGCAATAACTGTAATTGTACTCCTGGCAATGTTGGCATTCAGCAGGCGTGAAAATATCCCAGAGCCCCCTGATATCCTACCTAAAACTCTTCCTCAATGTAGCAGGACCTGGGATCCAATGAAACCTTTCCTTATCTTATTCCTCTCGTCCTTCCAACAATGTTATTTGCATCTAAGTCTACATATAAAAACTTTCTTACTTGATATATCTAGATTGGTTTCTTTTTTATTTTATTTTTATTGTTTAAAGTATTACATAAAGTAGTACATATACCTCCTTTCCCCCCATTGAACTCCCCAAGGCTTGCTTATCCCTTGTCACATTCCCTCATCCTACCCCCTCCACCCAGTGTCTTGTGTCCATTGGTTGTGCTTATATGCATGCATACAAGTCCTTTGGTTGATCTCTTTCCCCCCATCCCCAACATTCCCCAGCCTTCCCATTGTAATTTGACAGTCTGTTTCTATTTCCTTACTGATACTGACTAATACAATGATCATTAGTTGTATATAAGGATTAAATTGAGGTAAAGAAGTGTATTCAACAGTTTGAATTGAAATGTAATTTCTAAGGAAATTATAAAAATTTTAGAGGCCTAGTGCACAAAAATCATGCACTCAGGGGCTCCCTCAGCCCCGTCTGCAATCTCTCGCAATCCAGAACCCATTAGGGGATGTCCACCTGCTGGCTTAGGCTCACTTTCAGGGGTATCAGGCTAAGCTGGCAGTCAGACATCCCTCTGACAGCCCAGGAGCCTCAGGGGATATCCACCTGCCAGCTTAGGCTCACTCCCCAGGGGATGTCACCTGCCAGTTAAGGCCCACTCCCTGTCAGTAGGATATCCTTAGAACTGCCATGGATTCAGGAGAGGCTCCCATTACCTCTACTGCACTTGAAACCTTAGCCTGCAGCCTTGAGCATCTGCCCCCCTGGCACTCGGTATGCATAGGGTCAATTTGCATATTACTATTTTATTATATAGGATATTTTTTTATATTTGAGGCCTAAATGATTATTTTATGAAACATGATTTATTCACTTGATTTTCATCAATTTCTGACATGTCTACTTGCTCAATGGTCTCTAATTTAATTTTGGATATTAGATACCTAAAAGGGTTCGGTTATAGGACTGCCAGGACAAAGTCTGATCAAAAACAATTTCAAATGCACATTGAGTATATCTCACTATATAAAAACTTGGATTATCCTGTCAAAATTGACCTACCTAATTTAATGTCATCTTCAGATTTTAATACTACTCTCTCAAAAACATAAATCTGATGATATAATATAGAAAGCAATATGGCCCTAGTGTGTTCTTTCCCAAAATATGTTACCTAATGATTACAGAACTTCTATTTGCTCAAAATGAAGATTATTTTTTTTGGAGTTCTATAAATTTCATAGAGGAATTTGGTGTTTTAGCTGCTAAATCCTGTAATTTTTAACTCTAGAAATGTTTTTGCCATACTTAATTATAATATGAATTTTTATTAGTGATCACTTTTCATGATTAAGTGATTTAAAATGATTGCATTGGATGAAATCATATTTTAGGATATCCATAGGCAATGACCCTAACTGTTGTGGTTTACAGAATATATTTTGGACAAGTCTACCAAAACCATGGAATAGCATGCTGACTTTTCACTGGCTTGGGCTGTATCATAAATGACTAATTTTCAGTTATCTATGTGGAAAAGCTTCCTTGCAAGTTTAAAATATCCAGGTATGATGTGATACTCTGGGACCACAGGCAATGACTTTGAGAACTTTATCCTAATAAACTTTATCCTAATAAAGATAAATTTAATGTGAAACATAGAACCTACTTCTGAAATTTGGAAGAATGAATTCATGCTGCCTGCAAATTGTTCTTTCCATGTTACCCTAAGCAAGATTCAGTAGTGTATAAACTAAACAGAGGCCTAATTTATGCATCTTTCCCAAGAGCACTTCAATTGAAAGAGAATTAGGAATATGCTCAGAATACAATGTGAGGACTGTATAATTAGAACCACACTTTTGCAAATAATTGTGTCATTTTTGCAATGTAAGTGTTTGTAGTGATTGAAAAAATCTGGATTTATAGCTGTTATAATACAGGGTAGGAAGAAAATTGGGTAGCCCTCAAAAGCTGGACACACTATATTTAAGGATACACTAAAGGAAAAAAAAACCTACATTTGACACCAATAAGGTACCAAACTCCTAGGTAGATTAACTGAGTTTAATGTTCACAACATGCCCATGGGGAATTAATTTTCTAAATTTATTTGTGAGAAAAAAATGAGTCTGGTTGGTGTGGCGGTGTAATAATAGTTTACTAAAATTTATGCTTTGTTTGTTGTTTGCTTTTTTTGATTTGGTCTTGGGACTATCTTTCCTCTAAAGTTCATTGTGTCCACATGACTAACTTGGACCAGCAGAATTTTCATATCAGTGTAGAGGTGTTGTGTGTTATCCTAGTCCTGATTTATATAAGCATCCTATAAACCATTGTCCATGATTTTTTGTTGTTCTATTTGAAATAAAAACTTCTAAGGAAATTGGGAATCAGTAAGCCCCTTTTTGAAAATGACAGCCAGTCTATCTGAATGACTGTGTGAAGGGGGCCTAATGCTCCACACATTCATTCACCCAGCTCAGGTAATAATGGAAGTCCTTCTGGGCTGGGATCCTGTGTTTGTTTGATTTTGTTTCTATTTGTTATTGCAGTTATGCCACTCCAGCTAATTAAGTTAATTAAATGATTTTTCTAAATTCTCAAACTGGGTAAATGGAAGAAAGGATTTTGAGTCCAGATCAGAGAACCTAAGATTCCAATTTCTCTGTACTGAGTAGACCGCTCTGCGTTACATGGGTGTTTCTGATTTATAACCCAGGGGCCTTTGTAAAGCACACACATATTTTCAAAGTTGTTCTTTCATATGCAAGCTACAACTGCTATGAGGCACTATTTGTAACTCTTTTAGAACTACTTGGCTTTGTTAAAAGAAAAAACTAATATTTTTCTGTGTGTGAAACATTGAATCCTAAGGGTCTTGTCCTTCTTATCTTCTCTCTTACCTTGGAAATCCTTCATGATAGCATTTTGTTTTATTAAAGTCTTTAGGTGTTTGTCTTCTGAGGCCTGAGTTTGGGTGGCACGGGTTATCAAACAAGGATAACTTACTTGACTAGACAGCTGCTAGTAGTGTTTCTTGGTGATACTAATCGGCATAACTTACATTCCTCTTTTATTCTTAAGTAGGAGATGATACCATTTAAGGAGTAAGTAGAGAATTTTCCTAAAAAGAAAAAGTGAGTAGGTTTTCTATCTCTAATACAAAAAGAAAAAGGAAACAATTGTTTTCAGCCCCTATTCCTCAATGATTCCATAAATAAGGGATTAAGAGTTGGGAAGGTACCCTAGCCAGTTTGGCTCAATGGATAGAGTGTTGGCCAGCAGACTGAAGAGTCCCAGGTTTGATTCTGGTTAAGGGCACTTACCTTCTGTGTGGGCTCAATCCCCATTTGGCAGCCAATCAATGATTCTCTCTCATCACTGATGTTTCTCTCTCTCTCTCTCTCTCTCTCTCTCTCTCTCTCTCTCTCTCTCTCTTTCTTCTCTGAAATCAATAAATGTATATATATGCCATAGCTGTCTTTGAATTCAAGAAAGTATATTTCCTACTGATATTTTCAATAATTTTTTAACTCAATGAGTAGCTCCAAAATATTTTATAGAGACTTTTTAAAAAATAATTATATATATATATATATATATATATATATATATATATATATATATAATAAAAAAGAGCTAAGAAAGCTTGTTACTTCTACAATAATTTATCACCACAAGCCTAAATCCAGTTGTCTTGTCAATTCAGTTATCTTGTCAATTCTTTACAAATTTATTCTTCCTTTGTCTAAAGGGTATAAAAGTTTCCTGTTTTGTTCACTTCTTGATTACATATTTCTGTAAGTTCCAATATGTATGAAATGAAATTGGCTTTTCTCCTATTAATCTTTTATTTCTACTTAATTATTAGGCTAACCATAGAACATAGAAGGAAAAAATTTTCCTCCCCTACAATATGTTTCAGCTAATTACAATATTGACAAGTTCTATGGGTCAATAAATCATGGCACAAGGCAAGATGGTCAATTAGAGCAAAAAGGATGGGAAAAACACAGATTTGAGACTTATAGAATTAATCAAATATTCATAATTCATGTGGCTTTTTTCTTTATTCAGGGTGTATGGTATACAGCACTACACCAAGCCTCTAGCAGATGTCTATTATATTTCCTCCCCCCATACTCCATCTGAATCCCACACAATTGAAGTAAAGATTGTGATAAATATTTGTATCTTATAGAGACCTTATGTGCAGAATTTTAGTGACTTAAAGTGTTTTATAAAATCTAGTTTCAAAATATGTTACTATAATTGTATGCTCAGTTATATAGTGGAAAAATTCATGTATGAAATAATTTCATGTTTATCAGAAATTAATTCAGAAAGTTGAAAATTACTAATAAAATTTATTTTTAGAAATATATTAATTTATTTAAATTAATTAATTCAGATAAATGAATGAAATTATCATCTTAATACTAGTATTCATTCATAAAATATTGTTAAAGGTTGTATTAATAAAAATAACAAAACATCAGGTTCTTGAAACACGTTAGCTCGAAAAATAGATTATAAAGCATTATAATAAAACATTATTAAATAAAGTTAAAACATTTGTTATAATTTAAAAATTCAGGTTTCTTATTTAAGAAAATAATGGAGTAATAAGAGGGCAAAAAATACTAGGACATGCATAATGTAAGTTAAAAGATAACATATATTTAAATTCCCATATATTCAAAGGTACTACTTTTGAGAAATCTTACTAAATGTCAAGCTTAAATATAAAAGTGAAGAAATTTAAAACTATTAACCAATATAATTTTAGAGGCTTTTTATAACTTGAGAATTTCTCAAATCTTGCTTAAATCTATTTTATTACAATTGTTAATGCCACTAGCTGTCTTTGAATTCAAAAATGTATATTTAGCCGAGACCGGATTGGCTCAGTTGATAGAGCGTCTGCTTGCGGACTGAAAGGTCCCAGGTTCGATTCCGGTTGGGGGCATGTACCTTGCTTGCAGGCACATCTCCACAGTGGGGCGTGCAGGAGGCGGCTGATCGATGTCTCTCTCTCATCGATGTTTCTGACTTTCTATCTCTCTCCCTTCCTCTCTGTAAAAAAATCAATAAAATATATTTAAAAAAATGTATATTTACTACTGATATTTTCAATATTTTTTGAACTCAATGAATAGCTCCAAAAAATATCATAAATAATACTTAACTAGAATAACCTATAGAGGAAAGATTATTTTGTCTTCAAAATGTTATGATAAAATACTTTATAGAGACTTTTAAAAAAATAATTTAGGTTAGTTAGTCCAATAATGCATGCATAGGCCAAAAAAATCACTTAGAAATTACATGTATAAGTAATGTTTTGCTGTGTAACAAATTACCACAAATTTAGTGGCTTACAACCACACAATACTTATCTGACAGCTCTGTAGTTCAAGAGCATTGCATGGATTAGCTCAATCCTTGGCTAGGCTCCGCTCGAGGTTTTGTGAGGACAGGGTTCTCTCATCAGACTCGAATGGTGACAAGACTGCTTCTTTCTCACTCAGGTTATTGGCAGAATTAGTTAATTGTCTTGCTGCCATGGGACTGAGGCCTGAGCTTCTTGTTGGCCATTCCCTGAAGGCCACCCTCAACAACTACTGGCTGCCCTTGATTCATAGAAGCAAATAAAATTTCTTACAAACTGCAGATTTTTTTTTTTCCATTTAAACTTTCACATAATGGCCATTGAGTTCATCCAGCTAGCAAGCCACTCTTACCCCAGTTGGTCTGGCTCAGTGGGTAGAGCATCAGTCTGTGGACTGAAGGGTCCCAGTTTGATTCCAGCCAAGGGCACATGCCCAGGGTTGCCAGCTCAATCCCCAGTAGGGGGCGTGCAGAAGGCAGCCAATCAATGATTCTCTTTCATCATTGATGTTTCTCTCTCTCCCCTCTCCCTTCCTCTCTGAAATCAATACAAATATATATTTTTTAAAAAGACACTCTTTATATAAAGTAGCAGGATCCTGGACCTGACATCTCATCATGTTTAGCACATTCTGTTAGTCAGCAGAAAGTCAGGACCCACAGGTTGAGAACAGCTAGCAGGGCCGCCTAAGATCATTGGAAAACACAGATATTTACATTGTGATTCATTAACAGTAGCAAAATTACAGTTTTGAAGCAGCTACAAAAATCATTTTATGGTTGGGGGTTACCACAACATGAGGAACTGTATTAAAGGGTTGCGGCATTAGGAAGGTTGAGAACCACTAAGGTGATGTTATTTGGATCTGGGGCTCTTAGGAGGGTATTAGCCTGAGGGTGGAGCTCTCAGGAAAGGGATTTGTGTCCTTATCTAGGAGACCCCAGAGAGCCTGCTCACTCTTTCCACCATGTGAGGATAAAAGAAGTGAGCTGCCTGCAACCAGGAAAAGGGTTCTAAGAAAAATAAATGGAAAATCTGTGACTATTGAGAGGAATTACTTTGAGGACAGCAGTAATTTAGGGTTGGAAGGAATCTGTGTACCATATTTAGTTAAAAACATGATATCTGGCTCTTCTCTTCCCCAAACATGTTAGTTGTTGTTTTTTGTTATTGTTGTTGTTGTTTTTAATGCATTTTAGAAGTGGTTTATGATGGAATTTCAGTGTAACTATATGGACATTGAGTTGGAACATTCTATGTTCCAGTTAGTTAATTATATTAGTAATTGAATTACTTTAAACACTTTTCTAAATTTCCTGAACTATACATTTCTTATTTTTAAAGTTACCTGATACTCTGACTAGATTTATATCAAGGAGCAAAGGTCAAAAATACCTGTTCCAGATGATGAACCTACAATACAATATAAAGATGATATATTATAGAATTGTACCCCTGAAACCTATATAATTTTATTAACCAATGTCTCTTGAATTCATTCAATAAAAAGAAGATGAAAAGGACATTAAGCTTTAATATTAGAGCAGCTGTTGAGCTGACATATTTCCCCAGGTCAGATTATCCAAAGAACATAGCAATCTGTTTTTATTTATAGGGGACTATCAGAAATCGTAGTAACATAGAGTGAAAACTATTATCTATAAGATGTCTATGTAGTTTACTATAACAGAATCAGGTTTTAATCCAATTCTACTCAACTTTCTATTGGCTTCTATCACATAGAGGGCAATGTCCTGGGATGTGTGGGAGTAGGACATTACTGGGGACAGGGTGAGTCTTCTTAGATGAACAAGACCCAGAAGTACCCTGAAATGATATCATTTTAGAGACAGACATATAATAAAGTGCACAGATCATTGCTATAGAAGGTCATATTAAAAAATACCCATTCCAGAAGAAAAAGCATAGGGGTGTCTAAAAATATATCAAGATGAATATTGAAATATATAGTGAAACAGATATTGAAAATGTGAGTAATGGTACATAATCAAAAGGCCAGGAAGAAACTGGCACATACTTACATTTGATTAGAATCTGTTTCAATAATTTATTACTGCATGAAAATATACTCCAATGCTTAGTGGTTTAAACCATTCTTCACTTTAGTTGTTCATAAATCTGTAGGTTGATCTCATTCATCAGGTTCATAAGGTCTGGATGGAGATGCAAGAATAACTAGTAAATCCAAGATATCCTCACTCACATGGCTGAAAGTCTGTGCTTCATGGTAGCTGCTATCTGAGCTGAGGCAATCAGCAGAGGCAGGTTTATCTTCTTATAAGCCTCTCCACACAGATACTTGGCTTTCCTGACAGTATGGTGGGTGGCTACATTCTAAGAAAGCATATTTTCATATTTCCAAATGAAGATGGAATCTGTTTGTAACTCATATGACCTAGTAAAAGATAACTCTAATGTAAACAGAATTACTGTTTAAATAATTTAAAAACAATACAAAAATTATCAAAGGAAGTTAATAGGAATTTCTAAAAATGAAGAGCACATGGCCTATAAATATGTGTATAAAAGGATGGTCAACCTCACTGGCAACCATGGAAATGGAAATCAAAACTATAATGACATTCATCTTTATACTCATGATATTGAATGAGAAAAGCCACACACACACACACACACACACACACACACACACACCGTGAAGTCCATTTTTCCTTAAGTTTTTGTTTCAAATGAAAGGATTTATTAGGCACCATTGATTCCACCAAGAGGTTTGTTTGAACAATGGTGTGAGAGACATCAGATTTGATCTGTATTTCAAGACTGAGTTCTAATCCCATATATAGTTCACAGGCTTCCTGACTTGTGTCTTTTCTTCATAGCTGATTCCAAACACAGACGTGATTCCAAACACAGACATTCTTGAATTACTGACCTTCTTTATTCCCTTTTATTTTTTATTCAAACCAGTGAATTATTTTTTAATTCATCCCTTTCAGGTAAAGTGTTGTCAAATGCAAAAAGTGAAATCACTATATACCATGCCACTAACACCTGCTTTTAAACCCTGCTGCTAATGCTAGATATGTACATCATCTGTCTTCTAAATAATTTGAATCTAATATTTTACTACCAAGTAACATTGATTTTCACTCAACAACTCTTTCATTACCCATCCCTATAATTCTATACACACTGATATACACAGACACACAAATAACACACAAAGGATGTGTGGTTAAAATACATAAGTGATAAAAATTATAAAGAACAAAAGATTATCAACCAAAAACAGAAGAGTAGTCATTTCTGTGGGAGATAAAAGATAGTAATAAGAAAAGCACAGCTCAAACCGGTTTGGCTCAGTGGATAGAGCGTCGGCCTGCGGACTGAAAGGTCCCAGGTTCAGTTCCGGTCAAGGGCATGTACATTGGTTGTGGGCACATCCCCAGTAGGCGGGTGCAGGAGGCGGCTGATCAATGTCTCTCTCTCATTGATGTTTCTAACTTTCTATCACTCTCCCTTCCTCTCTGTGAAAAATCAATAAAATATATTTTTAAAAAAAGAAAGAAAAAAAAAACCACAAAGTGTTTCTAAGATATGTGATAAATTGCCCACTGGTTACTAAGTACATAAATTTGAAATCTTATACTGTTCTATACATTGAAAGAATGTGCTTTCAAATATTTTTATTGATTTGTTATGATTTTTTCAGTTAAAAATAGTAGGTGCCTGTAATAGGCAGACCAGGCTAATATTGATTAGAGAGGCTGACTTTAAGAAAGATCATTGCGGTAAGGATATCTCACACATAAGACAACTACTTGGGCATTATTCCTATTGGAAAGGCCTAAAAAAATATCAAAGTAAATTAAAAATCATTGGAGACAATTAGAAAGTTAGTTAGCATTGGGGTCTTAGTGTTAATTTATAGATAAATTGGGAAATAGAAAACTCATTTTGCTAGAGAAATATGAAGAAGTCACTTTCTAGCTTTCATTTTTGTCAAAATTAATAATAATGGCTGATGATTGAATTTTGAGTGCAATATCTATAATAATAAAAGCATAATATGCTAATTAGACCAGACAACCAAACGACCTTCTGAATGTCCTTCCAGACGACCTTATGGATGAAACCAAGGCTGTGAGAGCTGAGGCAGCTGCCAAAGCTGCGAAGGCTGAGCCCCTTGCACGAATTTTATATATTGGGCCTCTAGTAGTAAAATAAGAATATTTGATGTAATTGAGGTAGAATGAAAACATATGTGGTCTTTGTTTTGGGTCCCTGGCACAAAACACCTAAAACCCTAGAAATTTCCTGAATGATGGGAGTGCCTTCTATCATCACTCAGGAGTTCCTTTTTGTGCATTTCTGTGTTTATAGTAATCAAGTCCCTAAGAGTGTGACTCTTAGATAATAATCAGAATGAGAAGTAACTTCAAAAAGCAATGACAGAGATTTTATAAGATACTAGAGGCCCAGTGCACAGAATTTATGCATGGGGGTATTGCCCTCAGCCCATCCTGCACCCTCTCCATTCCGGGCCACCTCAGAGGATGTCCCATTGCTGGCTTAAACTGACAGTCAGACATCCCTATTGCAATTCAGGACTGCTGGCTCCTAATAGCTCACTTGTCTGCTGGCCTGATTCCCCTAACTGCTCTCCCCTGCTGGCCTGATCACTTCTACATGCCCTCCCCTGCTGACCTGATAACGCCAAACTGACTCTGCCTCGGCCCCTGCCACCGTGGCTTTGTCCGCAAGATGTCCAGTCTAATTAGCACATTACCCTTTTCTTAGTATAGATTATGCTTTGTTGTTGAGGGCATCAAAATTCTCATCAGATATATAACATGCATAAATATGAAAGAGAAACAGCTTAGATTTTAAATTATAATCTGTTACTTTTTGTAAGTGGCAGAGTTCTAGTAAATAAATATTTACTGAAATGAAATAATGCAATTCTCCATAAAAATAAACCTGTTATATTGAAGTAAATCAAGGTGTGAAGGATCCCTTCCTTAACCAACACAAAAGCTACTCCACAAGAGTGAGGAAAGCTGGGGATTTTAACACAATGCTAAAAATATTTCAAGTATAGGTAGGTCAGAAATTCTAAATCTATAATTCATCACATGAAAAAATACTTTGTCTCAGAACTAAAAGTGAAAATGTGTTCTGTCAAAGCACTTCTTATATTCAAAGTACAAAAGCAGCCATACTAAGAGGTGTCAGATGTGTAACATTTTCTTTATTTCCTTTACATTATGATTTTTGAAGATTTGGAAAGTTTGCTTGCTTTGATAGACAGAGCCAACAGAGAAACAGACAGACATTCAGGCATAATAAGAAAGATAATTAGTTCTCCTTCCTTCATGGGGGTCTTAGTCTCATAAGGTAACTGTTTGGTGCAGATTGAAAGTAGGGAAATCAGCTGAAACCAGTTTGGCTCAGTGGAGAGAGCGTCGGCCTGTGGACTGAAAGGTCCCAGGTTTGATTCTGGTCAAGGGCATGTATCCTGGTTGTGGGCACATCCCCTGTAGGGGGCGTGCAGGAGGCGGTCGATCTCGATGTCTCTCTCCCATTGATGTTTCTAACTCTCTATCCCTCTCCCTTCCTCTCTGTAAAAAATCAATAAAATATATTTTTTAAAAAGAAAGAAAGTAGAGAAATCAGCAGTAGAGTAGAGCTGAAAGGGCCCCAGTGAAAAAGACAGATGATTGGGAATATTGGTGAGGATATGGACCAACTGAAACTGCCAAATATAGTCAGAACAACTATTATGAAAATTCTCTATTGAAGCCTAACCTATACACTTACAAGGTATACATTGAAGTATAGCCTTCTTGACATATACGCAACCTAAATGCATGTGTATGTGCATTCACTTACACACACATACATGTACACACATGTTTTTAATAGCAACATTGATCATTAGAATCTCAAACTGGAAACAACCCGAATATCTAGTATTGAGGGTGGATAGATGAATAATGCTAGCTATCTGTAGCCCCTGCTTCTCCTCCTCTGGTCTTCAAGACAGATGAGGTGCTTCTTCTTGTTACCTAGCAAGCTTTGAGCTAAATGAGAAAAAGAATCATTCCCAATGCAACAGAAATACAATTTCAAACAAAGACTCACACTACAATTATCCTATCTAATAAAGAGGGAATGTGCTAATTGACCCTCACACCCTCACAAAGATGGCAGGCCCACAGCCAATAAGGAGGGAATATGCTAATTGGCTGCCATGCCCTCAAAGATGACAGCTCCCACAGCCACAAGATGGTAGCACCCATTCGGACAGCAGGTGCACAGCAAGGCTGGCCTGCCCCCAGGCGGGTCTGGCCACTCTCCCAATTCCTTCAAACCCCCAAACCCCCAGAACCATCCTGAGGAGCAGGCAAGCCTTGGATGGTGGCTTCCCAGCCATCCAGGGCCACCTGAGATGCAGGTAACCAGGGCCAACTGAAGCTTGCACTGCCAGCAGTGGCAGCAACAGAGGTGTGATGGGGGCATTGCTTTCCCCTGATTGCTGGGTCGCCTCCCCTCCACCCCCTGAGGGCTCCCAGACTGTGAGAGGGGGCAGGCCTGGCTGAGAGACCCCCCCTTCACCCCCGCTCCAGTGCATGGATTTTCATGCACTGAGCCTCTAATATGGTTATAAAAAAGTTATCAAGAAAAGAATATCTAGAATCAAATCTCCTCTTTTTAACTTCCAGTCTTACATTTATCAATGGCACACCTTCATGTCTTGTTTCTGAAGACTTACACAGCATTAAACATAAGGGAATACAATAGTTTATGTTAAGTTTCCTCTAAATAATGTTGAGGAAAGGAGACAGGACATCTATGAGTATTGAGAGTAAATACTCTGCCAATAGTTGTACTGGTGAAGTGGGTTATTCATCCTCTAAAGAGAAAGCCTTAAACCCTTCTTAAGCAGATACATTCAAAAGTAGAATGTCCATATTTGATTTGCTATCTCACAGAAAAGTCAAAAGAAAAGTAACATCATCAAGCAATAATCAGAGCAACGGTAAAGTGATTGTCATTTCAAAAAGAACTCAAAGAAAGTGAAATACAGCCCAGAAGAGTTTCTGAACAACAGAAATCCTATAAACCCAGCCTTTAATATATAACCTTAACCCTAACAAGTAGAAATAATATAAGGCCAAGGAATTTTATGATTGGCGAGTTTATTCAAAGACAGATCATTAAACACGCTTCTCCTGTGATCCTTGACCAGTGATGTTCTCAAATTCTTCAATTCCTGGTTCTGAAATTGTTTTCATGTCATGCCACTTTGTTTGCCTGAGCTATGCCGGAAAAAATTCCTTTTGACAGTCCAACATTAAAGGCAACGACGCTGTTTCCTTGAGCAAAAAGGACAGAGCTCTGCTGGCCAGCCTACATTGCTTCTTTCTGAAGCGCCTGCTGTTACACATCAGCTCAGCTGGCAAAGGACACAGAAAATGACAGCGATTGTGTTATTATTATTTCTCTCCAGGGTGTGAAGACAGGGTAATGAATTTTCTACAGACAGCATTAATTTATGGCATGCAGACAAGCACTTGCTTCCTTAACCTCCAGACTCATGAGCCGTAAATATTACAGTGGAAGGGAAGAGAACAAGTAGCTGCTATAGAAAGTAATTGACAGGCAAACGAAAGAAAGGACTCCGTTCGGAAGGTGTTCTTAATCACGGGGCACTGGATGGGTAGCAGCCAATAAGACATGCGCAGGAAAAGAAAGAAAACTGGTTATAACGGACATGCTCGTCTTTTTATCATATCCTCTCATCCATTTTTTTTTTATTTTTGACATTTCTCTAATCTCATTTGATTTGTGAGCATAAAATGTAATTTTTTAAAATTCCACACTCTGTATGTACAGGCCACTATAATGTGTGGGTCAACTACACAGATCTCATCCCCTACCTACACACAGACATCTCTATAGAATGTATTACAATTAAACACTTCCTTTGGCTCTTGTGTTGAAGGTCTGGTGGTTCCCTCTGAACAGCCTGACATTTAATTCTCAGAAACCTTCAAGTTTTCAGTACCAGGCTCAGCCATAGGGCCAGGCCTTCTCCCGCACACAATGCTTTATGCAGATAATACTGTATTTATCTCACAAACTTTCTGAGTTAAGGTGGTCTCTCAAACCACTGTGCGTTCCATTCCCGAGCTCGCCTATCTCTGATGGCTCTGCCTCAGTTTTTATCACCATTCTTTTTGGGGAGTGCAGAGCCCCTGCTCACAATTGGAATTAGATGTCTCTTCATCAAAGCTTTACTTACTTTTTCTTTCTTTATTATTATTATTATTTTCTAATTAATCTGTCAGTTTTTCTCCTAAGACAGCTGTATATGCTTTGTGCATCTGCGAGTCTTTCCTTTCAACCCTTTCTGTCTTCCTGATTTCAAGACCTTTGCCTCCTCGTGTTCACTTTCCTGACATTTAAACAAGTGAATATCAAAGAAGTTAAATCATTTCTTTATTTTCACTGACAGAAACAGGATTAATGTGTCCTCCTCTGGAAATTGAAAATGTGATACTTTTTTATTTTTTTTTGAAAGTTGGAGAAGTAATGAATTCCTTTTATAAAATTTTCAACATTGTTAGGCTGCTATTGCTTCCATTATTGATAAACTTGGATCTAGCAGTCTCTATAAAATTTGATTTTTTTTCCCTTGATGGTGACCAAAAAAAGGAAATATTTTGTGCATCTTTTGTAAGCAGCCCTGGTGTTATAGGAAGTCTGGTTATACATCAAAGCCTGGGTTCACAGGATTTCTGTTGTCCAAGAAAGTCTCTGGACTGTTCTCCATGTTTTTCAAGTCCTTCTTGAGATGACAAAGTCACTTTATTGTTACTTTGATTGTTACAACTTCATGATGTTATCTTCCTCTTGTTCTGTGAAATAGGAAATAAAATATATATACACTTTAAATATGTGTATCTGCTTAAGAAAGATATAAGGCTTTCTCTTTATATGATAAATTACCCACTTCACCACTACAACCATTGGCAGATCTCAATTCTCATAGATGTCCTGTCTCCTTTCCTCCATCTTATTTAGAGAAAACTTGAGATAAAATATTTCCCAATGATTAATATTGTGCAAGCCTTCTGGCTTATTCCATATTTCCAGAAAAAGATACAATTAGTGTTTCTTATATTGTCTACTTGTTCAGACAAATTTAGAATTAACTTTGTGGAGTTAAGAATCTATGAGGGAGCCCTAACTGGTTTGACTCAGTGGATAGAGCGTCGGCCTGCAGACTCAAGGGTCCTAGGTTTGATTCTGGTCAAGGGCATGTACCTTGATTGTGGGCACATACCCAGTAGGGGGTGTGCAGGAGGCAGCTGATCGATATTCTCTCTCATTGATGTTTCTCTCTCTCCCTTTCCCTTTCTCTCTGTAAAAAATCAATAAAAAATCACTTAAAAATCTATGAGGGAAATGTGTTGAACATGTGGAAAAAATAATGCAAAAATTTAAAAATGTCCATATCCAATGTTCCTTCCTGTCTTTTTCTTTCCCTTAACCTCCTTCCATTTACCCTCAACCCTGGCAAGTATCTGTCACTTTTCCTTTGTCTTGATCACAGGATGTAGATTTAGAGTCAGTATTACCCTTGGGGCAATGTGACTTAGAGAAGCTACAGTGTTGCTCTTTTTTCCTGAACTTTGACCTTGGCTCAGCTGTGCAGATTTCTACATTTTGTGTATTAGCAAGAACTAGGAATTTATGGTGGGGCCTCCTCTTAGTCTCACAAGTAGGATGCAATGACATCAATGTCATCTTTGCTCCTTGGCTAACACTAACATTTGCACATTTGAGTGAAACTAAATTCCCACTGGTCTTTGTTCTCCAAAGCAAGCAGGAAACTTATTTCTCTAATTGCCCAATGACAGTGTTTTAGTTCACATTCTTGCATGTGCTTTTAGAATTCTCTTATCTCATTCTCCCTGGATCTATAATCCATTTTTATCTTACTACTATTCTTCCTACTGGGTAAATTGCAAGCTCATTAGTGCAATGAGAAAGGCCCATTTTAATTTGGCAGTGACTAACTTTTTTGCACAGTAACTACCCACAACCCAGGCTTCTAGGACTGATTTACAATCGTCATATATCTTGCATTCTTCACTCTTATTCCTATGTTGCCATATGTCTCTAATATATTTCCTTGATTCGTCCTTTCAATGAACCCTTGTTTACCTTCTAAATTCAGGTTAGTTGTTACTTGTTCTGCAAATCTTTCTCCAAATTCCGTATTTCTGTCTTAGGTAGAGTTAGGTGAGCCTCTGACTCCACATAAATGTAAACCAGGGTATAATTATACTGTGGCATTTATCACATTCTATTGTAAATGTTTCTCTACTGCAGCAATATCCATTTTATTATAAGCAATAAAAAAGAATGTCTCTTTAAAAAATCTTTATATCCACAGAGTTATACTTGTGCTTGTAACACTGAGGCTAAGTAAATATTATTTGAATTCACAGAGAATAGCATATCAATTTCACCAAAAATTTGGTTGCCTTGCATATCAGTCACATTTGCTGCAGTAACAAAGGAGCACACAAATCTTAATGGCTTGCAACAGCAGAATTTATTGCTCAGTCACATCACTTTTTTGTGGCTGTAAGTTAGCTTGGCCTACTGCAGCTCTACTGAGCCTGTCAGCCTGCGATCACTCTGCCGCCTGCAGTTTCCCAGGCTAGAACCTAGACTTACAAAGCAGCTTCTACTTGGAACAGGTTTCTCTCATGCCAGAGCAAGATGGCTGATAGAAAAACACAAACTTTAAAGTTTCAACTGCGATAGTATCACTTTGGCTGACATTCCTTTACTTCAATCAAATAATTTGACCAAGCTTATACCCGGGAGTTGAGGATGTGACTCCTCCCACATAAGGAGCAGTGAATAAAGGACAATGACTATATATATGTATATATACACACACTAGAGACCTGGTGCACAAATTCATGCACATTGAAAGGAAATTAATTAGTAGAAATAGTTGAATATTGCTATTTGCCCTTTCTCTATAATAGAAGTGTCAACCAAATTTGTGATCCACAATGACAGATGGAAATGCAAGCGTGTGATTGGTGCCAGCGAGAGCTTTATATGTATCGTACATGTGCGAGTCAACTTAGCCTTTTATAGATATAGAATAAATTTGCTTAATTAGACCTGCTTTCAGATGTAGCTAAACTTTTTCCAGCCCAGTGAAGTACCCCAACTTCTCTTTCAGGTAATTGTCAGCAACACAGCAGTAAATATCAACACAATTATTGTAGATCATGCAAGGAGAACAAAGAGTAAAATATATAACTGTAGCAGTGTTTGACTATATTCTGTGCAGTGAGAAAACCTAAGTCATTTTCAAGGTCCACCATTTCTTCTTTTCAGTCTGGTAAAATTTCTAAACTTTCTAAATCTTCGTTTTCCAGCTAATGAAAAGGAAATAGGATCCTATCAAGTCTCCTATCTACTTACTCCAGGACTTCTGTGAGAATCAGATGAGATGAGGCACAGGAAAAGGCTTCACAGACATTTTGTTAAAGTGTAAAATGTTTTCACCTGTTTTGCTGGAACTCTAAGGAAGCTAGTTGCTAGAGAGAGGAAGCCAGGCGTTGTTATGTGACATCATCACTCCCCACCCACAGTAACTGTTTCCCAGGTGGGCTGGGTTGTGAGATGCATTTTGCACCATGGGTCTCAGCAGAATCAACTCCAGGATGGTGGCAGGGACTGGTCCCACTTGGGGAAAGCAGAATGTTGCTTTCTGGGTTCCAGGTCTGTGGTTTTGCTGTGTGTGTCCCAGAAGCTCCCTCATTGAGTCTGTCCCCTGGTGGTCAGTGTGAGTCATGGCAACCAGTTGGAAGGTTGAAGGACACTTAACAATTAGCCATATATATATATATATATATATATATATGACCTAGTGCATCGAATTTGTGCATGGGAGGGAGTGTCTCTCAGCCCAACTTGCACTCTCTCTGATCCCTACTGGGATCAGACCCAAATGGGCAGCTGGACATCCCTCTCACAATCCAGGACTGCTGTGGGATGCATTCTGCCTGTCTGCCTTCCTGATTGCCCCTAATCACTTTTGCCTGCCAGCCTGATAACCAGCTAACCACTTCCCTGTCAGCCTGATTTTTGCCTAACTGCTCCCCTGCCAGCCTGTTTGCCCCTAACTGTCCTTCCTTGCAGGCCTGGTCACCTCTAACTGCCCTCCCCTACAGGTCTGGTCCCTCCTAACTGCTCTCCCCTGCAGGCCTGAGTTCCCCTCAACTGCCCTTACTTACAGGCCTGATCACCCACAACTTCCCTCCTCTGCTGGCTTGGTCATCCCTAACTGCCCTCCCCTGCTGGCCTGATCACCCACAAATGCCATCCCTTGCAGGCCATCTTGTGATGGCCATCTTGTGTCCACATGGGGACAGGATCTTTGACCATGTGGGAGTAGCCATCTTGTGTGTTGGAGTGATGGTCAATCTGCATATTGCTCTTTTATTAGATACGATAGTGGCCTAGTGCATGGGTAGGGGCCAGCTGGTTTTCCATGAAGGTTGTCCCAGATAGGGTACGGGTTCCCTTGGGGTGCAGTGCAGCCTGGGTGAGAGGTCTGTGGTGGTTTGCAGGATGTCCACACCATCCAGTGACCCAAGCAGGGGCCCTGGTATCTGGGATTTATTTATCTTCTACAATTAAAACTTTGTAGCCTTAAGTGGAGGCCAAGTCAGGCCTGGGCTGTGAAAAGCTTCGCTCCCTCCTTCACTGGGAGCAACTCTAGCCTCTTGCTCTCTCCAGCTCTGTGGCTGCCAACATTTTTGTTGGAATTTATTTATCTTCTATAATTGAAACTTTGTAGCATTGAGTGGAGGCCTGGGCTGGCCAGGGTGTGCAGAAAGCTTGGCTACCTCTATTGCTGTGGAAACCCAAGTCTCCCTCCTGCTCTCTCCATGGCCACAGCCATCTTGGTTGGAGTTAATTTGCATAGTCACTCCTGATTGGCTTGTGGGCATGGCTGGTGGGTGTGCTGTGGGGTGAAGCAGAGGTATATCACTCTTTTATTAGATAGGATATATATGCTAGTGGTCCAGTACACAAAATTGGTACAGAGGTGGGGTGGGAAGGGTGGCCTGCACCAACTCCAATATGGGACCCATCAGGGGATAACTATCAGTTGGATCTCTCTCTCACAATCCAGAACTGATGGCTCCTAATGGCTCGCCTGCCTGATTGCCCCTAACTTTTCCCCTGCTGGTTTGATTGCCCCTAACCACCTCTGCCTCAGCCCCACATCCAGCACCTAGGATTCCCTCCTTCAGCTGACCACAGGCATCTGGGATCCGGGTTTCCCTCCCTCTGGTCAGCCATAGGTGCTCAGGCCAAATGCAGTCACAGGGGATGATGGCAGGTGGCTTTACCTGGGCTGAAGCCAGAAGTGCTTGAGCCTGGGACCATGGGGTGGGCAGCTTCTCTGTCTCACAGGCTACAGACAGCCACAGGTACTAGTGCCCTGGACTGCGGGGTTGGCAACTTCTCCATCTAATAGGCTGTAGCCAGCTGCAGGTGCTGGTACCTGAACCGCATTGGGCAGCTTCTCCATATTCCCTGGGATGCAGTGTGGGTGACTTCTCCGCCTGGCTGTGACCTGGGATCATGGGGCAGGTGGCTTCTTCATCTGCAGAGTTGCAGCCAGCCTCAGGTGCTGGATCCTGGTGTCTGTCTTTTCCCGGATGTGGGGCAGGCAGACATAAGGTTTCTGCTGCTATCTGTGACCTGGGGCAGGCAGCTTCTTGGTCTCTCAGACTGCAGCAGCCTCAGGTGCTGGGACTCATTTTCTCTGTCTCCCCCAGGACATGGGGCAGGTGGATGTGAGGCAAACGTGAGGCTTCTGAGGCTGACTGTGGCCTGGGATCATGGGGCAGGTGGCTTCTTTGTCTCCAGGACTGCACCCAGACTCAGGTGCTGGGGCCTGGTTTCTTCATCTCCCCTAGGGCATGGGGTGGGCAGACATGGGGCAGGTGGCTTCTCCAGCTGGCTGTAGCCTGGGATCAAAGGGCAGGCAGTTTCTTCTTTTCCCAGCTAAATCAGCCTCAGGCACTGGAGCCCGGTTTCTCTGTCTCCCCCAGGATGTGGGGTAGGCGGATATGAGGTGGATGTGAGGCTTCTCCTGTTGGCTGTGGCCTGGGATCTCGGGCAGGTGACTTCTTGGTCTCTTGAGCTGCAGCCAGCCTCAGGTGCTGGCACCCAACTTCTCTGACTCCCACAGGCCCGGAGGGGCTGGGGGCAGGGCCACTGCCAACTTTTCAGGTTAATTTGCATACTCACTCTGATTGGCTATTGGGCATAGTGGAGTGACGGTAATTTGCATGTTTCTCTTTTATTAGTGTATACGAGAGGCCCAGTGCACAAAATTCTTCCATGACTACGGTCCCTAGCAATTGTTGGCTGCTGGCCAGCGCCTCCTTTTCCCAGCTGCCAGCTGTAGCCTTCCTTCATTCTGCGTCACCCCCTAGTGGCCACACAAGGCATAGTGAGTGATAGAACTCTTAGTTGGTCAAACTCCTGAGGGAACCCTTTATATATTAGGCATATTAGACACTTTGTAAATTCGTGCAAGAGTAGCCCTTCCTGCCAAAACCGGTTTGGCTCATTGGATAGAGCGTTGGCCTGCGGACTGAAAGGTCCCAGGTTCGATTCCAGTCAAGGGCATGTACATTGGTTGCGGGCACATCCTCAGTAAGGGGAGTGCGGGAGGCAGCTGATCGATGTCTCTCTCTCATCAATGTTTCTAACTCTCTATCCCTCTCCCTTCCTCTCTGTAAAAAAATAATAAATAAAATATATTAAAAAAAAAGTGTAGGCCTTCCTTACCCTGGCCGCCAGTACCAGCTTCCCTCCAGCACCTGAAACCCAGGCTTTCCTCCTCCGGCCGCTGGCAGGCATCTGGGACCCCGGCTGGCTTCCCCTAGGATGTCTACAGGCACCTGGGACCCCAGACAGCTCCCCCTGGGGCTCCCACAGGCACTGGGATCTCAGGCAGCTTCCCTCTAGCCCCAGAGGCTTTCTGAGGAAGGACATCTGGACATTTGGAAGGTACATTTAGAAGGTCATTTGGCTGCCCAGTCTAATTACCATATTATATGGAAGGTGCCTATGGAAGGTGCTTAGACCCAGATATGTAGCAAAACCCTGACCTGCACTTGGGTAGGTGATGACAGGTAGCTGGAGTAGATCAAAAGTACATGAGTCTAAAAGGCAAAAATCTTGTAAGAAGCATTTTGGAGCATCAACTGACAGGAGCATCTGCACTGAATTTTAATATTGTCTTGGAAGCTATGTGTGATATTTCAATATAGGCCAGTTTGTAATTTCAGAATATTGGAAATGTTTGATGTCAAGCACTAACTTAGGAAAATCAGATTCCTGGTGTATGCTAAGAGATGGCAGCAATTGAAAATTAATGTTGTAGTAAGAAAATGAGGGAAAGTGTGAAAAAATTAATGGACTTGATAATTTTTAATAAGTACCAAGTGATGTTCATTAGTTGTTCAACTTATCCCAGATTTTAAAAAAAATTGTGTTTTTTTTTTATAATCAACATATTTTTCACTGATACTCTCTATTAAAAGTACAGTGATCCCACTTCTAGGGATATATTAAAGAAGTCCAAAACACCAACCAGAAAGAATATATGCCATAAATGAGTGAGATCATGTGATATTTATCTTTCTCTGATTGGCTTATTTCGCTTAGCATAATGCTATCCAGTTCCATCTATGCTGTCATTCATTTATGAAATATAATGAACAATATAAACTGATGAACAAAAACAGATCAAGAGACTAAGAAGCATCAATCAGACTGTCAAAACTCAGAAGGAAGGTAGGGAAAGGTGGAGTAATGGAGAGAGATAGACCAAAGGACTTGTATGCATGCATATAAGCCTAAGCAATGGACATAGACAACAGGGGGTGAGGGCATGAGTGGGTGGATGGGGGGCAATGGGGCAATAAGGACACATATGTAATACCTTAATCAATAGAGAAAAAATATTATAAAAAAAACATAATAAATGCACCCCTATGTTCACAGCAACACAATAGGTAAGATCTGGAAACAACCCAAGTACCTATCAGATGAGTGGATAAAAAAGCTGTGGTACATTTACAACATGGAATGCTATGCAACTGTAAAAAAGAAGGATCTTTTACTCTTTAAGAAATATGCTGGAGGGACCTGGAAAGTATTACACAAAGTGAAATAAGCCCATCAGACAAGTACAGGTATCAGATGATGTCACTCATTTGTGGAATCTAAGGAACAAAATAAATTGATGAACAAAATAGGTCCAAAGACATGGAAGCATGGAACAGACTTTCAGATCTCAGAGGGAAGGTAGGGACAGGTGGGAAGAGATTAACCAAAGAACTTGTATGCATATATGTATAACCCATGGACACAGACAATAGTATGGTGATGCCTGGGGCAGGGGGTAGGTGCAGGCTAGAAGGTGTCAATGGGGGAAAAAGCGGACATCTGTAATACTTTCAACAATAAAGATTAAAAAACAAACAAATAACAATAACAAAATGTATTCAGGATATATATATGTATATATATGTGTGTGTGTGTGTATATATATATACATATATATCAATTTATATGTGAATTGATATAAATAATTTTTGCAACTATGGTACAATTAGAATACACATTTACTTAATACTTTGAAATAAAGAGATAAATAGTAAAAAGTATTAAAATAAATCTCTGATGCATGAAATATATTTGCATGTATATCCCATATACAGTCATGTAAGTAGTATATAAATTAATGTATTTACCTACACAGATCAAATGAACTATGCGATGCACATATAGTGACTTCGGTGGTAACCATGCAGTGCTAAAAAGATCCCTGACATTGAAGCCCTGGAAACAGCTGTCTGATCAATTTTATGAATGAATATGAGCACCAGATTGCCTGAGCATCAGATTACCTGAGTATCAGATTGCCTGGGCCTTCATTTCCTTTCTTTTAAAATTGAAATTGCTAGATTCTTGTTTAGTATAATTTGGGAACTTTGAATAGCTAATTCTTATTATATAAATATGTATTGGAAAATGAAAGTATAGCAATGTTGATTTGGTATCTCAATTAGAAAAGGAACAGACAGAAATACTAAAATTATTTCTTGACAATTTATTCCAAGCACTATGGTTTTATCCACTGTACTTGAATTGGGTAAGGAAGGGTAAAAGAGAAGAATTTATGTATATCTACTTTAGCCTGTTCTTTACTTAATATGCTTCTATTTTATCACATTTCCCCTTGTTCTTCTCAGAGCAATTCATCTAAGATTTTTTCATATCCCTCTTATTTGGAGTCCCCTCTTATAATATTACTTACTCATGATTACAATACTTTTCATTTTCCTGAACTGGGCTTTTTCTTTAAATTTTTGTTAGGTTTTTTAAGAGCTGAGATGACCACTACTGAAAACTTTATGGAAGGTAAAACTGACTATGATATTGTACCTGTACACATGCAAAGGGATTGACATATTAATTCACTTTACCTTCTTTGAAAAGATATTAGGACACTGCAAATATACCATCAAATGCTAAAAACATGCCACACATTTTTAAGTGATGGAAGTTAACTTCAAAATTTTAGGAATGTAATAACACTTTTCTGAAAAGCGTGTTCCTCACTAATTTTTTTATTTCTGTTGCTGCCTCTATGAATAAGGTATTTTCTTTCCTTATATTTATAAATTGCTCATTGTCTATATATAAGTATCTTATTGATTTTGCATAATGATTTTACAAGTAATAATGTTACTAAATTATTTTAATTTAATAATTTTCAGTTAATTTGCTCACTGGAGAGGAATGCATATTCTGTTCTTTGGTGGAGTGTCAACAGATGTCAAATAGATCAATTTGGCCAATAGTGTTGTTCAGATCACCTATATCTGAACTGATCTTTTGCCTAACTGATCTATTAATTACTGAGAGAGGAGTGTTGAAGACTTCAACTATAACTATGGATTTATCTGTTCCTCCTTTCATATCTATCTGTTTTTATCCCATGTACTTTAAGTGCTATTATATATTACATATATAATTAGGATTGGAATGTTCTGAGAATTGACCATCATGCAATATTTTTATTTATCCTGAAAATATATCCATTTTCCCCTCAAGTTTTTAACATAGTTATCTTTGTTTATAGCATACATTTTTAAATATTTTGAATTCAACCTTAAATAGAAGTATTTGCAAGAGATTTATAATATTATATTCCAAATTATTCCCTCACAATTTTTGTACCATGGTAATGAAACCTTTCATTTTTCAAATACTATAAACATAAGACATATTATAATTTTTGCTGCAAAAGTTCTATTTTAGAGCAGTTAAAATGAAAAGATTTATATTTTATCATCACTGATTTCATTTGTGAAGCTCATCATTTCTATGCAGAGACCCAAGTTTTGACTTAACTTTACTCTTTTCTGGCTTAATAACTTCTTTTCATCTTCTTTGTGAGCTCCAGGTGGTCATCAAAGGGAGAAACCTGCAGGAGGCTGCCATCCACACATGTCTGCAGACTTCAGAGTCGTCACACTATTCAACACTTGGTCTTTAGCAATTTATTAACACTAGAGGCCTGGTGCATGAAATTTGTGCATTGGGATGGGTGTCCCTTAGCCCAGCCTGCAGCCTCTCCAATCTGGGACCCCTCGGGGGATGTCTGACTGCAGGTTTAGGTTAGATAATCAAATATGCAGTCCGACATCCCTCTCACAATTTGGGACTGCTGGCTACTAACTGTTCACCTACCTGCCTGATTGCCCCTAACTGCTCCTCTGCTGGCTTAATTGCCCCCCAACTAGCTTCCCCTGCTGGCCTGATCATCCCCACAGCTTTTATTAGTGTAGATATGGCCCTTCACAGAAAATTTTGCTAATTCTGCTTTATAATAAGGGCTTGAAAATTGAATCATTGGGACCAGACACCAAGACTTCCTTTCTTTGAATAGTGGAGGGAATACTTATCTTGTCTTTAAGTTGTCCTGAAATTAAAATGAGATAATGACTTAGAAAAATGTAAAAGCACCATATAAAGACAACTGTCTTTTTCATGCACTGACAAGACAATAAAGTGGTAAAAGGAAAAACACTATTTTTATTCTCCCCCTTCCTTCCTTTACAGATTTTGTTTAAACTTTGAAATTTATAGAAATTTCACTCCAATTTTCATTTCTTTACATTCAGTATTATTTTGTATTGGCTTCAGGTTTTATATTAGTTACAGAATAGTGGTTAGACAATCATATACTTTACAAAGTGTTCCCCAATATTTCCAGTACCCACCTGGCATCATTCCATCATTACAACACTATTGACTATATTCCCTATTTAAGTGACAATGGGTTTACAGATTCCTTCCAGTCTTTCTTTTGTGTTGTTCGCCTTTCCTTTTCTTTTTCACTTTTTCCCTCACTTTCCTTTATAGTAGCTCAATTGTCCATCAAAGCTCAGTGAAGGCATTGGGATTAGCACTGGGAGCTTCTCTGAATCACTTCAGTCAGTCTGGTACCCTGCAGTGTGGCACCCCTCAACTGAGGTGGCACCGCCCCTCAACCCCCGCCTCAGGGCTGTGGGTCTTTGCCCTTCTGCCCCTGTGTCCTTCCATGCCCCTCGAGCCCTGGCCAGGCCCACCCGTGTCTTGGGGCTACTGCAGAACCTCTCTCTCTCTGCAGGTGAGGCAGATCCTTGCCTTCTGGCCACCTGCCCCAGACCGAGCCCCCTCTGATGCACTCTGCCTCACCAGGTTTTTGCCTTTGATCTGTGGCATTGGTGACAGCACACTTCTAGCAAGCCTGGTATCCGAGGGACATAGGGTCAGGTCTTTGCCCAGAATGCTAGAGGCTGCAGTAGCATTTGCAGATGTCAGAGCCTGCTGGCAAAGGCAGTGCCTGTGTGGGGGGTGTCCTCATAGAGGGATGGTGAGGTGCTGCCTGATGCCCCTTGGAATACCCTCCTCCTGGCCAGCCGCTTTGCCAAAGCTGTGGCACTAGCCCTGGAGCCGCCCCTCAGGCATTGCACCAGTCAGGCCTAGTGCCTCTTCCACATTCAGCCTTCATCCGTCCCTCTCTCCTGCAGTGCTTGGGCTCCAGGCCCGAAAGAAAAGAACCAAGACCGAGAAGGACAAAGCCCAAAGGAAGTGAGTCTTGAACCCCTATCTCCCATTCTCTGATTTCCTCTCGCACCTCCTCTCTGTGTCACATCTTGAATGGGAACCCTGTGGCCCAGTCACATGGCGATCAGGCTGCCTGGTAGAGTCTGTCTCTTGGAAGCTGTGAATCTGTGGCCAGAGGCCCTGTCTGGATCTCAGCAACCCCATGCCTGTGATGTTCCTCAGCCCCAGGTGAGTGGCTAGGCAGGCCGCTGCCCCTCCTGGGGCCTGTGATGGACCCAGACCCTCTGGTGGCATCTGGTGCTGCCCACCCCACCTCCCAGGACCCCAATGTATTGGTACCTGCCAGCAGTGTCTAGTGCCTCCCCCAGCCCGGATGACCCTGGACCTCCAGCTGCAGGCCATGGCACTGCCTACCCCTCCTACTTATGTAAATGTACTGCCATCTTTGATGGGTTAATTTGCATACTTGCTCTGATTGGCTGGTGGGTGTGGCTTGGAATAGGGGAGTGATGGTTAATTTGCATGGTTTTTTTTTTTTATTAGTGTAGATTCTAGTTTAATCATTTTGCTGGCTTATAGAGCATTTCACAGCCTTTGTCCCCAGTAAGCAAATGTTGGGATTTTGTTTCTCCCAGGAAATGCCCATCTCTCTTCAGATTTAGGTTAGTTGTTTGGTCTGTGATGTCTTTTTTTTTTCTCATGACTTTAAGGAAAGATAATCTGCGGTTTGCCCAGAGATAGGAGCAACAATCATTCCAACTCCACATCTTTCATCTGAAACCAAGTCCAATTATTTTGTAATATAAAAAAAAGATAGATATTCAAAAAATAGTCAATTCACTTTAAGGTTAACATATGTTTGTAAAATGTAGTTTCACATATTGAGCCTTTCTACATTTCTGAAAAGAGTGAACTTCCCCTGTTATTTAAACATAATTAGAAAAATATTAAAAAGGATAGAATTATGAACTTAGAATGGTGAATATTCAACAAGAGGAATCAGAATGGAAATTTATGGGGGAAAACAGTACGTTTGAGAATAAGTAATTAAAAATATGATTATGTAGAAACCATAGATAAATGTACTCATTTCTAGTTCTTACAGTTTCAAAAAGTATTAGTATAAACACAAAAGGGCACATTTTGATAAATAGTGTCCGCTTTTTTTTTTTCTCTGTGCCTGACAGAGGAGCCAGAGAAATGTGGACATCATTGACAGCTCATTTGAATTCTGTTTATGTTGTTATCCTAGTTTCATCTCACTCTTGTGGATGTGGGTCTCAAGAGACCATAAAACCCTTCTTGATTTTGCCAGTGACTTCTTGGTGAGATCTGGGAGGAAAAATCACTTATCCTTCCCTGCAATTTTCTTTTTTATCTGCAAAAGGAGAATGGCAATAACTTTTTGTGTCTTCCAAGCCTATTTTGATGACTGATGATATGGCATTCTGTATTCCTTGGAAGAAAAGTGATAGATAAAAGTACATGTAAAACAGAGTAAGATTATAAGTGAAGTTTAGAAAACACAAACAAAATTGGAATTGTGTAAATATATTTCAGTGTGAGTGCTTCAGCCTGCTATTTAACTCATTTTGATTTAACTCTGTAAATTGACTTTTATCTCCCTCACCTACAACAATTATAGGCCGTGAGCCAGGATTTTTTCTCACATTAAATATACCTCAGAGGGACTGCTTTTGCTGGATCCATCCCCTGTCACAAGATGACTGAGCATTAAAACGCCCACCTGCTGCGGAACAGCATGCTCCTAAGTGCAACTGCCAGAGTTAAAATAAATAAATAAATAAACAAATAAATAGGGGCATTGAATTGCACCAAGAAGGCCCTTCCTCCTGGAATTGCCTCCTGGAGCCCTTGAGAAGGTCTGGGTTTAATCCCTCTTTAGGAAGACAAATAGAACACCAGGCATTTTTAATTTCAGTGTAATCAATTTGATCTTCTTGGTGCCATGGAAATTACTATAATATATTCTATAATTTAGGAATGCATCTTAATTATTAACTGTTGTGATATGGACTCTAGCAACATTTTGTGCTGTGTAAAATGCCACTATTTCTTTATTATGCAAAAATATTTCTTGTCATACTACAGAACAATTTGAGAAATTTACAAATAACTTTGTTTTACAGAAACAAATAAGGCAGTTTGAGCTTAGACAATGGATACAATAGATATGTGAGGACAACAGCTGGTAATTTTATTTGGTTTTGCTTTTCTTTTTGAGTTTAGTTCATAGGACCACATCATTTGTTAATTATTGACATCTCATAGGGAATATAAGAGTGAAAATAAGGTAGTATCATGCAAAAACATAAGTGGGAAACAAAACTAAAAAATCTGACACAAAGAAATAAATATATATAGAGAAAAAGCTATATATTAGAGTGATATTTGTCATCAAAGAAGAAAAAGTGGTAATATGTGGAGATTATTTTAAACATAATGATGCTTAATTAATGTACATTAATTAGAATGTGTTTATAAACAGCTGCAATTTATTTAAATCTAGATCTGTAAATATCAAACATGAAAAATATTATATTATATTATATTATATTATATTATATTATATTATATTATATTATATTATAGTATAGTATATTAGTGGAGATTCATGCACATTAAAAGGGTATTAATTAGAGGAAATAATTTAATATTGCTATTTGCCCTTTCTCTATAATAGAAGTGTCAGAGATGAAATAAAATTAGTAAAATGTATACGGAAACCTTCCTCCTGTCAGAGTCTGGGGCTCACCACAGGACTCAGAGTCAAGTCCCCACCCACCCACATGCACCTCAAAATCACATGAGACCCAGACCCGGCTGCCCCTGCCAGGCACCCCCCCCCCAACTCGGGCTGGATCCAGACCCTTTTAGTTCCATCCTTGTCAAGCCCCACCAGGCAGGGGATTCAGCTCCCTTGGCCTGGCACCAGGACAGGGGGCATGGCTTGAGGTCCCCTGCCCAGACAGCATGGGGGGCATGCCTTGAGGTCCTCTGTCAAGCCCCACCAGGTAGGGGACACAGCCTGAGATCCTGAATCAAGCCCCATCAGGCAGGGGAGCACAGTCTCAGATCCCCTGGCCGAGTGCTGGGGCAGGGGGCTTGGCCTAAAGTCCTCTGTCAAGCCCCACCTGTGGGGGCGGGGTGGCCTGAGGTACCCTGGCCTGGTACTGGGGCAGGGGATAGCAGCCTGAGGTCCCTCGCCCAGCACCAGGACGGGAAGTGCACCTCGAGGACCCCATCAAGCCCCGCCAGGCAGGTGGGCATTGCCTCAGGTCCCCTGGTCTGGCAACAGGGCAGGGGTTGCAGCCTAAGGTCTCCTGTCCTGGTGCCAGGGAAGAGGGTGAGGCCTGAGGTCCCCTGTCAAGTGCCATGGGGACAGAGGTGGGCGTAGCCTCAGGTCCCTGCTGATTGCTCCTTAAGGCTCCTTATGGGAACTTGGCTTCAGCTGTGGGTGCAGCCATCTTTGTGATGGAGTGATGGTTAATTAGCATATTCTCTCTTTATTAGATAGGATTATATTATATCATATCATATCATATATCTTATAGGAATGGTGAGTGACAGGTGCAGGTATTATGTTGTCCTGAGCTGTCAAAGTCTCTCCAGATTGCTCTCGAGTGCAGCTGGAGATCCCATGGCTACACATCATATTTTTTTGAGTCTTTTGGGCAGCACTAGTTATATATTTTACCTCCAATTTTAATTTTTCTTTGGATTAAAATAGCAAGGAAAGGTAACATATATGTGAAAAGTGAATTTGTAGGATTTATTTTTAAATGAAAGTAATAAATTCACATGTTTTTAAAAACACCTTTACTGAGAAATGATTTATATGTATTCCACAGCTCACCCACTTAAAGAGTACAATTCAATGGTTTATGGTATATTTACAGAATTAGGCAACCTTCATTCTAATAATATATGTTCATTCTCAATATCTTTTGCTGCCTTTATCTCTCTTCACAGCTTTTCAATGTCAGCAAGCTCTTGAGTTACCTTATCACATCTGTTTTAAGATACACTTCAAAAGCCCTCAGGATTAGTCAGGGTTCTCCAGAGAAATAGAACCAATACATGTAGATATAGAAGAAGGGATTTATTACAGGAATTGGCTCATGTGGTTATCCTGGAGGCCAAGTCCAATGATCTGCTGTCTGCAACCAGAGATCCAGGAAAGCCAGTTATGTAATTTAGTCCCAGCCCAAAGGCCCGAGAACCAGAGGAGCCAGTGGGGTAAGTCTGGGTTGAGCCCAAAGGCTGGAGTATTGTGGGGAAAGCTGATGGTGTAGTCCCCATCTAAGTCTGAAGGCCCCAGAACCAGAGTGCCTTTGTTTGAAGGAAGGAGGAGATGGGTACCCCAGTTCCAACAAAACTGCAAATTCTTTCTTTCTCTACTTTTTTTTGTCTTTAGTTTCTCAACAGGTTGGGTGATGTGTACTGCATTCCTCAAGGTGATCTCCTTTAATCAGTCTCCTCCTTTAAATGCTAATTTCCTCCAGAATCACCCTCAAAGAAACATTCAGAAACAATGTTTTACTAGCTGCTTGGGCATCCTGTTAGCTCAGTCAAGTAGAAAGGTAACATTAATCAGTCACATTCTGCTTTATCATGTGACAATGATTCCTTGTTTGGAAGAGGAGTATCGTAATAATCTGTAACTTTTCCTTTTAGGCCATGGTTTTCCAAAGTTTTGGCCAATTCTTTCCCTCTCTCCATGTTCCAATATTCAATGTGAAATATCTGTACATAACATCACTGTCAATTATACTGGCACTAAACGAAGAGTACATAGCTATCCTTGAGAAGCAAGAGTGTGTCCATGCTGACAAATCATGGTAGTGATTTGTTAATTTTGGTTTTACTCCTTTTCCTAGATCTCCAAAATATTTAATGATTTTTGTTATTAAAAATTCAGCAGGATTAGATTAGAAATTAACCTCTCTAATATATAGTATTTTTATTTTCATAACATTATTTTCATAATTAAATGTGTCCCAGAAAACCCAATGGTATAGAACAGATATTAGTTTGGTCGAGGCACTCTGAAATCCTATTGCTTAACTTGTCTTGTGCTTTGTTATCAAATTATAGAGTCTGAATCCCTGTTGTGCTGACAGAGAGTAAGGTAAAAATATGAGCAGGAAATATTGTCCTAATGACCAAAGAGAATAAAAATGAAAGGAGTAGGAAAAGACAGTAGATGAAAGCCTTCTGGACTCATTCTATTAGATAAAGCAACTGAACAGAGGGAAAAGTGACCACTTTAAGGCAAAGATGCACTTCTTTTAGCAAGTTTGATAAATTGTTATCCTTCCAGGCAATTTAAGATAATACAATATCTGTGTCTGAATGGTATAATTACTAGATATGGTGTGAGCTATCTGGAAATGCAGAGATCAATCACCCAGAACTGGCTGATTCACACCTGTTTATTTATACCTGGGGTAAAAATCCCAACAGCAATGAGAACAAGAGATTTAAAAAATAAAAACAACAACAAAAAATAAGGAGGTTGAATAATGAATACAGATGCTCAGTTTTTGGCTTTTAACCAGTGAAATGTTCATATCCATAAATACAAACAAAAAGCATTGTGATGTTTACTTTATAATAACCCTATGGTATAAAATCAGAATGTAAAAATATTTGAATGCTCTTTTTATAACTTAAAATACAAATTAACTTGAATTAAACATTTTTATAATTTTTTGTTCAAATACACACACACACACACACACACACACATATAAATGTTAGAGAGTGGTGATTTTTGAGCATGCCCCATTCCAGAGAGGCCATGAACTATCCCCCAGATAGAGTTGTCAGTGCTGAAATCAGGTCAGGCCTTTAGATATGGTCTCATGGCCCATTCGCAGCATGTAGGCCTTCTTTCATAGAATACTGTCAGCTTTCTGAAGAACAGGATGACCCTGTAAATAACATGGTTGTCAACTCTGATGTTGCTTGGGAAAAAACTATTTTGTCTTAGATTGTTCACTTTGCAAAAACAGGGTGTGGTAAATGTACTTAAAAGTGGTCCTACACAAAGGGTAGCAGCTGCTCTCTGGATTCCCTGCGTAGAGAAAGGCAGAGCAGTCACTGGCCAGCTCAATAAATCTTTACTTGCTTATTACCAACTTAGCAGCCTCCGTGGTCATTTGTAACTGGTTGTGGAAGTTGCCCCACTG
>JAAGEH010002531.1:59484760-59554580 GCA_011751065.1 Lasiurus cinereus
TGTAAATTTAGGAAGGTCCTTAATAGATTGCCTGTCAAAGATAAGAATAAAAAGAGAGGAGCATGTAATTTATGTTTAACATAATTTTTTTTCATTTTTCTAATAAGTAGATGATGGCTAGGTGTAAAGGATTTAGTTTTCTCTGGATATAGATACTATATGAACGAGTTCATGAGTGACTATGATACTTGGCTTATAATGGTTAAACTTGAAAATACACACAAAAAAACAAAGAAGTATCATTTCATTACCCAGAGATATTTTCCATATGTGGTAAAGGAAAAATCAAAGAAAACAAACAAACAAAAAACATCCATTACAAATGGGAACCCTAAATACTGCATTATGGCTTTATTTCACATGCATAACTTTCTCTAATGGTTGTAGAAAATTTTAGAGAAAAGATATTATGCTCATAAAGAATCTGTTTCAGTTGCTGAACAGATTCAATCTTCTCCTTACATGGGGCAACCAAGTTTAAATGTTCCATCAGCACTTCAATCTAACTCAACAAAAACTAAACTCATCATTGTCCTCCCACTGGTCCTGATCCATCTTCCTACTTTCTGTTTTGTTTAATGGTATCATCACTCACCCAATCAACAATTTCAAGATCTTGAACTCTATTAATTTTTCTTCCCTCATCATGTCAGCAAATCCTGTTTGTTTTCTCTTGACAAAGAATTTAACTTTATTTTCCTATCAAAACAGCAATACCAAGGCCAACACATTTGCGTGGTCATAGTGTTGTTGTTTTTTTATAAACCTAACTTCTTTTTTTTTTTTCCTAAATATATTTTTATCAGTTCTCAGAGAGGAAGGGAGAAGGAGAGAGAGATAGAAGCATTGATGATGAGAGAGAATCATGAATTGGTTGCATCTTGCATGCCCACCACCGGGGTAGAGCCTGCAACCTGGACATGTGTCCAAATGGGGAAACAAACCATGACTTCCTGATACATGGGTCCACACTCAACCACTGAGACACCATGGCTTGGCTAGACCTAACTTATTTTAAAACATCCGTGACTTATTTATGCTTTCACTGGTGGATAGACATGGGGGTTATTTTATCTTTGGAACATTATGAATATCTGTTATAAACATCCTCTTATAGGTCTGCATGGACATATGTTGTCAAATGCTTAAGAGAACTGAAATAGGCCAGTAATGGCCCAACTTAAATGTGGAGTTTTAACATTATTATAATGAAAGGGAGACCAATACTAGGGAGCCATCACCTGTCTCTACTAAAAGTAACAAGTTCTCAATAGTCTCCTAGAACCTCCAATAAAGTTATTAAGAGATTAGCCTCAGATGAATACTGGTTATTGGAGCAATAGTTCATATGCAAGAAAAAAAGTTATTTTCAGTAAATTTCCCTAATCCTCTTGCTCTGGACCCATTAAAAGTGGGTATGAATAATTCTCTTCCAGTAATCCTATCAAATAAAAGAGTAAATACAAATTGACCATCACTCTAAGACACAAGATGGCCACCCCCATGTGGTCAAAGATGGAAGCCCCCCCTGTAGATACATAATGGCCACCACAAATGGCTGGCGGGGGGGGGGGGACCAGGCCTGCAGGGGAGAACAATGTAGGGGACCCAGGACAGCAGGGGAGGGCAGTTGAGGGAACCCAGGACTTCAGGGGAGGACAGTTGGGTGTGACGAGGCTGGCAAGGAAGGGCAATTAGGGGTGACCAGGCCTAAAGAGGAGGTCAGTAGGAGGGACCAGGCTGGCAAGGGAGGGCAGTCAGGGGTGACTGGGCCATCAGGAGAGGCCACTTGGGGGCAACCAGACAAGCAGGGGAGGACAGTTGCAGGCAACCAGGCCAGCAAGGGAGGGCGGTTAGCGGCAACCAGGCTGGCAAGGGAGGGCAGTTAGGGTTGACCACACCAGCAGGAGAGGGCATTTGGGAGAGACATGACCTGTAGGGGAGGGCAGTTGGCAGGGAGGAGGCCTGCAGGAGAGGACAGTTGGGTGTGACCAGGCTGGCAGGAGAGGGCAGTAAGGGGTGACCAGGGCAGCAAGGAAGGGCAGTTAGGGGCAATTGGGCCAGCAGGGAGCAGTTAGACTGGTAGGGAAGTGTTTGGAGTGATCAGGCTGGCAGGGAGAAGCAATTAGGGCCAATCAGGCAGGCAGGCAGGTGAGTGGTTGGGAGCCAGCAGTCCTGTGGGATTGGGTCTAAATGGGCAGTCAGATATCCCTCAAGAAGTCCCAGATTAGAGATGGTGCAGGCTGGGCTGAGGGATAACCCCCCCGCCGCCTTGAACAAATTTTGTGCACTGGGCCTCTAGTGTTATTATACAGTACAGAGAAGCAATGAAGAATGTAAAAAGCATTGCAGAATGCCAAACACAGAGGGATAATTTCTATCCCTCTTGCTACTCCTTCTTCCCCTCCTCACTATTACAATTGTATTATTGGCACTTGTAATTGTTGTTGTCATTATTATTTTCTGAGGCATCCCGATCTATTTCTTAATTTTGAAAATCCCAGTGCCTGGGGGAATGCCCTCATACATTTGGCCTCTTTATAACTAGTGCTTGCAGACTGGTGGAATAAAATTATGTTTGAACTTTTGTGAAAAGTTTGTGAGAATTCCCAGGCACACCTAAAACAACAGCTTTATAAAGGTCCCTAAAGTTGTGCATTAGGAATTATGAACAAGAACTGGCTAAATGTGGTTTGTAATTTGTCATATACAATTACTTCAATTTTATATAATAGACTATAAAAGTCTTTGAACACTTAAATTACTTTTTTGATGTCCTTCCTTAGATTGGTGTGAACTTGGTTGAAACACACTTTTTCAAATTTCATCATTGGCATTCCTGAGTAAAGGCAAAGGGGCAGCCTCAAAAGAACTCTCTGCTAGTTGAATGGGACTGTAAATGGGCAGAGCTGCTAACAGCAGGAACTAAAAAAGGCAAGAGATTCTTTGGGCTAGCTACTTTGTATAGTTGTGACTTCGCCCATTCATGTTATGTGAGGCTAATAATGCTAGTTCATAGACTCGTTGTGGTGATTAAATTATATGTGTAAATGGCTTATTATCTCAGCTCAATGCTATAAAATAACTAAGGAGGAAAAACAAATACTACAACTGTTTCATTCAATGGTAAATTGTGTTCTGAATAGTTTCAACATTATTCTAACTAACCTATGTCTTAATGTAGTGGTAAATATTAACAAATATTACAGAACAGTAAACTATCTATACTAATAAAAGGGCAATATGCTAATTAGATTCCGTGAAACCTACATACTCTGGATGTCTGACTTCCTTTCAGACATTTAGGAGATGATCAGTCCAGCAGGGGACCAGTTAGGGGGCGATCAGGCTGGCAAGCAGAGGCAGTTAAGGGCTATCAGGCAGGCAGGTTAGTGGTTAGGAGCCAGCAGTCCCAGACTGCAAGAGGGCTGTCCAACTGCCAGTTTAGGCCTCATCCCACAGGGTGGTCAGACATCCCCCAAGGAGTCCAAAATTGGAGAGGGAGCAGGCTGGGCTGAGGGTCCTCCCCGACTCCCCAATGCACATATTTTGTGCACCGGGCCTCAGTACTTTTATAATTGTCAACTTCGGGTTATTCATTCAATGATGAAAGCAAAATGCAATGAGTTGGGTATTTAATTTAAGACGCCAGAACTTCCAAATAGAAACAGAACAATGCAGAAGCCCTTGAATTTTACTTAAAATGAGTAGCATTGCAGTTAATATGAAATCAGTAATAATTGGTCATTAACCTTGAGACTGAGTGAATGGAGGTTTGACTACACAGAGCATATTGCTACTTCACTATAAGTATTACTGATACCCTTCTGCTTCTTAGTGAAATTGAGAGCATAGATTTCTATTTCTAAACTCTGATATGGTTTGGGATTTAGTTACCTTGGAGACTGCCTCTCTACCCTTGCAGGGAAAAAAAGGATTACTTGAGCGTTCCTGTTGTTTCCAGCTCAGAACAATTGAAAAAAAATAACAGAGTTTCTTTTGAAATATACTCATAGTTCAAAATCTGTACTATAAAACACAGCAGAAATATAAACTCCACATCATCAACAGCTATTAATGTACCACTATTAATATAATAGCTACCTTCCTTGAATGCATGTTCTGTGACTGGCACTATCCTCAGGCTTTGCAGAGATACTCTAAATCCCCTCCCCCCTCCAAAAGAAGCAAAAATCCAAACCTTTAAGGAAAGGCTATGGTCCTCCCTTTTAAATATGAGAAAACAGCCTATTGGACATAGATTTTCAGGGAGTATACTTTTGGTCTATTCCAGAGCATGTGCTCTCTTCACTTTCTTTCCTATGTGTATGTATGTCTGTGGGCTTCAGAGAGTTTACCGTGGTTGTCAAACTGTACTGCGACTGGGTGAGTGCACATGTGCAGGAGGGACAAGCTGTCCAGTCACTGGAGCTCACTGGGCAGTTTGCAGCCGCCTCTCTTCAGTCTCATCGTAATCAGGAGTAAAGTTTTCCAAGTTGGTCTCCTCCAAGTGCACACCTACAAGATTCCTAAGTATTTTATTCACAGTTCAGGCTTAAGAACCATCCAGAACTGTTAAATAAGCACTACAGAGGCAGCTGTGAGGTGGGAGGCGGGAATGATTGGAGTTTCAGAAGCACAGGCAGTCCTACGGTTACACCAGATTCAGCCTATGTCCTTCTGTGGTTGTGCCGTCATCTCTCATTTATTTATATAAAAACAAAAGTTCCGTCATTTTAACGTTATGTACATATGTGCTTTATGGTTTTTACTATTTATTTACCACAAGTAAAGGTCAGGAATTGTTTTCTTTCTTTAATTTTTTTTTTTTTTACTGTTTCACTTCATTATTGCTGTGTCTGTGCTTCACGTGAGTGACGTAGGTGTTATTTAGGTGGGTCCCAACTTAGGGCGAAAATCGCATTACGTCACGCTGTAGGAAGGGATCTCCGATGTCACCCGAGGAACTATTGTACTGGACATTCAACAAATTAACTGGAGTGATGTTCTATTTACTTAACGTGTAATAGTGCTCCTGGGAACATTTCTATACCATTAATATGCCCATAAACATATGAGTGTTATATTACATTTAACTCCCACATTTCTTGGCAGTGTTTTGGAATTCACTAGCATGAGACTTTGAAGCAGAGAGTATTCTGTTAAATAAATAGGAAATGAAGTATTGTAGATTGTGATTTCCCATGATTAAGGCACTCTCAGGAGATGATCAGTAGTGACTTCCTGTCTTCTTCCATCCCCTCAATTCTCAGCCTCTCCCTTCATTCCCCAAGCTACCTTGCCTTACCTCTTCTTTCTTCCTCCCTAACTTCCTTCCCTTCTGGCTTTCTTCCTTCCCTCTCTCTTCCCTCCTCCTCTCCCACCCTGCTCCTTCCATCTCTATATTCCTTTTTTACTTTCTTCCCCCCACAATCCCTTTCTTGTTATCTCTATCATCTAGACTCACTACCTATCTATCCAACTACAAGCTGATTCATTATATAATTGTTAAAAATAAGATAACACGGCATAATTATTAATACTTAAATATAAAGATTATTTTGACATGTGCCTTGATTATGAGTCGATTACATTTTTCCCAGCTTTCAAATACAATTGACATTAACATTATGTAAGTTTAAGATGTACCATGTGACTTGATAGACAGATATATTGAGAAATGCTTTCTACAATGTTAGCAAACATCATTTTCCCACACAATTACCAATTTGTTGTTTTTGTTATGTCAAAACATTAAAGCTCTACTCTCATATTCATTTTAAAGTCATCAAGCTAAACATTATACCCCCAGAATTTCTTCATCTCGCACCTGGAAGTTTGTATACTCTGACCAACATCGTCCACTTCCCCCACACACCAGCCTCTGGCAACCACCTATACTCTCTCTTTCTATGAGTCCAGCTTTTTTTAGATGCTGCATATAAGTGAGATCATACAGTATTCTTCTTTCTTTACTGTCTGTCTTATTTCACTTAGGATAATGTCCTCAAGCTTCAACCATATTTTTACCAATGACAGGATTTATTTCATTTCTGGCTGAATTAATAATCATTCTGTAAATATATATATATATATATTTATATTTTTATATGGTATAGGCAGGTAGGTAGAGAGGTAGATTTTAGAATCTACCTCTCTACCTACCTGCCTATACCACATCTTTTTAATGTATTCACTCATCCATCAGTGGACTCTTAGGTTCTCTTAGGTTGTTTCCATGTTTTGGCTATTGTGAATAATGCTGCAATGAACATGTGATTGAATATATCTCTTTAAGAGAGCAATTTCAGTTAGATAATTGGTAAATCTAGTTTTAATTTTTCAAAAAGCCTTCATACTGTTTTCCATGGGGCCTGTACCAATTTACATTACTAGCAACAATGAACCCACATTTGCCATTTTTTATCTTTTTATTTTATTGTATTTGTAATAGATTGTTATTGATTTCAGAGAGGAAGAGACAGGGGGAGAGAGAGATAGATACATCAATGATGAGAGAGAATCATTGATTGGCTACCTCCTGTGTGCCCCACACTGGGAATCGAGCCCCCAACCCAAGCATATGCTGTGACCAGGAATCCAACCGTGAACTCCTAATTCATAGGTTGACTCTCAACCAACTGAGCTATGCCCGATGGGCTCTTGTGGGTTTTTTGTTTTTTGTTTTTTGTTTTTTATAATACCACTAGTGGTGACCTGTAGCACAGATTCATACACATTGAAAGGAAACTAATTAGAAGATGGCTGGCAAGGCAGGACTGGGTGAAATAGGCTGGACACACCCTGGAGTCAACCTCCAATGGTCTTTCCCTTGTTGGCTGCACCTGGGGTGGTGCTGTGGCTTGAAGGGCATCTGCAGATTGAGTGGGGTCTCTCAGGCAGGTGGGTCCCTCAACCTTGCCTGTGGGGATTGGGCCAAAACTGGCTATCCTACTTCCCCCAAGGGGTCTCAGAGTGCAAGAGGGCACTCTGCAAAGTTGCTGTCATGCTGGGAGTGGAATGCAAATACAGGTGTGCAGTAAATCAGATTTGGGCCTGACATGCCCCAGCTACAACGTAACCGAAGGATGAAAGTGGAATCACATGGCCACATGAGGAATCAGGCTCTTTCCTCTCTGGTTTCAGGGAGCTTCACCAGAGAGCCACAGCTACTGTGTTGAGTGTCTGCCTCTTGGTGGTCAGTGTGTATTATAGTGACCAGTTGGACAGTTGGACACTGAGCATGTTAGCCCTTTATATACATAGACTAGAGGCCTGGTGCACAAATTTGTGCATGGGTGGGGTTCTTCAGTCTGGCCTGTGATCAAGGCCTATGTGGGGAGGAGGGCTGCTGGCAGGAGGGAAAGACCACGGAGGTTGTCTGGCCGGCTGGCAGCCCATGGTGGGAGGAACTGTGGGAGGTTGGCTAGCTGGTAGTGTGGGCTGGCATGGGGAAGGACCATGGGGGGTTGGCCAGCCAGGGGTAGGGATTGCAAGAGGTTGGCTGACTGGTGAGCAGGGAGGGGGTCATGGTAGTTGGTCAGCAAGGGATAGGGAAGGGGCCACAGGTTACCTGGTAGGAAGGGGCACGGGAGGTTGGCCTGCTTGGGGAGATTGTGGGAGGTTGACTATGGGAGCATACTGATTACCAGAGAGCAGCTCCTGAATTGAGCATCTGTCCCCTGGTGGTCAGTGTATGTCATAGAGACTGGTCGACTGATAGTGCTGGTTGTTCTGGTTGGTTGGTTGTAACAGTCACTTAGGCTTTTATTTATATAGATTCTAACAGTTGTGAGGTGATATGTCACTGTGGTTTTGATTTTCATTTTCCCAGATGATTAGTGAAGTTGAGCACTTATTCAAGTACTTATTGGCCTTTGTATATCTTTGGGAAAAAAAGTCTAATCAGGCACTCTTCCCATTTTTTAATGGAATTGTTTGAATTTTGCTCCTGAGCTATATGAGCTCCTTATGTATTTTAAATATTAACCCTTTATAAGATATTTGATTTGCAAATCCTTCTCATATTCTATCTGGTTTCCTTTTCATTTTGTTGATTATTTCCTTTGCTTTACAATAGTTTTTTAGATTGATTTAGTTCCACTTATTGATTTTTGCTTTTGTTTCTTATGCTGCTGGTGTCATATCCAAAAACTTATATGCATGACCAGTGTCAATGAGTTTATTTCTTTTTTTCTTCCAGGAGTTTTAGAATTTCAGTTCTTACATTTAAGTCTTGGTCTATTTCAAGGTAATTCTTGTAAGTGGTGTAAGATCTGGATCTAATTTCATTCTTTTGCATGTGAACATCCAGTGTTCCTAACACTACTTATTGAAGAGACTGTCTTTTACTAATGAGTGTTCTGGACTACTTTGTCAAATATTAGTTCATCATGTATGTGTGGGTTTGTTTCTGGACTTTCTGTGCTGTTCTGCTGGTCTATGTGTATGTTTTCATAAACATATATAAAAACATGGAGGTGATCCACTCTCCATGGTCCTTGACATATAAAAACAAATATATAATCTTTTGATGGATATAGAAAATATAGAAAATTTGCATATATTTTAAACCAAATCCCAGTGATAGTGACTATGATAAACGTTTTTAGTCAGCATATCACATAGAGAAATAGCTCCAATTCAGTACCAGGCTACTATGTGGTTAAGTATGCAAGAGTCCACATTCATCAGCCAAGATTCATCACGATTATGCTAAAGCCATATAAGCAAATTAAATGAGGATATTTAGGGATCACACTACTACATCTTTCATATATTTGGTAGTAAAACTAATCTCTTTAATAATTCTAGGAATGCAGTATTGCTTTTTATCTCAAGCTTGTTGGAAGGGAGATAGGTTCAGTTCAGTTTCATTTGGCTATCCTATACAAGTCTGGAAACCAAGACATTCTATCATTAATATATGATTATTCTATATTTATATTCACCTGGGTAAGTATTTTGAACTTTAATTTTATTTATCAATTTAATATATGATTTTAATGATTAGAGATATGCTGCTAATTGAGCTTTAGACCCAAATTTATAATTGCAAATGCTCAGGGAATATTATAATTAACCCATAGCAATAGCAGGGAAAGACTGTCATTGCTGCTGGCCACAGTTTTGTAGTCTCCTGTTTTACTAAGTTTTAGCCCCACATTGAGGGTCTCACTTGACTTGGAGGTCTCAGATTCATTCTACATTAATAAAAGTCCACAGCCGAAACTGGTTTGACTCAGTGGATAGAGCATCAGCCTGTGTACTGAAAGGTCCCAGGTTTGATTCTGGTCAAGGGCTCATACCTTGGTTGTGGGCACATCCCCAGTAGTAGGTGTGCAGGAGGCAGCTGATCAGTCTTTCTCTCTCATTGATGTTTCTGACTCTCTGTCCCTCTCCTTTCCTCTGTGTAAAAAATCAATAAAATATATTAAAAAAATAGTAAAAGTCTACAGTTTAGTCATGCTTTTCTAAATTTAATATTGGATTTGCTATAAAACAGTCTGAGTTTTACGGTTTGATCATTTCTGTTTTTACACCTTTTGTGTGTTTATTTTTTTGTTTGTTTTATTTCTTTGGCGGGGGCATTGGTTGCTTGCTTTATTTTCTTGTAATCTTGGCAACGGATTAACTCTTATGTTTATTATATCTTATGCTACATAGTTTTATTGTAGACTGACATTCTTTTAGAAGCCTATACATAAATATTAATAAAAATGAAATACAAATTTTATTGTATGTATGTTTATATTATTCATATTAATATTTTAATCTTAATATAAGACATAAAAAGCAATGATGGAGGACAACATAGTTCCCCCAAAGAAAAAATATGGCTAAGTTTAGTTGAATTTCCTTGTAGTCTTATAATCATTTAAAACTATACTATGGAGTCCCCTGTGCTTCTTTGCCTCATCTACTCACTCCTACTAATATGTTATATTTCAAGCAGTGCAAACAATCTTCATGTTCAGAATTTTATAAATTTTTTATCAAGAAATCCAGTATTTTCCTAACAATCCTATAATAGATATAAACCATAGCATTTCTTCCTTTTACTTAAAATAAATCTGATTTTGATTACATATCCAACCTTCCCATAGGTAACATGGATACCCTATAGATTTATAGATGTCTCAGTGGAAATGAATAATATGTCCTCCATTAAAGATTTCACTTACACTAAGTCATTTCACATACTGGTAATTTTTGGGCAAATAGAAATGTAATAAAATTCAGACCACAGAGTATCATAAAGCTTGCTTTTGGAAAATATTTTCTTCTGTAATCAGTAATTATTTCTAGATACATTCTGGTTCTACAATTGATATGAAGGAGAACATGGGTAATCCTGATCATTCTTGGCAATTATTCTATAGCTATGTATAGAAGCAATTTTAGATGGTGTTAGTACTGTGGTCAAGGGAGCTAAGAGAATAAAACCTGAGCCTCTATAATATCACTACAAGCCAGGCTGAGGGACCCCACTGGTGCAGGAACCCATGCACCAGGCCTCTAATATGCATATAAGATCTTTGGTTAATCTCTTCCTGCCTTGCCCCTCCACCCTTTCCTCTGAGATTCACCAGTCTACTCCATGTTTCCATGTCTGTGCATTGAGTGTCTGCCCCCTGGTATTCAGTGTGCATTATAGCTACCGATTGAACAGTCAAACAATCAAATGGTCACTTAGGCTTTTACATATACAGATGAACTTCTGAACTGACAAATCCAGAAGACTGGCTTTCTTCTAGATTTCCTTTATTTCAGCTTATTCATAATTGCTATGTTTAAGCTATTTGAATGAGGGTATCTTCAGTCAGCATCCTAAATGAATCAGATATTTATAGCAAAAATGGAAAATTGAAAATTACCTTCTAAAATATGGTTTTAGTTGAGTAAAGTTGATACAAGACAATGATAATTCTAATTTTTTGACACAGAAATCTGGGAGTACTAGTATTCTATAAAAAAACTTATGTTTTACTATTGCTTATTGAATATTGAGATTTATACCAACTATGGGTAATGACTGAGTCATCATGAATCTTAGTATAAGGAAAATTTATGACATATGACATAGAACTAGGTTGAATCTTTTCTATGGCATTACATAACAACTAAAAATACAGAGGAAACTTTTGTCTATAGGTGAGATTTCAATATGAGAAGTTAAAAATAGGTTTGGCAAAAAGGTCCATCTTTACTTGTGGATTATAATCAAAGTTTAGTAATCAGGGACTGGAGGATTAAAAAAATCATGGCTTATCAGGAAAACAATATAAAATTTTGAGAATTTGGGAGAAAAAGTGATTGGAACATAAAAACCTTTCCCAAGCACCTCCTGTACATTATTGTGTAATGGATAAAGGGGAGGACTTGATTATTGTAGTGATTTAGCTATCTAAAGCAAGGATGCACCTTCCAGAGGCAATTGGTTAAATCACCCAGCAGGTGAGACTAAGGGGAAAGGAAAGTATTATACTAGGGTTCAAACAAAGCACAGAGCTTGTTATGATAAACCAGAATCTTCTAGATTCAGAAAGTACATTGACAAAGTAGTGCAGCATCCAAAAAAGAACTATTTCTATTATGTCCACTCTAATGTACCACAGAGATAACAGACATGACTGTACTCTGAGAAGGGAGAACAAAAGCTGTTTGATCCACAGGCACAGAAAATCACGCTCCTGACAGAGCAGGAAGGTGTTGTCACCCTGTTTAACAAGTATAGGATACTATAGACAAAGGAAAATTTGCCCTGAAATAGGACCTTAAGAGCATTCATCTCAGGTAAAAACTGCTGTTTGACCTGGAAGCTCACATAAATCCATCCCACATCACAAAGGTTATTCTCCTATGCCTGAAGACCAGAACCATAAGAAATTGATTCCTGTTGACTCAGTGGCTCCAGGAGTTGAGACTGTAGATGACCTTTAGAGATTATTCACTTTGCTCAATTTTACAATCTGCTTTCACAAGATAGGTCCACATTCCAACAGCTAGCAGGGGGTGGTTGGGAGATAAGGAAGGAAAAGTCAATAGGTACAGTTGTGGCCCACTGAACTGCCCTCCCTGCCTCGGCTCTTCGCAGATTTTAGAACGATGGAAAAAAAAAATGTGGTTTGGATCTTTAAAAAGGGCTGCATACTCCAGAGATGGGGCGGTTGTGAGTGTGTGAACTCTACCTGCATGTGGTGCCCTTGTAGCCATCGCTGGACAGCTCAATAAATCCTTGCTTGCTTATTACCAATTTAGCAGCCTCCATGGTCATTTGCTACTGGTCGTGGAGGTTGCCCTACAAGAGCCCATTGTTTTCTTTTATGAAAGGGAGTGTTATTTTATTATCATGCTTTTCAGCACTTTGTATTTGTGCACATTTAAAGAAGATAGATGTCCCTGGATCATTATCAGGAGCTACATCTAGACATGAGGCAAAGGGCTGTGTGCTACCCAGAAATCTCATACTTCTGGTTAATTGCAATAATTTTGATTTTTTCCTTTTTCCTTTTACATGTGGGTATGAATGTTTCAAAAATATTTTTGTAGAATGTATAGAATGTATATATTTTGTAGAATATATAGATACATATATGGAATAAGTATTTGAATTGCCTAAGAGCTTATAATGCTTACCTATCCATATTCCTTTGTCCTCATTTCAATTCCCTAATGGAAACTGAAACCATTTTCCCTAAATATCCACCCACTCTCTGAAACTTATATAACTTAGTAGAAACTTATTTTTTTCCTTTTTAAAAATGTTTTGAAATATTTATTGTTGAAAGTATTAGTATGTCCCTCTTCCTCCCTTATTGATCCCTTCTAACTCTCCTCCCTTTCCCCTCCTCCCCCAGCCCCAAGGCCTTCACCACCCTATTGTCTGTGCCCAAGGGTTATACATACATGCATACAAATTCTTTGGTTGATCTCTTCCCACCCACCCACCATCCTCTTCCTTCTCTTTGAGATTCCTCAGTCTGGATTAAGTGGGTTGTGTTTATAAGTCACAATATGTATTTTTCTGCCTGTCAGTAAGAGGTTGGATAATAGATGGGATTTATTCACAACAGAGCTGAGAGTTCTTGCTCTTCAGCAGAGATCCTAACAATAGGAATAAGCCTCCAACACTGATTGATACTGGCAGTCACTTGTAACCCCGAGGGCAACGAGTCTTAGCATAAAACCTACCCTGAGGACAGTAGAGTTAAAAACAGATAAATCCAATGACTCTGATGATCTCATTATGTCTTGTATACAATGAGCTTCAAAATTTGCTCTAGCTTCCAGTTCTTTGAAATAATAAATGTTCTCATTGTTTTAGCATGTTTATATAAGGCTTCCTGTTAATTAAGCCAATTCATTATAAATAATATAATTTTATTCCTCATTTATTTCCTCTGGGAAACCTAGAGCATGCTTGTAATCATTTTATAAAGGACAGTTTTCTAAGAGTAGCTACGCATGTCCCATATAGCAAGCATTTCTGTTGTCCATTCTAACAGAAAACTAAGTGCTTTTTACTTCATTCTGTATCATCTTTCCGGTGAACAGAATGGGCTGTACATGTCTGACCCCATTTCTGGACTATTTAAGGACTTAGCCATGTGACTTTAGGTTTCCTTAATGAGAAAAAAATTTGTACTGGGTACTTATTATAATGACTGAACAGCTCATGATAGAACATTCTATTTCATTTGGTTTTGTCAACAGGACAGTTGAGTGCTCAGAAGAAAATGATAACCAAAATGATATAACATTTTCCCATGTTTGAGAATATTAAATATTTCTTCTAAAATACTTTGCATAATAAATGATTGGAATTGAAAACTATGTATAAATTTTAATTTATTTACCCTTCTGCAATTTTCATACTTAGATTTTATTGTGTCTTTTGCTTTGGAAGTAGTGATTCTATGAATATTTTTATATAAAGTCAGTATCATTCAGTAAAAATATTAGTTGAATATCTATGTTGAGCAATATACTTATGCATTTCAGGTTTACTACTGAATATTTATTACAGAATTTGGTTCTTGTCATCATGGAGCTTTACACAGTAGTGAGGAGGGAAACATAAAATAATATCTCATAATGTCATATTTTTGTGATAAATACTATCCAACAAATGTATACTATTATATAAGAGAATGGAAATGGGGATATGGAGAAAAATGAACCCATGTACCCTGTTCGTAAGAATGTAAATGCACACATTCATTATGGAAAACCATATGGAGGTTCCTCAAAATTTTTTAAAAATAGAAGTTTTCTATGATCCAGCAATTCCAATTCTAAGTATATATCCAAAATATATGAAATAAGTATTTCAAAGAGATATACACTCCTATGTTTATTGCAGTATTATTTACAGTAGCCATACTGTTCTGTATGATCTCATTCATGTGTGGAATCTAAATTAGTTTTACTCACTGAAGCAGAGAATAGAATGGTATTTTCCAAGATGAGGGTGAGAGGGTGAAATGGGGAAATATTGATCAAAGGATGCCAGGGTTCTTGTCCCAGCATTAAGAAGGATTCAGTAATCTGGAGAAAGACTGTGTATAGATTAAGTAGAGCCTAGACAAAAGATAGCTTTGAAAGACATTGAGGGTCAAAGGAGCTTCAGCTAAAGGAGCTAAAGTATCTCCTTGTCTTAGGACCCTTTGCTTTTTATTAACACAATTTATCCTAAGGCAAGGTTGAGATAATATACTTCAAAGGGTAGGGTGCAGAAGCATTGTCAGATTGGAGAATAGCCTACAACTGTTCAGGTGTTTGGCCAACAGAAGGCAATAACATGTAGATTAAGATTACCTGAGCTGTTTGGCAGCAGATAATTATCCTATTCAGATTCAGGGGAAGTGCCCTTTAGCCACTCCAACAGGTAATTATATTTGTGACTCAGCCCTTGTTGAGCCCCCAAGTTGCATCAACCTTTTAATAAAACTCTTGTAATTATGACATGCTGGAATTGAATCCTGGTTTCAGTTATTCAAGTTGAATAATCTCAGGAGATCTAATGTTTAGTAGTGTGACATATACTTGAAACTTGCTGAGAGGGTAAGTCTTAACTGCATACATACAAGCAAGTGGTAACTATGTAAAGTGGTAGATATTTTAATTATCTTAATTGTGATGATTATTTTATAATTTTTACATATATCAAAATATTAAGTTTTATACCTTAAATATATATAATTTTTATTTTTCAAGTATAACTCAGTAAATAAACTGTAAAAAACAAGAATAAAAAAAGTTAGCCCTGGTCAGTTTGGCTCAGTGGATAGAGTGTCAGTCTGCAGACTGAAAGGTCCCAGATCCAATTCCAGTCAAGGGCATGTACCTTGGTTGTGGGCACATCCCCAGTAGAGGGTGTGCAGGAGGCAGCTGATGGATGTTTCTCTCTCATTGATGTTTCTAACTTTCTATCCCTCCTCCTTCCTCTCTGTAAAAAAAATCAATAAAATGTTTAAAAACAAAAAAGTTAGGTAAAGATATTTGTGTAATTATTTTTCCTATAAACATTAAATAACACTAATTCTAATGATATTTAACCCATTCCAGCCATGAAATAAAATATAAAATTATTTAGTTCATTTCATAAAATGAGAATATAGCAACATGAAAAAATTATGATTAAATCCTAGTCCTATATCAAATGTAATTTATATATTTATATATTCTATCCTATCTAATAAAAGAAAAACACACAAATTGACTGTACCTCTACTATGCCCACAAGCCACACCCACCAACCAATCAGGAGCGAGTATGCAAATTGGCCCAACAAAGATGGCAGTTTGTATATGCAGTTGCCAAGATGCCTGGGTTCCAGGAACTCTATGGGTGCAGCAGTGGCAATGGAGGTATGTTCCTGCCCCACCTCCAGCCACTTGCACATGCTCCAGTGCCAAGTAGCGGTTTGGGTCCACAACCCCAGCTCAGTGCCCATGACAGGGGGCTGGTTGCTGGCCTCTGGGGCGTGCAGAGACTCTGGTGGCCACCGCTGTGCTTGGCCCAAGGGTCCCTGCATGCACCTCCCAGCCCAGAGCCCATGACTGGGGGGCTGGCTGCCAATCTCTGGGGTGTGTTAAGACCCCAGCGGCCACCACCAGGTGGCAGGGACAACCACCTAGCTAAGTGGATACAACACAGGGGCCTAGTGAGCTGCAAAGGAAACACCATTTTTTTTTTAAATATATTTTATTGATTTTTTTTTACAGAGAAGAGGGAGAGGGATAGACAGTTGGAAAGATCAATGAGAGAGAAATATCAATTAGCTGCCTCTTGCACACTCCTCACTGGGGATGTGCCCCCAACCAAGGTACATGCCCTTGAGAGGAATAAAACTTGGGACCCTTCAGTCTGCAGGCCTATGGTCTATCCACTGCACCAAACCATTTTGTGAGTAAATAGCATTTCTGGCCACTTTTTGCCTAAGCTCCCTGTATGCCCCCACTTGCAGTGTTCTTGGTAACTTGGATTATAAGAATCAAAGAAGATAATCTAGGGTTTTTCCACCATACTCCTGGAAGAAAAAAACTAAGGTCTGCTGCAGGAGGGCTAAGAAATGTCACATCCTGCCCTAGCTGATTTGGCTCAGTGGATAGAGTCTTGGCCTGTTACCACAGGATCCCGGGTTCAATTCTGATCAATGGCATGTACCTAGGTTACAGGCTCCTCTCTGCCTGGGTCCCAGGTCAGGGCTCAAGCAGAAGGCAACCAATAAAAGTGTCCCTCTCACATTGATATTTCTCTTTGTCTCTCCCTTTCTCTTCCACACTGTCTAAAAATCAATGAAAACATATTCTCAGGTAATATCCTAAAAATGACACATCTTAAAAATGCCTAAATAAAGTTGTTATTTTTTTCACAGTGAGGGGACTAGAGTCTGTGTTGATGAAAACACCTTGGTGGCTGCAATGGCTGGCAGTGGCTCTAGTAGCGGGGTAATGGCGCTGGTGCCTTCCCTTGATCAGCCCAGTCAACTACCACAGAGGGTTGCCAGACTGCAGCTGAGGCCCCTTACCCATGGGGAGTGGGCCTAAGTCATCAGTAGGACATCTTCTGAGGGCTCCCAGTCTGTGAGAGGGGGGAGGCTGGGCTGAGAAAACCCTTCATGATGCATGGATTTCATGTACTGGGTCGCTAGTACTATAATATAATATAATATAATATAATATAATATAATATAATATAATATAATGTAATCCTATATAATAAAAGGGTAATACACAAATTGTCCCTTTGAACAGGAGTTTGATCAGAAAATCAACCAGGACTTTGACCAGGGGGCGAGGCTGGCTTGCCAACTGCCATGGCCCTTTCCTTGGCCTACCCCACCCCTGATCATCCTCCTACACACCCAATCGGTATAGGCTGGCTGGAACTCACCCATGCACGAATTTGTACACTGGGTATCTAGTTTAATAAAACATAATATAATATACAATGTCTGAGAGCATGATATGTTATGGCAGAATAGAATTTACTACACGATAATAGAGATAACTCGATAGCAAGTATACTATTAATACATCCCATTAAACCACAAAATAGAACCTAAATTCCTGTCCCTAATATGCAGGTAGATTTCTTGGTAGCCTGTAAAAATCATTTTCCATAAAATGTCTAAGCAAATCAGAAATTGTAACCCAAATCATTTTAAATTTTGTTAGTAAGCACCATTTTAGATAATGTAACTCTAAAGTGTTCACCAAGGAAAACTCAATTGTCAGATCATTGTGCATGTTTTCTGTTACAATCAACAAGAGAACATGAAAGAACCTGGCTGGTGTGGCTCAGTAGTTGAGAGTTGACCTATTAACCAGGAGGTCACAGTTTGATTCCTGGTCAGGGAAAAATACCAGGGTTGTGGGCTCTATGAGACATGCAAAAGAGAGCCAATCAATGATTCCCTCTCATCATTGATGTTTCTCTCTCTCTCCCTCTCCCTTCCTCTCTGAAATAAAAAAAAAATGTACAAAAATTATCTTTAGAAATATAAAAAATGAAGAATTCAATACTTTTGATGTGAGTTTTTTATTCATAAAAACGGAAAGACTCAAAATCTTTTAAAAATATAGTGAAAGGTTCAGGGAAATTTAATAGATACAAAAATAATTTATAACTAGGTCTTTTCTAATTGAAGTAGTAATAAGATTTTAAAAAATCTATTTAACACAATAGAAAATTCCATTTAACACAATGTAACATTGGAATGAATTTAAAAGACAAGTACCTGACTTTTATGAAGAGAGCAATACGGTTTTTTTGAAGGACATAAAACAAAACCTGAATGAAGAAAAGGAACATACCATATCATTTGATAGAAATATATACCTTTACAACAATGTCATTTTCTCCAAATAATATTAAAAATTCAATGTGATTCCAATTTGAAATCAATTGTGGAGTGATGCTGTGACCTTACTGCCAATGTGAACGTTTTCCTTTGCTTGTTCTTTTTGTTTACTTGTCACGAGAAGCTCCTGCACAAGCAAGGCATGAGAAGAGGGAAAGAACTGTCCAGTGCTGATAAGGTTGGTGAGTGATGGAGGGTGGACCTGACAAAATCCTCAGAGGCAGGAAAAGTTTTCTGAAAATTGGTTCAAATTCTACCATGTGCTGTGAACAGACCATGGGGAGGGGAAAGACTGGGTTGCCTCTAAAGGCCATGCCCCTTGCCTCCAGGGTTATCTATATTTAGTTTGTGCAGAGGAGCCTGGTCAGATGTGGTGGAGACATAACTTTGTGATATGTATTTAAGTGTTGTTTCCTCTGTGATCTTGTAAGAGGCCTCCAGTCTCTTGTCTGGCACTCTGACCAACTGCACAAAAAATTATTTTAAAAGAACAATGTGGGAATCTTCTATGTTCTAACATGTGATCTAGTTTAAAACTTCTAACAAACAACACTGCAGATGAAGAAAGTATCCAATCATACTGAAGATACATGAAAGCCATATTCAGATAAATGCTCGCTGAGAGATCTTCTTGCCAATAGAATTATAATGAAGGGAATTCTTAAGGAAGTTCTTCAGGCTGAAGGAGAACACCAACTATTGGAATGCACATGCACAGGAAAGAATAAAAACACAGAAATTGTAATTGATTTTTTTAAAAAAGCCAGCATTTTTCTGCTTTAACTTTATTTTAAAAACAACTGTTTATGTAAGCCAAAATATATGATATGACTGTCCCCAGGCAATAAAAACTAATAAAAATGTATAATGAGTAGAGATCAATAAAATAAAAAAAATCAATGTAAATATAATTAACAGACATAGTTGTTTTTTGGTGGAAAAAATTGACAAGACCAATAGACTCCTAACATAAATGTTTAAGAAAAGGGAGAGAGAGAAAAACTGGAAGAGAAAGAGAGAGTGTGTGAAAGAGCAATACTAAAAAATAAAAGTATCTCTTAGTACAACTAGAGGCCCAGTACAGGAAATTCATGCATGGGTACAGCTGCCAGCTACCAGCCGGGGCCTTCCTTTGTTCTGTGCTGCTTCCTGGTGGTCAGGGCACATCATAGTGAGCCATCGAATTCCTAGTTGAACTACCAAGGGTACACTTTGCATATTAGGCATACACACACACACACACACACACACACACACACACACACACACTAGAGGCCTGGTGCATGGAATTCGTGCATGGGGAAGTGTCCCTCAGCCCAGCCTGCACTCTCTCCAATTGGGACCCCTTGAGGGATGTCCAAATGCCTCTTTAGGCCCGATTCCAGGATTAGTCCTAAATGGGCAGTCAGACATCCATCTTACAATACAGGACTGCTGGCTCCCAATTGCTCGTCTGCCTATCTTCCTAATTGCCCCTAACCACTTCTGCCTGCCAGCCAGATCCCTCCCCCAACCACTCCCCTGCCAGCCTGATTGATACCTAACAGCTCCCCTGCCAGTCTGGTCACCCCTAACTCCCTCCTCTGCCAGCCTGGTCCCTCCCAACTGCCCTCCCTTGCTGGCTATCTTGTGGTGGCCTTCTTGTGTCCACATGGGGGCATCCATCTTTGAACACATGGGAGCAGCCAGCTTGTGTGTTGCAGTGATGTTCAATTTGTATATTATTCTTTTATTAGGTAGGATTAGATAGGATAGAGGCCTGGTGCATGGATGGGGGCCAGCTGGTTTGCCCTGAAGGGTGCCCTGGATCATGGTGGGGATTCCTTTGGGGTGTGTGGTGGCCTGGGCGAGGGGCCTGTGGTGATTTGCAGGCCGGCCACATTCTCAGGTGACCCAAGTGGAGGTCCTATATCTGGGATTTATTTATCTCCTATAATTGAAACTTTGTAGCCTTAAGCAAAGGCCAGGGCTCTGGGAGCTTGGCTTCCTCCATCGCTGGAGGAAAATCAAGCCTCCTGCTCTCCCCAGCTCCTTGCCTGCCTCCATATTTGTTGGGACTTATTTATCTTCTATAATTAAAACTTTGTAGCCTTGAGTGCAGGCCTGGGCTGGCCGGAGTGTGCGGGAAGCTTCGCTTCCTCCATTGCTGGGGAAACCAAAGCTTTCTGCTTGCTCCATGGCCACAGCCATCTCGATTGGGTTAATTTTCATACTAGCTGGTTGGAATGGCTTGTGGGTATAGCAGAGGTATGGTTAATTTGCATATTACTCTTTTATTAGATAGGATAGATTCTGAAGATTGTAAGAGAGAAGACCAGAGCCTGCAATGAATAGAAACCAAAGAAGACTGACTATGCTTTGAGAAAGGTCAAGTACTAAGTTTTTTGATAAGTTATCAATAGTGAATTGGTCCTTGTGCATGGCAAAACAGAGCTTGTTGGGATCCTGAAAATAACCTTTTACTAGAGTATGCAGAGAAATGCCAGACTATAGTTAGTTGAAAAAAAAAATTATTTATAAGTAGCTCATTCATGAAGCTCGGGTTGGAGTAGAAGAGAAGCATACAGTCTTCCTGGAAAGGGATATACTGACAGTTTGCATTATTTCAGGTTTTCTTTAGAAAGCTAAATATGTTTTCACATCTTCAAGGAAACTGGCCTGCAGAACAATGGAGTATTATTTTCCCTTCTCTATAAAACATATATGGAGATACATAAAATGACATCAGTTGTCTTGATCATCTGAAAACCTTGCTGCAAAAACAACAACAACAAAAACAACAACAATAATCTTGGTTAAATGTAAAATATAATGTTATATTGCTGAAACCGGTTTAGCTCAGTGGATAGAGCATCTGCCTGCGGACTGAAAGGTCCCAGGTTCGATTCCGGTCAAGGGCATGTACCTTGGTTGCGGCACATCCCCAGTAGGGGGCATGCAGGAGGCAGCTGATCATCTCATCAATGTTTCTAACTCTCTATCCCTCTCCCTTCCTCTCTGTAAGAAATCAATAAAATATATATTTTTAAAAATATAATGTTATATTGTTTGTCCATGCTCATTCTTCTTTCAGTAATAAGAGGACTCTTAAGGACTTATAATTGTAGTTTATTAATAATAGTATTCACATTGGGACTGACAGCCAATTAGTTAATGATCTGTTGGGTTAAGGAAAACTACAATTTACATGTTGTAAACAAAATGAAAAAAAGGGGGGTGGGGAATACCTTTAGTTAAGAGATAAAAACTATTAAAAATCTTGTAGATAACTGACCTTTGTTTCAGATAAATGTGTGTATATATAGATATAGTTATGTGCAGATATAGTTAAGAGTGGTTAACGTATCCTGAAATCAATAGATAAAATGGCCAAAAGTATATAATTACGTTGTTAAGTTAGTAGGCAATCATTGTCAGTTTTAGTGCTTTGCCACTGTATCATGCCTTAGGCAAATATTCTCTGTGTTCATGAATATTGGAGAGAGCAAGTCATAAATCTGTAAACTAAACATAAGCATCTTTCAACCTGTCTGGCCTCTTGCAGTGTTTGCCAAGCTTAACATATATTTTAATCTGTGCACTGCTGTTTTTATTTGCTGCCTTCCATCTTTCTGTCCATCTTCCTGACTCCTGTCTTTCCATCGATCCATCATTTTTTCCAATTAAGGGCAAGCCAGATGACAGACATGACAGGCACTCACTGTCCAATGCCACAGATTCTAAGTAGAAGTAATTACTGTGTGTAAAACTGAAGGAGTTTGCCAATGCTACCGCCACAGGTCCCTGCGAAGGTAGCTTATTCGTCTGAGTAACAGGCATGGGGCTGAAGTGAAGCGTGGGGAATACTGAAAGCCATCTGAGAAATGATTATTTGAGAGAATCCTTTTTATTTTTACTGCTGAAAGTAAATGTGTGCTTCTCTGAATTTATAATTGAGGAAATCATTTAATAATGGACGCTGGTATACTCTGAACACTGCAGCCCTAGAGGGGGATTTTTTGAGAAAATGCTACAGGACTATGTGCACAAATATCCTTGATTTTATCTTGTTATAAGACTTGACATTAGAAATAAAGAAACAATACCTTGCAGCTGAGCCATGATAATATCTATTTATTCAGCCAAAGGCAATAAGTGAATTGTGTATAAAATATTAGACAGGCATGTCCATATAATTTGTATGTATTACCACATATGATTTATATATATATATTTAGAAAGCTCAGAAGGTTTTTTTTTTCTCTGTAACTGTTATAGAAGACTAGAGGCCTGTGGCATGATATTTGTGCAAGAATAGGCCTCCCTTCCCTTGGTTTCACACCCGGCTGCCCAGGAGCCTGCAAGTCCTCACTCTTGGCCAGAGCCTCACTCCTATAACTCCCTCCACCCTGCTCCCACCCCCTTATAGCAGGCATCTCACCCTCCACCCCCCACTCCACTCTGTGCCTGCATATACAAATTATCTCACCATCTTTGTCAGGTTAATTTGCATACTCATTCCTGATTGGCTATGGGCATAGCGGAGGCATGGTTAGTGTACATGTTTGTCTATTATTAGGTAAGATTATTAAACCAACGTATTCATCTATAGCTCTTAAAAATGAAAACAGTGAGATTCAAAACGAAAGTATATCCTGATTGTAGTGAACAACATAATCATATCAGAGTATAATGTGAGCACTCATTTTACTTGTCCTGGTGTGATATAATTTCTAATGTATTTCTGTAAAGAAGGCTGAAGATGCCATTTTTTACGATGATATAATAGCTGTTGTATGCCAAGAGTGTTATCTTTAATACAGTTCAGCCTATTAAGGGGCCTGGGATTTCCTTGGGGAAAAGACTGGTTGTGTTTTGGGCAGGAAATGTACAAGGTAAATCTAACACACACAGAAAAAGAAAAAGAAAAAAAAAAGGCTGCTCAAAACTAACAAGGTCATGCCAAAAAGTCCCAAGAATCAGTTTAAATAGAAGCATATAGGCCAATGACAAGCTAGTTGAAAATTAAAACAAACAAAAACACACTATATTGTTTATTAAAACTCTTTAAATGTAGACTATAAGTTCATGAAGACACATGGAAAGAAGAAAAAAGTAGCATCAAAATGATACAATCGTTAGAGTTTGGTAAAGCATCAACTCATTACTCTGAAAATAGATAATGACAAATAAATATACAGATTACTATCTTTCTGGTAAAAACTACACTTCACGATAAATAGCTTTGAGGGTCACTGTTCTTAAAAATGGATTTTACATCATAAATGATGAATAAATGATCAAATTTAAATAACTTACTTTTTGCAATCTATGTCAAAATAACTTATGTAGTCTCTATTTAACTTTATTCAGATATAACAACTCCAAACTAATATACAAATCTAAAAACTTAACATAACTTCTTAAAAAAATTTGGATCAAAGCATCAGTTGTGTTGTGTATATTGCTGATTTATGCAGTTTGTTTCATTATTTTGCATACTTGACTTTATAGTATTTAACATTAAAAATATATAAAATCTAAATCTAGTATTGAATATCTACAGCATACTAGCTGAGTCTCTGAATTTTATGTATCTGATCAGTCTGTGAAACATAGCATTTGTCATCTTAGATTATGGGGAAAAAATGCTGAGAGTATCTTATTACATATTCTTTTCTACAGGTATGGATGAATAATAATGATAAGCTGTAAATCCAAAACCTATATTTAATGGTCGATTAGAGCAGTTTGAACATTGGGAGTGAAACATTTATTGATAAAAAATTTCTGACTCACGTTGTGTTGCGGAATGAATGACAGAAGGAAGGGACTGCTGACAATCAATACACACCAGGGAAAACAAACAGTGAATATCTTTGGAACCTTTGTCAACTCCTATTTGCTTTACATGTGTCAATGGTTTTAGTGAGCCGAGTCTGGGTTCCCACAAATCTCCACAGGGTTCTTCCACTTTGCTCTGCTCTGCATTTTTGCTGCTAACACATCTGCTTGAAATGTCAGCTATAATAAGTGTACATTTTTATTCTTAAGGAGATCTGCAAGTTGAGTGCACGCAGCACCAAAGCAAATACCCAACACAGTTTTAATACATTTTTCAAATCCCATTTTAGCAATATTTGTTCCTGAGATCTATGTATGTGAAGTCTTAAAAGAAGTTTTAAACATCTGCTTGAGACACTGATATGTTTTACTGACTCCAAGGATAGCAGATGCGATAATCCAGGGTGAGTCATTCAGTGTCAGTTTAGTCAGAGGCTGGGGATATCAATGATGCTATGCTTTAATTCAAGAATATATATTATCTGAGACTTTTTTCTCTTAACAGAGTATGCATTTATTAAATTTTCACAGTGCTTATGTATAGTTTATTTTTGGCTTTATTTTCCAGCCTCCACTTATTTCCAAAATTACTTAGGTCAATGCCTTTCCTCCCCAATCTCTTACATTGTGAGACTCTCCTGACCTTCTAAATGATCTTTTAAAATTTGGCATATATTAAGGTTCACTCCTTGGCTATAAATCTCTATGGGTTTTAACAAATGCATAGTATCATGTATTCAGCACAACAGTATCAGTATAGCTTCATTGACCTAAAAAATTGCCTGTTTTTCAGATATGTAACATTTTTTTCTGTCTCCAAGTACCTGGTAGCCATTGATTTTTAAAAATTATCTCTGTAATTATTTTTCTTTATTATTGAAAGTATTAGAAGCCCAGTGCACAAAATTAATGCATGGGGGGAGGGGTTGTCCCTCAGCCCAGCCTGCACCTTCTCCAATCTGGAACCCCTCAAGGAATGTCCAACTGCTCATTTAGACCAGATCCCAGTAGGATCATGTTCAAATGGGCAGTCAGATATCCCTCTCACAATCCCGAACTGCTGGCTCCCAACTGCTCCCCTGCTTGCCCTCCTGATTGCCCCTAACTGCTTCTGCCTGCCAGCCTGATCACCCCTTCACCACTCCCCTGGTTGATTGATCCCTAACTGCCCTCCTTTGCAGGCCTGGTACCCCAACTGCTCTACCCTGCAGGCCTGGGTCCCCACCAACTGCCCTTTCCTGCAGGCCCAGTCATCCCAACTTCCCTCTTCTGCTGGCCTGGTCACCCCTAACTGTCCTTCCCTGAAGGCTTGATCATCCCCAGCTGCCCTCCCTTGTAGGCCTGTCCCTCTCAACTGCCCTCCCCTGCTGGCCATCTTGTAGCAGCCCTCTTGTGTCCACAGAGAAGCCAGCCATCTTTGACCACATGAGGGCAGCCATCTTGTGTGTTGGAGTGATGGTCAATTTGAATATCCCTCTTTTATTAGATAGCATAGAGGCATGGTGCACAAGTGGGGGGTAGTTGGTTTGCCCTGAAGGCTGTCCTGGATTGGTGTCGGGGTTCCCTTGGGGAATGGGGCAGCCTGGGCGAGGAACCTGTGTGATTTGCAGGTAGGCCACACCCACTGGTGACCCCAGAAGAGGCCCTGGTATCTGGGATTTATTTATCTCCTACAATTAAAACTTTGTAGCCGTGAGTGGAGGCCTGGGCCTGCCAGAGTGTGCGGAAAGCTTGGCTTCCTCCATTGACAGGGGCAACTCAAGCCTCCTGCTCTCTTCAGCTCTGTGGCTGCCACCATTTTCATTGGGATTTAGTTATCTTTTATGATTGAAACTTTATAGCCTTAAGTAGAGGCCTGGGCTGGCCAAGGTATGCAGGAAGCTTGGCTTCCTCTATTGCTGGGGAAACCCAAGCCTCATGCTCACTCTGTGTCTGCAACTAACTTGGTTGGGTTAATTTGCATACTGGCTCCTGATTGGTTGGTGGGCATGGCTTGTGGGTATAGTGGAGTGATGGTTAATTTGCATATTACTCTTTTATTAAATAGGATTATATATGTCTCCTTTTTTCTCTCACTAACCCCTTCTAGTCTGCTCCCTCTTAACTTCCCAGGCCTCCACCACTCTATTGTCTGTGTCAATGAGTTATGCATATATGCATTACAAGTTCTTTGGTTGATCTTTTCCTACCCACTCACCCACCTATATCTGTCTTCCCTGTGAGGTTCCACAGTCTGTTCCAGGCTTCTCTGTCTCTGGATCTATTTTGTTCATCAGTTTATTTTGTTCATTAGACTGCACATATGAGTGAGATACTTGTCTTTCTCTGACTGGCTTATTTTGCTTAGCATTATCTCTCCACTTTTGCCCTTTCAGAATGCCATACAAGTTTTCATTATTTATTCTTTTCAAACTACCTTTTTCCCCTTAGCAATGTGTATTTATAATTCATCCTTATCTTTTTGTGACTTGAAGTCTCATTTCTTTTTATCACTGAATAACATCCCATTGTTGGGGTGTGCCAATGCTCTTTATCCACACTTATTGAAGGAGATACTGCTTGCTTCTGTTTTTTGACAATTATAAGTAAAGCTGCTACAAACATTTGCATGGGGGCTTTTTTTTCACCATCTTTGATTTACTATCATTTGAAAAGAATATGATTATATGTAATCTTTTGGCGTTTATTCTTCCTAGTGTTCTTTGAACTCTCTGGATCTGTGGATTCCTAACCCAATCCACTGTTCTTTTGACATTGTCTCTGTAAATGCTGACTCTGAATAATATGTAGCTTGTAGATAAACAACATGCTTGTATAAGAATCTTAGGACCTGACTTCAGGAGATACAGACCCTCACCTTCAGTCATCTCAGTTTTGGGTGATTTGCTGACCTTCACCTGTTAACAGCAGGATGACACACATCAGACTACTGATTATTGAATATTTAATCAGTTTTGAATACTTGGCTGTCATGTATAATTCTTCCTATACATTTTTGCATATTTGGATTCCCTGTGTTATAATTTTGATTTGGAATTTTCCACCTATTTATAAGATATTAGTTACCTGGTGGATGAAATCTATGCATACTCAAAGGATATTAATTAGAGGAAATACTTTAATATTGCTTTTTGCCCTTTCTCTGTAATAGAAGTGTCAGAGATGAAAGAAAATTAGTAAAATGTATATGAAAACCTCCCTCCTATCAGAGTCTGGGGCTCACCATGGGACCCAGAGTCAAGTCCCTGCCCACCCACTTACACCTCAAAATCGCATGAGACCCAGATCCAGCCACTCCCCTCCTCCCCCCACCATTGGGCTAGATACAGACCCAGCCAGTCCCACCCTTGTAAAGCCCTGCTCAGATCCCCTGGCCTGTTGCCAGGATGGGGGGTATGGCCTGAGGTACCCCATCCCAGACTGGGGTGGGGAGTGTGCCTTGAGGTCCTCCATCAAGCCCCACCAGGTGAAGAAGATGGCCACAGATCCCCCATCAATCCCCACTGGGCAAGGGCGTGGCCTGAGTTCCCCCAACCCAGCACTGGGGGTGCACCTTGAGGTCCCCCATTGGGTAGGGGCATGGTCTGAGGTCCCCTGTCAAGCTCTGCCTAGTGAGGGGTATGGCCTGAAGTCCCCTGTCAAGCCCCACCTGTGGGGGGAGGGCACAGCCTGAGGTCCCCTGGCCTGGTGCTGGGGTGAGAGGAGCTGCCTGAGGTCCTCTAGCCCAGCACCAGGACAGGAAGCACACCTTGAGGTCCCCAATCATGCCCCGCCATGTGGAGGGCATGGCCTTAGGTCCTCTGGCCTGGCACTGGGCCAGGGTGTGCGGCCTGAGGTCCCTCAGCCTGATGCCAGGGTGGAGGGCACGGCCTGTAGTCCCCTGTCAATCCCCATGGGGGTGGGAGAGGGTACAGCCTCAGGTCCCTGCTGATTGCTCCTTAAGGCTTCTTATAGGAACTTGGCCTCAGCTGTGGGTGCAGCCATCTTTGTGATGGAGTGATGGCCAATTTGCATATTCCCTCTTTATTAGATAGGATACTGATCTGTAGCTTTCTTGTGTCTTTATTTGGTTTTGGGGTAATTTCTTACTCATAGAATGTGTAAGAAAGTGTTCCCTCTGCTTCTATTTTCTGGAGCTTAAAGAGTTTTGGGATTAGCTTTCTTAAATATTTGGTAGAGTTCAGTGAAAAAAACTCTAGGCCTGTTTTTTTTTTTTCTTCCAAAAGGAATTTCTATAATAGATATGGGCCTATTCAGATGATCTATTTCTTCTTATGTAAGTTTTGGCAGGTTGTGCCTTTCAGGTACTAGTCCAATTCTTTCAAATTTTTGAGTTTCTGATCATGTATTTTTACATAATATTCTGTAAGCTTCTTAAACGATGCCCCTTCCTTCATTTGCAATATTGGTAACTTATGTCTTCTTTCTGTTTTCCTTATTAACCTGGCTAGAAGTTTATCAATTATATTATTATTTCAAAGAACCACCAATTGGATTTTACTGACTTTCTCATTTTCCCTATTGATTTTTTTCTATTTCATATTTTCCATTTTATTGATTTCTGCTTCAAGTTATTTCTTTTCTTCTTCTTTATTTATGTTTATATTGCTCTTTTTTTTCCCCTACTATCCTAGGTGAAAGCTTATGTTTTGGTTTTAGATCTTAATTCCTCTATAATATATGCATTGAATGCTATAAATTTTCTTCTAAGCACTGATTTCAAATTTTGATAAGTTGTATTTTTATTTTTATTAAGTTTATATTATTTTTTAATATCTCTTGGCATTTCCTCTTTGACCCGTTAGTTATTTACAAGTATGTTGTTTAATCTCAGAATATTTGGGTGTTTTGCATCTGTTTTCTGTTATTGGTCTCTAGTTCTGTTATTGGTCTCATTTTGTTCTGAGAGCATACTTTAGATGATTTCACTTATTTTAAGTGTATTGATGTGTGTTTCATGCCCCTGAATGTGATCTTTCTTGGTACATGTTCCATGTGAAATTGAGAAGAAAGTGTGTTCTTCTTTTGTTGGATAAGAATTCTATAAGAGTCAATTAGATCCAGTTGATTGATGGTGCTTCAGTTCAACTACTTCCTTACGGATTTTCTGCCAGCGAGACCTGTCAGCTGCTGATAGAGGTCTGTTGAAATCTCCAACTATAATAATAGAGTTGTTTATTTCATCTTGTCATCCTATCAGTTTTTGCCACACATACGTTGGTGCTTTGCTGTTAGGCATGTCCATATTAAGGATCGTTAAGTCTTCTTGGAAAATTGACCTCTTTTTCATTATGTACTAAACTTCTTTATTTCTGATAAATTTTTAAAAATATATTATATTGATTTTTTTACAGAGAAGAAGGGAGAGGGATAGAGAGTTAGAAACATCCATGAGAGAGAAATATCAATCAGCTGCCTCCTGCACACTCCCTACTGGATATGTACCCATAACCAAAGTACATGCCCTTGACCGGAATCAAACCTGGGATCCTTCAGTCCACAGGCCAACGCTCTATCCACTGAGCCAAACCGATTAGGGCTATTTCTTTCTTTCTTTCTTTCTTTCTTTTTTTTAACATATTTTATTGATTTTTTTTTTTTTTTTTTTACAGAGAGGAAAGAAGAAGGATAGAGAGTTAGAAACATCGATGAGAGAAACATTTATCAGCCTCCTCCTACACATCCCGTATTGGGGATGTACCTGCAACCAAGGTACATGTTCTTGACCAGAATTGAAACCTGGGACCCCCTCCCCCCGAGGCCACAGGCTGACGCTCTATCCACTGAGCCAAACCGGTTTTGGCAAGGTAAGGGCTATTTCTGATCGATTTTTTACCCCACATCTAAACAGTCTTTCTGTGGGTTCCCCATGTTTTTATCTTCTCAGCCTGGATTGTTACAAACAGTTTTCCTTTAATGTCGGTTTTCTTCTTTCTTAAAAAGCATATTTGTGGTATGTTTAGTGATGCCTGGGGATTTAAACTGTCATGGTTTGATCTTCTCCTTTCCCTGTGTGTTTCCCTGGGTCTTCTCTACATGGATCTGAAACCTGGTGCTGTAGGTTATGGATACTTCTGAGAGCAGGCATTTGTTATTTCTGGGTCTCATGACATGTAAAGTCCTTTACTGTTTACATATCTCTTCTCATGTATCTCTGGACAGAAGTGGGACCAGCATGGATCTGACAGAGTAAAGTGGTTTGGTCACACCACTCCCCCTCACAGGTTCTTGCAGGATTCCCTGCCATGTAGCGTTAGTGAACATGTCATCTGGGAATTATTTATTTTCCTATCTCTTTTAGTCTGTTTGTTTTTATAAAAAGGTTTGGTAATTTTAAAGAAGTGGCTGTAGACTTGATCATGTTGTTAGTCACTCAGAAAAAAATATTGATCTTTATTTATAATATTGTTATTTATTCTTCTAGAAAATTAAATTAATTTATTATGTCTTTATATGGAACCTAGACAAACTACTGGGTATATATCATATATTAATAAATCATATAACATTTTAGTTATAAACTCTATATTATGTACTATATTATATGCATTGTTCACTATAAAATATATTTTACACAATCTATATTAAATAGTTTAAGTATGATTAGTAATTTCCAGTAACATTTTATACAATTCCTTGTTGACTTTATGATAATATAATATATTTAATTTATTTACTCTCTCCCTCATTAGAACCTAAGCCACTTGTGAATTGAAATTATATATTATTACTCTTTATGACATGACTAAAAAATACTAGATATGTGTTAGCAGTTAAAATATAATTTAAAAATGTTATAGTTCAAACTTGAAGCATTTTACTACTTAAACATTGGTATTTTAAACTTCCAACTTAACAACCAAGTATATATCCACAGAAATCAAAAAAAACACTTTCTGGAAAAATAAGCAGTAAAAAGAAATTATAGGACATGACATTGAAATCACATTGCAATATTTACTAGTAAATATTTACTAGTAAATTTCAAACATAAAGTTCCATGGTTATAACAATATTGCATATGTATTTGTAATATCATAATCATTGCTATATATAAGACTGAGTTTTCTAAAGAACTTCTAAAATAGTATATGAGGCCAGCAGGTGTTGTTCAGTAACTCAACATGGATCCATGAACCAGGAGGTCAGGGTTCAATTTCTGGTCAGGGCAAGTTCTTGGTTTGTGGGCTCTATCTCCAGTGAGGGGTGTGTACAGGAGGCAGCCTATCAATGATTCTCTCTCATTATTAATGTTTCTATCTCTCTTTCCATTCTTCTCTCTGAAATCAATTATTAAAAAAAAATAAAATAGTATTTGAGATCAAAATATCTAACCTTGTATGAAGTAATTTTTGCACACTTGCTTGCTAAGATACAGTAGCAGAGCAACTTTGAAACTCATTGTTCTCTACAAAATTTCACTTTAAATACATTCTTGGGGAAATGAAAAATGCATATTTTATTTAGTTATCCAAATATTTCTTTCCTGCATATCATCCTACACTCAATAAAATTATTATAAAATATTACCAGACCCTTCCTTAATGAAGTATGTGTTTGAAAGATGATATTTTGGTAGAAACAGCATCTTGTATCTTATATAGTTTTCTTTTCTTTCTTCTTATCTATTACTAATGTTCTCTTTTTTTAATGTAGAAATAAATGTATAGTAAATTGGCCCCTTAAATCCTACAATCTATATTAAATTATTTCCCTGTGGAAAACTATACTTACATCAACAATGTTTGTATGTTTCTTCACATCTTTGAAAGGGTATATCAGATTTGACTTTTCAGTTTTATAGTTCCTCACCATTCTCTAGCTACTTTTTCCCCAGTATCACCCATATTATTTTAATATGGAGTGTTTGTTAGACATTTTTCAAATAGAAGTATCTAGAAGGTGTTCAAAAATGTACAAGTATTTTTGAAATTTATAAACTGAAAGATCTGTACACAAGTCTTTCCCATTCTTGGAGACAAACCCTAGCACTTGTTCAACCATTTACTTGACTTTCACTGCCCATTTCACATAAACAATCAATTCATCTTTCTCTGTGCAGCCTGTGAATAGGACTGCATTGCCAATTGACAGGTAGCACGGATTTCCCTGGCTAGCTGCCTCTTTGCTCTTTTTCCTGTGCTGTCACCATAGAGGAATGACTCTAAGCCCTGGTAAAGAAAACACTTTCTGAAAAATAGTGCCATCCAGGTAGGAAGAACAGAATACATATCCACATGCAAATCCTATTTGACTTCGTTCTTCCTAATAGGACTTGTGCTTTGTCTGACCACACGACCATTCCAACAAGCACAAAAATTATTAAAAAATAAAGAACTTTACAAGAGCTAAAATAATAGCCATTGGCTTCTGTATGTTATGCTGAAATGTCCAAGAAATATCAAAACAAATCCCAATAAAAGAAGAGCAACATTACCTATAAAAGAGCCAGCCAGCCAGATAGAGACATCAACTTGAAAGAAAAGGCCTAGGGTCTATTTTGTTCAAAGCTTGCCTTTAAGGGAGTTTTTCTCTGTCTCTCTTATTTTCATTTCTTTTTCACACAGAGGTTTATATTTCTATGAATGAGCACAGTGCTTCTTCTGGTAGACTTTTATTTAGTATATCATTATAAGTGCTCAGTAAGATATATTCCTACTTAAGAGACATTAAGAATGGTGAATTTACAAATGGGGCAGTTGGACATTAGTTCTCCAAACAATTCCACCTAGAAAAGGTCTGTTAGTAAGGATAGCCTTGGTAATAGAAATGTCAGAGGTTCTTGCTACTCAGCATTGTTGTTGAGGTGGTCTTTTTGGTAGAAGCCCACGGTTTGTGTTTCACACAGAGTCTTACTTTTATACCTTGATATACACAAGATAAGTATTATATATGTGTCTAAGAATTATACCCTTGCTTCAGTTTAATTCTGATCAATTTTCCATTGATAGTATTAAAAATGCAGGTGATTTAAGGCAATCACTTTATGTTTCATGTATGTAAATAGAGCATCTGCAATGTAGTCTCCTGATAATGTGTCCTCTTTTTCTGTACCTAGCACTATCATAACATAAGTATGTTATATATTAGGCAATGGATTATTTGGTCTTATAGAGTTTGTTTTGCTTTGTTGAGTTTTAAGAAATTATAAAATGCCGTGAGACAAATGTAGATTTTTTTGTTTGCCATTAAGAGTTAATGATCATTGACAAAACAATGTTTATATACTAAACTAGAGGCCTCATGCACTGGTAAGGTCCCTAGAGGCTGCTGGTCGCAGGCCAGGTACTCCTTCCCTTTCCCAGGCCAGCCCTGCCCCCTGGTCGAACTCCCAAACAACTTCTGGTAGAGGGGACAATTTGCATACTACACTTTTACTATATAGGACTAGAGGCCTGATACACACAAATTTGTGCAAGAGTAGACCTTCCTTCCCCCGGCTGCTGGCACCAGCTTCCCTCCAGCACCCGAGTCCTGGGCTTCCCTTCTCTGGCCTCGGGCAGGCACCCGGGACCTGGACTAGTTTCCCTCTGGTCTTGGCTTCCTCAGGAAGGATGTCCAAAATGACATCCAGAAGATATCCAGTCTAATTAGCATACTAGTATTACCCTTTTATTATTATTGATTGCTCTTAAAAAGGATAAACAACTTGATAAAGTTTATATTTACAAATTCAAGGTAATCAACTCTTGTGTTAATAAATATCACTATCGATTAGCCAACAAATATGATAAAATGGCTTTACAAAATTCCATATTCATTATTCCTCTTGTAAATCACTTGTGTGGTATTCATTTGATGGATTCAGAAGTTTACTTATATGATTTTTTTAGTCATAACTTTATTAAAAACATTATGAGCAGAATAATAAAAGTCACCCAGAATCTATATTCATAAATTTATATTTGAAGTTACATTGTGTTACTGGGGAAAAAAATCTATATAGACTGCCTTTTGATCCAAGAATGTTATTGTTATGTTTTAAAATGAGTTCTAATAATAATCTCATTATTTGACCTCAGTAGACAAAGTAACTTACACATATGTTTATGTTAAATGAATCTACATTTGGGAGAAATTAACAATCAATCTGGAGTTTAAATTCTAACTATTTCCTCATTGAACATACATATTACCATAAACCTGAGTCCCACTGCCACAATATAAATCTATGCATCCGTGATAGGCATTTTGTATTTATATTCGTGCACTGGTAGTGTCCCTAACAGCTGCCAGCTGCCAACCAGGTACTTCCTCCCATCCCCCTGGCTGTCTGTCCCATTCCCCCCATCGCTACTGCATGTTACTGCCTGTGGGATGATTGCCCCTCCATCGCCTGGCTGCCAGGTGCTGAGGGTGCAGGCCAAAGGCCCCATCCCCTGCGCCGCTGGTCCACTGGTCTTCCTGTGATCAGATCGGCAGGGCCTCAGGCTCCGGCCCGGCTCCCTCAGTGCCTGGGAGCCCAGCAGCAGGATGATTCAATCTGCAGGGCAACGGGCCCACGCCTGACCACTAGTCTCTCGTACCTGCCTTGGCCTAGAATCGCCCACTCACCTGCTCCACCATCCCGCCCAGGTCCCCTCTCATCAGGATCCACTGGAGCCTGCAGCACCTCCACTGCTGCCCATTTGCCAGCACCACATCATCAATGCCCACCATGTTCTGCGCCATCCCCATTCCCATCCCCTGGTGGTCAGTGCACATCATAGCAAGCAGTGGAACTCCTGGTCTAGGGGACAATTTGCATATTAGGCTTTTATTATATTGAGTGCTTCTTTTAAAAAAAATATATTTCTTTATTGACTTCAGAAAGGAAGGTAGAGGGATAGAGAGATAGAGACATCAATGATGAGAGAGAATCATTGATTGGCTGCCTCCTGCACACCCCCTACTGGGGATCGAGCCCACAACTCGGGCATGTGCCCTTGGCCAGAATCAAACCTGGGACCCCTCAGTCCACAGGCCAACACTCATCCACTGAGCCAAACCGGCCAAGGCTATTGGGTGCTTCTTAAAAATATTGAAAGCAGCTTCTCATAAGACAAAAAAAAGTATCCAATACTCCAGGAATAGTCTTAGAGCAATGTAGCACAGTCGCTCCAGTTCTTGAGTCAGTCTGCGGGATTTAATTTTGGTGTTGGCCATTATTAGGTGTGTCATGTTGAAAAAGTTACATGACTTCTTAAAATATTAGCTTCTTCATCTAAACAATAGGTAAATCTAGTACTTAATTCCCAGATTATCGTGAAGGTTACATATGACAGAATTCATAGATTATTAGAACAAATCTTAGGTGCATAGAAAATAAGTGGTAGTCAATTTGTGAGCTAGTTCCAGGCACTTATCTATCTTTCTAGGATCAAGGCAATCACCAAACAGCACTAGAAGCTCTGTTACATATATATATATATATATATATATTGGCTTCTGAGAGGATGGGAGAGAACAAGAGGTAGAAACATCAATGATGAGAGAGAATCATTGACCGACTGTCTCATGCGTGCCCCACACTGGGGATTGAGCCCACAACCAGAGCATGTACCCTAACTGGGAATCAAACTGTGACCTCCCTGTTCATAGGCCAATGCTTAACCACTGAGCCATGCTGGCTGGGCAGCTCTGTTACTTTTTGGAGCTCTAAATATCATTGAGATTAGCTGAAGAGATACTATTACAACCTCTTCTCTTCCGACTGTCATTGTTCCTTTGGCCCAGGAAAGTTAATTCTTTCCTAATGTGCACCAAACGTACCTTGTTTGCCTTTTGAAAATTTATGCTGCTATTAAACATCAAAAATTGTGTCTCATGGAAGTGCCTTTCTGGGAGGGTGTGCTGTTACTGTTGAATTATCTGTTTGTGCTATCATTAGGTGCAAAAGCTTTGAAGTAGGACCTCAAGCCAAAATCCTCACAGATGTTGCATGGAAATAAACTTCAAAAAGGATGCACAATGCTCATTCATAGACAGGTAAACATCTGTGAGAGAGAGAAGAAAGCGTGAGAGGAAAAAACTCACTTAAAGGCTTAGCTTTGAACAAAACAGGCCCTAGGCCTTTACTTTCAAATTGATGTCTCTGTTTATACAGCTTCCTGCCTCTTTACTAGATAACGACTGCAGTCTCACTTTCTGAACTAATTTACATTGATCTCTTCCTTACCTCCCTATAGTTTCTTTTAAAGTGAGGTTTGTTTTCCCTAATGAGAATCAGCTGTGAGCAGGGGTGACCAAAAGAAAATAAATCTTCTTTAGGAAGCTATGCCTCTGCTTAGGCTGATATGTGGGGAAGAGAAGAGGCCGGTTATGCATAGAGGACCTGGAGTTTAAAATTGGAGATTCTGTAAATGCAATGTCTTTAGACTCACCATCTCTTTTTTACTGTAAGTGATTGTATTCCAGATACTAAGGCTGTGAAAAGAGGATAAACAACACTGTAAAAAAAAAAAAGAGCATTTTTGATAACTATTGGGCAATGAATTAAACTCTTTATAATAATAAAAGTGTAATATGTTAATTAGACCAGACATCCTTCCGGATGTCCTTCCGAACCACCTCTGGACAAAGCCGGGGCTGTGAGGGAGGCCCGGTCCTGGGTGCCAGAGAGAAGCCAGTGCCAGCAGCCAGGGGGAAGAAAGACCTGCACTGGCGTGAATTTCATGCATTGGGCCTCTAGTTTTTAATAAGTGTACAACGTTTAGATCAAGTTTTACTTTAATAACTTTTTTTTTCTTATTAACTGTTGCCTTTAGAAGTACTGATGCCACCCTAAAATAAAGAACAAGCAAACAAAACTACAAATTAGAAAGGGCCAGTCTATCAGGATTATAGCTGATCTCTCAAAGCCTAAAGCTTACTCAAAACCCCCAAATAATTTATCAAACAATGTTATCACTGGAGATAAACAGCCCAGTTCCTTTTGAGTTTTCAAGTCTCTTGTCTTCTTCTTATTAGTTTATCATATGATTTATTTTTCAAAAACAAGGATCTATCAGATTTGTGCCACTAAAGCTCTTCACCAGTTTAATCTTCATTTATGCTTGAAGGCAGAGCAGCCTGCGCGATGCCTCAGCTTTATGAAATGTAAATTCTTTGCCCTTCCTGTACAAGCCAAGCTTCCCTCACCTCCAAGTGTTCTGGAACTGATCGATGGCAAGCCTGCTTCCAAAAGTTTTTTCTCTTCTCATCCTCAGTGAGAATATATCAATAAATAGGGAGAGATGATGATGCTACTGAGGCCTGGGAGCCCAATCTCTCATTTCAGCAGCTCAGCTGCTGTTACTCCTGGCTCAGCGGTTCCATTTTTGTTCTCAATGGAATGCATGGGGATTGCTTTGACAGCTAGCCCCAAAGGCAAAAGGCAGAAAACGTCTTGCTTTTTAAGCCTGCTTTTACTGGCTCACCAGTTCAGCACAGTAGCAGCTATAATGATAACTGGAGAGTTGGTAAAATATTTCAAATAGCGCTGTCCTGAGTTAAAAGAAAACAAACTTATTAAGAGTATATCTTACTCTGAAGATATAAGGAACTATCATAGTCTTCTGGTTAACACTAATTATCTTTATATTAGTCAATATTCCTATTATTATTATTATTGTGTTCTTTTTTCTTAAAAGCTTATGAGTTTTGAGTCAGAACCATGTGGGTGAAGAAACCTGATTTTATCACATATGAGCATTATGTCTGGGAAGATTAGAATAACCCTTTAACCTCCTTGAAATGTATCTTGTCTCTTTATTAGTTTGAACTCAGCTATAAGTCGTTTGAGGTAATCATATGCTGGTTAAGTTTTTGTGATGCTGAAATAACATAATATATGTTCGTGTCTGGCATTCTGGCAGACACTAAAGTAATCAAATAACTCAGCATGGATTGTTTTTGTCTTTTAATGAAACTCTTAAAACTCTTTTCTCGGTCAGATTAAATACATCTATCTCAAGAGCAAGGGGTTCCCTGATTTTTTTCCTTTATCCTCATAGCTTTTGGTGTCTTTTATTGGCCATAATGAATTAAATCAGGGCCCCGCAAAAAATATGTCTCTGCCCTAATATCCAGAACCTTGAAATATGATCTTGTACAGCAAAATATGTTATTAAGTTTACATTCAAAAGGAAAAACTCACCCTGGATTATTCAGGTGGGTCCTAAATGCCATCATGTTTATCTTTATGACAGAGAAACTGTTTTCAGGCAGACAGAAATGGAGAGACACAAGCAGACAAGAGAAGATTAGGCTGAGGATGCAAAGAGATTGAGGAACACATCCACAAAAACCAGGTAGCACTTGGAGTCACCAGAAGCCGGATGTGGCAGAAACAGACATGCAGTTATAGCTTTTGGAGGAAGTGCAGCAGCTCTGCCAACACCTTGATTTAGGACCTTTGGTATCTATAACAATGAGATAATAAATTTCTATAGATTTAAGTCACCTAGTTTGTGATAATTTTTTTAACAACTACAGGATGCTAATACATTGCCATTTTATCATTTTGAGCATTCAATTTGTCTTTGGGCAATCTTATCAGTAGACTGTTAGGATATTGATAGTAGAAATCACATCTTCTCTTTGTGTTGGACTTAGTATCTTGTATGATTCCTTACACATAGCAGGGACTAGAAGAAAATTCCCAAGTGGATTAATGAATACCACTACCAGAGAGAGAATTATTCTGGACAAAATCCCTAAATACAATGATTTAGAATACTTTAGTGAAAAGTCAGCAAGAGTGACAAATTATCTAAAGGATGTAGCTTTTGGGGAAAGGTTAAAATGAAACATGCATTTTTGCACTGAAAATTTAAAATGGTGACATAGTAAATAACTGTGATTGACAAATCCACAAGGTGAATTGACACTCTGACAGGGATACTAACAGGGTTTTTGTATATTATGTTGCCTGTACTTCTGGTTTCCAGTTAAAATTGTAAGGAGCTTATAAATTGTCATTCCCTTTCTTAAAAAAAAAAGATGAATAAACTGAAAATCAATAACTCTTTTCAGAGTTAACAGAGAATTGAAGCCACAGGGCAAACTACTGCCCTTAAACCTGGAGAGATGGGTAAATACAGACTATCACATTTTTTATTGGAAGGATAGGCCCATAAGTGGGACTGAAACCCATCATTGGTCAAAGTAGGAACACAAACTATAATTGATAAATTGCTGGAGGTTTGGTGTGTACTAACTTGAGAATTAAAATATCCAGGTGGCCCCAGTCTGCCATGAGTTTACTTCCTGGAACCCCATCAGGTTCTCACTGTGAGCATTCGAGAAATTTCCACTTCTGGAAGACGGAGGGTTGGAAAAAGCAGTATTTTGAAATATACTCGTGTATCTCTGTTCTCCTTAATAAAGCCTGTCCTCAAGGAAACCTGTTTCATCAGAGCCTACCTGTTTTGAATTGATGTAAGCCTAAGCTACCTAGCAGAGGGGAAATGCTCAAGTCCAGTACTCCAGCTCTTTGAAAGAAAAGAAAATGGTAGATGATAGATTTGAATGCATGTTTAGAAAATAGAAGTTTAATGAAAGAATAATTGTTTCAGCTGGGCAGGGAAGCAAAGAGACTGCTTAGGGGCATCTTAGCCATTCCCGAGCTAATTTGATACATAATTCAAGAAAAATTCAACTCTGAGACCCAACATAATTACCAATGGATGGGCTCTAGAAAAATTAATCCAAAACAGGAAAGCATGAAGATCAAGAAACAAAGGATGCATCATAGTGAAGGAAGTCCTAGGTGGAAGATGAATGAGAGTCCAAGGAAGAAGACTGTGCTGCAAGAGTAGAGAGCAGCCCGTCCACACAGGAATAGAAGAAACATCTACAAGAAAAATTAGGGTTGGGGAAAAAGCCTCATTCTGGGAGTAGAACTACTGGATAGTTTGGGAAAAACATAAAAATAGTTACAGAAAACAAGGCATTGGAAGCACTGAAATAGCTATTATCTCCAGGAAAACACAAGGGTGTACAGAAGGTAATTTAATTATGTGCATGACTGGGTCATTCAATGAACACACTTTACATAGTATCATTATTTTTCTCTATGGGTATATTTCTTTGTCAGTTTTATTAAGTAAATGGAAGAAAATAAGCTATTTGTGTTTCAAACGGGTGAATTTGATTTTTTAAATATTCATAAAATTATATAGTACAGAGAGATTGTTAGTGATTAACAGATATATTACTTCTGTTCTTCTGAACAATCTCAGAATTACATAAACTTGTACTGGCTGTAAAACATTTCATTTGAAGTGGTCCTTTATTTAAATTTTGGCCTAGATGGTTTTGTTTTGTTTTTTTTGTGTGTGTGTCCCCCCACCCCAGCAATATTGTTTGTTTAATATAATTTAGTCACGTAGTTTCTTCATTTCTCTTTATCCAATCTTGTTTCATTAATTTTCCCTTAGCTCTCTCTTCCATCTTATTGTATTATAAATTGAATGTTTTTCTTAATATCTCATCTCTTCTTAATCTGTGGAACTGATTACCTTCTAAAGAATATACAATGAATATGTGCATGGATGGAAATTAATTTGGATTTTCACCACAAAAGTAGAGAGAGGCATTACTTCTAAAAGAGGAAAGGAAAATAGGAAAATAACATAAAACATGCTTTCTGCACTACATTTTGGATAATCCTCTCTTCCATTATGGCACTTCTACTTTTTTTTTCCTTTCTTTATACACATGTAGATTCTGTATCATTTCACATCCATTTTTTGGTATATTACTATCTAACAAAGTACAATTTTTTTGTTCTATTAAACTGATTACTTTATTTCTTATATCTCCTTGGGTCACTTTGCTTCTGCTTCTGATGGGGAACAAAACACTTTAAAAAATCCATAATTGTGCTTATAGTGTGGTTTTCCTTAGGCACAATTTGAAGTTCTCAGTTTAATATGGAAAAAATTATTCATAAAAGCAATGCACTTTGTCACATAAAAATGCAATTGCAGGTGTATAATATATTTTATCTTCAGAGTTCTCAGTTCAATCATGTAATATTTATAAAGATGTTACATATCAATGTTTCTTATAAAATACAGTATCCCAGAAGTTTTATATCAGTAATAATCAGTTTATACTAATTACTAATAAATAAATATGCGCAACTATTTTCTGAGGCCTATATTACTATATGCAATTTATATATAAGGAAATAATGACTTACAAGAGTAGTTGTTCAAGATTAATAGCTATTAATGACAATTGATTATATTTCATAATTATTTACATTGTATAATATTTACTTTATTTTGACTATATATTTCTTAGCCTTAGAATAGCTGGCCAAAAGAAAATAAAGAATACAACTTTTTTATTGAAATGAAGTTGTTCGTTTTAATTCATGATGTGGAATTGAAAACAAAAACTCAAAAGAATCAATAATGTATACATAACAATGGATGGTACTGACTTCTGAAATTGTCAACATAAATATATCAGCATAAGCCTGCCAAAAGATTTAATTATAAGTTCAAATAGACAGAAGATCACTACAAATAGTGAGAAGTATTTTCCCTGACAGGCCACAGAGTCCTTGTTATTATATTATGCTCAATAGTTAAGGAAATAGTCATTAATTTGGTGACTTAAACATTTAATTTTCTAGAGACATCAGAGTGAACACCGAATGGCATGAGATTTTTGCATGCAATTTGTATTGCAAACAAAACCAAACACTACACAGTGACACAAAATAGAGTTTGCATGAACTCAGACATTTAACATGCTCTTGATTGAGAATGTCCAACTCTGTAAATTTATCATTTTTCCCTTGTGGATGTACATCCCATATAATAAATAGGTAATATGCAAATTGACCATCACTCTAACACACAAGATGGCCACTTCCATGTGGTCAAAGATGGCCACCTGCATGTGGACACAAGAAGGCCACTATAAGATGGCCAGCAGGGGAGAGCAGTTTAGATGATCAGGCCAGCAGGGGAGGGTAGTTAGGGACAACCAGGCCAGCAGAGGAGGGCAGTTGGGGACAACCAGGCCAGCAGAGGAGGGCAGTTGGGAGGGACCACGCAGCAGAGGAGGGCAGTTGGGTGGGATGCAGGCCTGCAGGGGAGGGCAGTTAGAGGTAACCAGGCCAGTGAGGGACCAGTTAAGTGTTGATCACACTGGCAGGGGAGTGGTTAGAGGGTAATTAAGCTGGCAGGCAGAAGCAGTTAGGGGCAATCAGACAAGCAGGCAGGTGAGTGGTTGGGAGCCAGCAGTTCTGGATTGTACGAGGGATGTCCAACTGCCTGTTTAGGCCTGATTCCTCGAGGGGTCCCAGATTGGAGAGGGTGCAGGCTGGGCTGAGGGACATATCACCCTCATGTACAAATTTCATGCCCCAGGCCTCTAGTACTTCATAAAATTTAATAAAAATTACAACAAATATGTTTATACTAACTTCAAAATTTTAAAACTAGTCTGGAGAGGAAATCTGGGATCATTTACCATTCTTCCACCTTCTATAGTCCATTGTCCCTGCTCTTCCTTATTGGAATTCCCAGTCTAGTGACATTTATACTTCCTCCCATCAACAGGGCTTTCCTTCTCCTCATTTAGGTTTCTCCCTTTTAAATTCTTTCGCTTCTGATTCCAACCTCTCACTTCCTAGTACTTGACAAATCCTTTGCTGTTTGTTTGTTTACTATCTCAGACCAGTTACACTTACTTATGGCCCTATTCATAAAACTGCCTTCTCCAGGTGTGGGATTATATAGAAAAAATCATACAGCCTGAAAGATGGGGATTGTACTGCTCTATGCATACAATTATCTTTTGTTTGGGCATTGTTAGTGGTGTAAAACCCACAATCTATGGCATGAAAAAAAAATGTAACCCCTGTCATAACTCTCCATCCATCTTCTCTAACCCCAGCTTCTTTTGCTCTGGTATTGTTGCCCTTGCCTTAATTACTCAGAATAAGTATGCGTCCCTCATTAGACCTTCACATGATTTTCACTGTGTGTGACAGACTTTCCTATCACATTGACTGCTTGCATAAAAGAATGCTACACCTCAGTTTAAACATCCTCTGAGAGTCTTTACTTTACCTGCTCTTTGCTTTTATTTATATGAGTTTCCAGAGTACACAGGAGTCTTCTTCAGCTTACATTGCATAGTGACAGATATTTTGGCAGGACATGATGGACATGTACACACTATACATAGTGAAAGTGGGAAGGGTATTTACCTTTGTTTCTGTGCCTATGTATCCTTTCTCTCTTTCTCTCATTGAAGTTTTTTACTTTTTATTTTTTTTATTTTACTTACTCTCACTAAAGTAACCATGAATTTAAAAATGTTCCCAAATGGATTTCACTTAAGTATCATAGTTGACTCCACTGCCATAACAAAATACTGCAGAATAGGTGGCTTATGCAACAGACATGCATTTTCTCATAGCAATGAAGATTAATGTCTGTCAGAGCTCTATTTCAGGGAAGAGCTTGCTTCTTAGTTTGCAGATGTCCATCTTCTGGCTGTGTCTTCACAAGGCAGAGAGAAAGAGAAAGAGGAAGAGGGGGGGGAAGGTGGAGAGGAGAAGTTTTCTATTGTCTTTTCTGGTAAGAACAATAATTATATCACATCCCGACCCCAGACTTAGAACATATTTTAACCTTAATTAGATCCTTGTAAACTCCATCTCCAAATACAGTCACATTGGTGGGTAGATGTAGGGCATGATTCAGTCCATAGCACTGAATATTGATGAGGTAGCTAAGTGACTAAAGTACTGGCTTACTTTTCTATGATATTCTAAGTACATTAACTGTCCTTAAATTATTAATTGTGCATTAATCAAGCAGATTTATGGGTTTCAGCAAACTCACCCAAATTAGGAAGTGAAACTGAGATTTCCTATCTTTAGGGACATTTTCAAGAAGTGTGTTCTTACCAACCTAGGAAGCATAGTGCTATATTTGTGTGTTCATGGTTCTTAGAGACATGAAAGTCTGAGAGAGAATGGGTATATTTGGAAGGGAAGTTAAAACAATTGAGCAGAGAGGCAACAAGGCATAGTTTGGAAGTCTTTAATATCTGCCTCATTCCTATCATTTTTCTTTTTTTTTAAATACATTTTATTTTTTTAAAATATATTTTATTGATTTTTTACAGAGAGGAAGGGAGAGAGATAGAAAGTCAGAAACATCGATGAGAGACATCGATCAGCCGTCTCCTGCACACCCCACAGTGGAGATGTGCCCGCAAGCAAGGTACATGCCCCCAACTAGAATCAAACCTGGGACCTTTCAGTCTGCAAGCTGACATTCTATCCAGTGAGCCAAACCGGTCTCGGTGTCATTCCTATCATTTTTCTATACACATTATTTTCTTTAGGAAATGTGTATTTTCTTATTCTTATAAAGGTGTGTTTTGCAACTATAATCTCAAAAGCCCATAAAATAATCTGGAGAATTTGTTTTACATTTTTTCTTTTTAATATTTTAATAAATTAAAGTTTCCTCTAAACCTGCTATAACTGTAATCCCCCTCTCCCCCAAAAAACAAACAAAACAAAACTGTTTTCATTATTTATCATTCAAAAATCCTATCTAATAAAAGAGTAATATGCAAATTGACCATACCTCTGCTACACCCACAAGCCAATCAGGAGTGGGTATGCACATTAACCCAACCAAGCTGCCACAGATAGAGCAGGAAGGAGGCTTGGATTGCCCCATTGGTGGAGGAAGCCAAGCTTTCCACCCACCCTGGCTGGCCCAAGCCTCCAATTAAGGCTACAAAGTTTCAATTATAGAAGATAAATAAATTCCAACAGAAATGGCTGCTCTTCTCCAGGCTATAAAGTTTCAATTGTAAAAGATAAATAAATTCCAGATACCAGGGCCTCTGCTTGGGTCATGGGGGGAAGGGGATGTGTGGCTGGCTTGCAAACCATCACAGGCTCCTCACCCAGGCTACCCCACACTCCAAGGGAACCCCCACCCTGACTCAGGACACCCTTCAGGTGTCCTCCACCCATGCACCCGGCCTTTATCCTATCTAATAAAAGAGTAACATGCAGATTGACCATCACTCCAACACACAAGATGACTGCCCCCATGTGGACACAAGATGGCCACCACAAGAAGGCCAGCAGCACAGTTCAGTTGGGAGGGACCAGGCCTGCAAGGGAGGGCAGTTAGGGATGATCAAGCCTGAAGGGGAGGGCAGTTAGGGGTGACCAGGCTGGCAGAAAAGGGAAGTTGGGGGTGACCAGGCCTGCAGGGAAAGGCAATTGTGGGGGGGACCCAGGCCTATAGGAGAGAATGCTAGGGGGGGACCAGGCCTACAGGGGAGAATGCTAGGGGGGGACCAGGCCTGCAGAGGAAGTCAGTTAGGGGTGACCAGGCCTGCAGGTGAGGGCAGTTAGGGGCAAACAGGCTGGCAGGGGAGCAGTTAGGCATCAATCAGGCTGGCAGCCAGAATCGGTTTGAGACAATCAGGAAGGCAGGCAGGTGAGCAGTTGGGAACCAGCAGTCCTGGAATGTGAGAGAGATGTCTATCTGCCCATTTATGTCTAAATGGGCTATCAGACATCTCTCATGAGGTCCCAGATTGGAGAGGGTCCAGGCTGGGATGAAGGACACACCTCCCCCACCCTGTGCACAAATTTTGTGCATTGGGCCTCTAATATATTATAATTTCCATTGCAATTTATTTTTAAATTTTATATTGCTTAATTTCACACATTTGTGAATTTTCTAGTTATATCTTTAGTTTCCAGGATAATTACATTATGGTCAAAACATATATACCATGTATGATTTAAAACCATGGGGATTTGGTAAGACTTGTTTTATGGAAAAAAAAAAAGAAGACGAAAAGAAAAGAAAACAAAAACACAAGAAAAAAAGTCTGGCTGGTGTGGCTCAGTGAACCAGGAGGGCACCTTTCAATTCCTGGTCAGGGCATATGCCAGGGTTGCAGGAAGATCCCTAGTAGGGGGCATGCAGGAGGCAGCCAATGATCTCTCTCATCATTGATGTTTCTTTCTCTCTTTCTCTCTCTATCTCCCTACCTCTCTCTGAAATTGATAAAAACATATTTACAAATAAAAAGACTTGTTTTATGGATTGTTATATAAAATATATTGTCTGTTTTGGTAAACAGTCCATGTACTCTTGAAAAGATTGTGTATAGTACTATGAATGTTAGATGTAGTGTTACAAAAAGAACTTACTTAGCAATTATCTAGGTGATTTTAGATTTCTACAAAGGAGAATGAACTACCTTTACAGTCATTGTGCCCTTGGATTTTTTCAGAGGGTATTTGAATAGCCAACATTTAGGTTATATTTGGTAGTAATTTACATATTTGACAGTTGAGCAGATATAAATTACTGAGTTGGTAGCAAAAATCAAAGCCTAATTCTTCAATGCTGCCATGGAAAAAGGACATTTAAAAATATATTTTACATGGTTCTTAAATGCATGAATCAACTATTTGGAGAGAAGAAATATATGCTAACAAACTTATAGAGCTAAACACATGATGAGCTGGCATGTAAATGGATTCCTATGAAACTCACCAAGTGCTGAGGAACCTATATATTCTAATGCTTTCTGTTTTTCTTGCTGCTTTTCAATCATTTGAATATGTTTCCCAGCCATAAATGTAAATAAGGACACTTTCTTATTGTAAAACAAACATCCCTCTGAGATCATTTGGTATGTCTATGAGAAACAGAGTTTTCATAATTATGCACATTTTGCTGGGTCTTCCAATGAGTTTCCAACCTCACTCATTTATTCTATAATACGACAATAAGTTAAAGAATAAATATAGAAGACTTGTTTTATTCTTATTACAACATAAGCTGGAGGATTTGACCTAACCTGTGAGCCAATGAACTTCAGCATTTGGCACTCTCAGCTTCCCAGTGAGGGACAGTCCCTTGCAGGAAGGGATGCAGTGCAGAAAAGAGCTGAAAATCCCATGTAGAAATAGCATACTTCATATTGTATTGTTTCACTAAGGCTACAACAATGCTTTATAATGAACTACCCCCAAACTCAATAGTCTCAAACAACACAGCTTTATTTTCCTTTCACAGATCTGTGTGTCAGTAGGGTGGCTCTGCTTCAGGCCACTGACCATCTGGGCTTGGCTTCAGGCTGTAGTGGATTCCAGGTCTGCTGAAAGGCTTCACATGTGCTTTGTGCCATCACCTAGCTCTTTCTTATGACAGATCTGTGAAGCACGGAAAGAAAGCAAACAATACCTCTTAAAGCCTTGGCTCAAAAACCGGCCTGCTTTTCTGCCCATATTTTCTTCCCCAAAGTGAGTCATGTGGATATACACAAATCAAGGGGATGGAGGACTATATAAAACAAATTATGTGAGGCATTAAAAGCTCACGTGGCAAAGAATGTGAATATAGAATATCAGTACAGGGAGAGAGTGGAAAACTGGAGATAATACTCTCACCCACACACAGCCTAGTTATGCTGCCTAAATTTAGCAATCAGATAAGAAAATGCACCTCATTAGTGGAGTGAGTAAAAGTCAGAGGCTCAGCGTTAGTAATGTATCTCCCTTCACAGTTTAAAAATATTAGTAATAGAGTAGAAAATTTCCCTTTAAAAATGACTACATAATTATAAGCATAACCAATGGACACAGACACCAGAGGGGTGAGGGCATGAGCAAGGGGAGGGGACAATGGGGGGATAAGAACAAATATGTAATACCTTTATCTATAAAAATAAAAACAAAACAAAACAAAAACAACAAAAAAATGAGTACATAATTATGAGTGTAGTGAATAAAGATAATAAAATCAGCATAAGGACAAGTTAAATTTGAATAGGGTCTTTCCAGAAAGTCATAAAAGATTATCCTATCTAATAAAAGAGTAATATGCAAATTGACCATACCTCTGCTACACCCACAAGCCACCCCCACCAGCCAATCATGAGCAAATATGAAAATTAACCCAACCAAAATGGCTGCGGCCATGGAGCAGCAGAAAGCAGAAGGCTTGAATTGCCACTGGCAATGGAGGAAGCCAAGCTTTATCAATTATAGAAGATAAATAAATCCCAACAAAAATGGCAGCAGCCACGGAGCTGGACAGAGCAGGGGCCTTGAGTTGCCACTGGCAATGGAGGAAGCCAAATTTTCCTGCTGCCCTTGCTGGCTCAGGTCTACACTCAAGGCTATAAAGTTTCAATTATAGAAGATAAAAAATAATCCCAGCAAAAATGACTGTGGCCACCAAGTGAGGAGGAGGCTTGGCTCTGCTCAAGGCTACAAAGTTTCAATTATAGAAAATAAATAAACCCCAGATACCAGTGACTCCTCTTAGGTCACCAGGGGGCATGGCTGGCCTGCAAACCACCACAGGCCCCTCACCCAGGCAACCCCATGCCCCAAGGGAACCCCCACCCTGATCTGGGACACTTTCATGGCAAACCAGCTGGCCCCCTCCCGTGCACCAGGCCTCTATCATCATATCTAGTAAAAGAGTAATATGCAAATTGACCATCACTCCAACACACAAGATGGCTGCCCCCATGTGGTCAAAGATGGATTATCCCATATGGACACAAAATAGCCAGCAGGGGAGGGCAGTTGGGAAGAACCAGGTGTATAAGGAAGGGCAGTTGTGGGTGATGATTCAAGCAGGGGAGTGCATTTGGAAGAAACCAGGCCTGCAAGGGAACGCAGTGGGGGTGATCAAGCGTGCAGGGGAGGGTAGTTAGGGGTGACCAGGCTCACAGAGGAGGGAAGTTAGGGGCAAACTGGATGGCAGGGGAACAGTTAGGCATCAATAAGGCTGGCATGGGAGTGGTTAGGGGGTGATCAGGCTGGCAGGCAGAAGCAGTTAGGGGCAATCAGGAAGGCAAGCAGGTGAGCAAGTGGGAGCCAGTAGTCCTGGATTTTGAGAGGGATTTCGGACTGCCCATTTAAGCCCCATCCTACCTTGATCGAGCCTAAACAGGCAGATTGGAGAGGGAGCAGGCTGGGCTGAAAGACACACCACCCCGTGCACAAGTTACATGCATTGGGCCTCTAGTCTATATAATGAAAGCCTAAGCGACCCTTAGGCTGAATTACCAGAATGACCGGTTGCTATGATGTGCACTGACCACCAAGGGCAAACACTCAATGCGTGGTCAATATGCTCCTACAGGGGAATGGTCTTTCAGCCAGAATTCAGGCTCACGACTGGCAAGCGCAGCAGTGGCAGTGGGATTCTCTCCCACCTCGCCTCCATGGCCGTGCTAAGGAACAGCAAGCTGAGTGGTAAGGAGCGAGCAGGCAAGCATTCAGGAGTGAGGGATCCAGGATTGTGAGAGGGATTCTGACTGCCAAGTTAGGCCCACCCCCTGGGGGTAGAGGGCCTAAACTGACAGATGGACATCCCCTGAGGGGTCCTGGACTGCAAGAAGATATAGACTGGGCTAAAGGACCTTCCCCACCCCACCCCCCACCCTAAATGCATGAATTTCGTGTACTAGGCTTCTAGTTTAATCTTAAAATGAGAGATAGTTATTTTAGATATTGATGATTACACACATTGCAATTTCTGCAGACCATTCCATTACAGCTTAAAGAAATTTATAGTAAATGGAACAAGGATGTCTTAGATCCCTATTCCTCCACTTTGAAGTTCTTACAGCACAAACATTTTGCTCCAAAATCCATGTTAGGACCAAGGACTGCTGTAGAATTTGGTCTTTTGGCAAGAAAATATAATTTCAAGTTTTATTGTGTGAAAAACTGAATTATCTCATTTTGAAAAACTGCTCATTTTACTAAATAATTGGACAAAATACTAGAATGTGTGTGGTCAGATTATCAGCTTGTCAACATAAGAAGATTCAAACCTGTAAGTAATTTTTGTGAGTTTATTTGAGCCAAACTGTCCCCAATTGCTGGGAAGCAAAATCTCAGCAAATTGAGATAATGCTCCAGAGAAGCCAGTTTTACACCTTATTTTATACATTATAATCCAAAGAGAAGACTTGAGTAAGATACATGAAATCCACTGGTGATGGATTAGGAAGGCAAGAGAAAGCAAAGTGAGAAAATCTCTGGGATTAGATAAAAAGTAAAATGATAGCCGGTGTGGTTTAGTGTTGGCCTGGAGACTGAAGGGTCCGGGTTTATTTCCAGTCAAGGGCACATACCTCAGTTTCAGGCTTGATTCCTGGCCCTTGTCAGGCAGGTGTGAGGGGAAACCTGTCAATGTGTCTCTCTCACATTGATGTTTCTCTCTGACTGTTTTTCCCCCACCCTTCCACTCTCTCTAAAAATCAATGGAAACATATCCTTGGGTGAGGATTAACAACAAAAAGGTAAAATGATAGACATATACATCCTTTACAGAGGTGAGCGCAGGATAATTAACAGCCAACAATTAACTCAATAACCATATTGGGATTTGTGGTCTCTGTTCTGTTGTAATACCTGTGCATTGAGGGGTCCAGCAAAAGGAGATTACTTTGACATTCCAAAGGTATGTTATCACAGATGTAAAAAGACAATTGGCAGGATTAATTAAGGTAAAGATGAATGTTTGTCAGGGAAGATTCTAGCCTAGAACATGACTACATGCCTTTAACTGCTTTTAGTTGACAAGTTTTAATTTCAAACCATCCTTTGTGGTTATTTTCAGCCTCTGAGCTTGTAAGGCTACCAAGCAACCTCCCCACCCCACCCCTCTTTTAAAACTTTGTCATGTTAGCATGTAGCCTCTCTTCATCCACAAGCTCAAACACATTTCAGGAATGATAGTTTTAAAAACTTAAATGAAGATAAAAAAGAGGAAAAGATAAATATAGAAACATATTACCTTAACTTTTTCTTAAATGTATTTTTGGAGCATATTTAAAAATAACTCCTGAAATGAATAATACTTTAAACTTATCTAAATAGAAGCAGAACAAAGAGCTTACTCCTGATTTAGAATCTTTGTTCATTTCTTTGCTTTAATTTTTTTCAAGATTCCTTTGCTTTCAAAAGACTCACATAAAATTAATTGACTTTCTACAGCACCATTCCCAAAACCATACTTTTCATAAAGTAAGCAAAAGCATGTGATTGTCCTTAATGAATGTGAAATTTTTGCCTGGAGCAACAGACTTTTGTTTTTAGTATATATTCTGCCAAAACATTTAAAGATTATAAGCTACTTTTGTTTTATTAAGGTATCCATATTCATTCAATATTGATAATATTTCAAAGTTAATAATCACATCAGCAACAAAATATCAGTTGTTTTATTTAATATACTAACATCCACCATACTTCTCATGAAAGATTCAGGAGAGCTCATAAGACTTTCAGTCTAGCTGTGCATAAGGTATTATATGTATATTATGTAATATATCTATAGCAGTGCAGAATTCTTATATTTTATGTGAGCAATAAATTATTAACACTTGGTAGACTGAAAGTTAAATAATTATATGTAAATTCACCGCACACCTTCATTTGTATGGATTTTGTCCTGATTCTTATAGTCTGTATAGCATCTTGAGATTCATTCATGCTTTTGAGTAAGAATCACTCACTATTTTTTAATCACATGCTTTCCCCTTTTTTCTTTCTTCTTGTGGATTAACCAAGCATCTTTTAATTTGTTTTCCTATTAGATTATAGCCCTACCTTCTTATCAGGTTTTATTTATTATGTTATTGCTTCCAAATGAGGAAATTGAGAAAATAATCACAAAGAAACTTTCTGATATAAAAGAAATGTTCTATATATTGATATGATTGTAGGTTACAGGGATGAACTCTCTTTTGTCTGGACTATCAAATTTAAATATAGAAATAAAATAATATATAGTAGTATCAGTTAACATTCCTAAAATTTTTTGTGTGAATTTCAGACGGAAAACATGAGTAGGAATTGTATTGGTTATCTTTTATCACAGATGATGCAGGAAGAGAAACAAACCTACCCAGTATAGATCTGAATTGAAGTTGTAGGTAGCTGTATAAACTCATGATTATAAGGATATATTTAGGTAGACATCTACACATATGGTTTTATATATTTGTGTATGTATATATTTATGAACATAAGATTTATACATGAATATATGCATGATGTATGTGTGTTTTTAGTGTTGTTTCATGAGAACACCTAGAAGCAATAACACACCAGTATCAGTGAGCACACCTGCATTCATGTCATGCTTTTCATTTATTTTTAATCATGGTAAAATTGGTCTTCAACCTTATGTATATATTTTCCAGTTGTTCAACATAAATTAAATATTTCTATACACTGCACAGTTATGGCAACTGTAAGTTTATTTACCACCAATCAGTGCACACTGGATTCCTTCACTCATTTTGCAGTACCCCAAAACCTGTCCCTTTCGGTAACCACTAATCTGTTCTTTGCATTTATGGCAACTTTATGGATTTCTTTGCTAATTAATTTTGTGTTTTTAGATTCCACATACTAGTGATATCATAATGTATTTGCCATTTTTTTTTGTGTGTGTGTTTTTAATATATTTTATTGATTTTTTACAGGGAGGAAGTGAGAGAGAAAGTCAGAAACATCGATCACCTGCCTCCTGCATGCCCCAAAGTGGAGATGTGCCCGCAAGCAAGTACACGCCCCCAACCGAAATCGAACCTGGGACCTTTCAGTCCGCAAGCCAATGCTCTATCCACTGAGCCAAACCAGTCTCGGCTATTTGCCATTTTTTATCTCACATATTTCCTTAAACATAATACTATTTGTGTTATTGCAAATGGCAAGATTTCATCCTCATTTACGAATATAGCTGAGTAGTGTACTAGGTATACAGTTAAATAGTACACCTAGTATAGCTGAGTATATACTATAACAAAGACTAGATGGCTTAGATGACAAATATTTATATCTCATAGATCTGGGAGCTAGAAGTTCAGGATCAGTGTGCCAAGACAACCTAGTTTTTGGTGAGGGCCTGTTTCCTGATTTACAGAGGGCTCCTTTCCAAATTAACTCTAGAGGTGGGAGGGTCAATACCTGACAATGTATTTTTACAAGCTCTCCAGATGTTTCTACTTTATCCTTAATTTTGAGCACCAATGTATTTGATGTTAATTCTAAATATTGATTTTTTTTCAAAAAAGATAGTGTGTTTTCAAAGCATTTGACATAAAAAGGACTGATGAAAGCATCAGTTCTTTTTAAAAAAATATTTATTGATTAAGGTATTATATATGTGTCCTCATCCCTCTATTAACCCCCAAATCCCTTGCTGATGCCCTTACTTCCTTTGTGTTCATGTCCATTGGTTAGGCTTATATTCATGCATACAAGTCCTTTGATTGATCTCTCCTTTACTCCACCCTCTCCTATCTTCCCTCTGAGATTTAACAGTCTAATCGATGTTTCTCTGTCTCTGGATCTGTTCCTGTTCATCTTTTTATGTTGTTCATTATATTCCACAAATGAGTGAGATCATGTGGTATTTATCTTTCTTTGACTGGCTTATTTCACTTAGCATAATGCTTTCCAGGTAAATGGTAAGAACTCCTTCTCTTTTACTGTAGCATAGTATTCTATTGTGTAGATGTACTACAGTTTTCTAATTCATTCATCTTTTTTTTTATTGTGTTGCATGTATACATATCTCCCCATTGCCCCTCTCCCTTCCAGGCATACCCCAACTCCCCAGTGTCTATCTATGTTCATTGGTTATGCTTATATACATAGATACAAGTCCTTTGATTGATCTCTTATCTACCCCACCTCTCCTTAATCTTCCTGCTATAATATCACAGTCTGTTTGATGCTTTACTGCCTCTGTATCTATCCTTTTGTTCATCAGTTTACAACGTTCTTTATTATCCACAAATGAGGGAGAGCATGTGGTGTTTCTCCTTCATTGACTGGCTTATTTCACTAAGCATAAGGCACTCCAGTTCCATCCAGGTTGCAGCAAATGGTAAGAATTCCTTCTTTTTAAAGGCAGCATAGAATTCCATTGTGTAGATGTACCACTGTTTTCTGATCCACTCATCTGCTGACGGGCACCTAGGCTGTTTCCAAATTGTAGCTATTGTAAATTGTGCTGCTATGAACATAGGGGTGCATAAATCCTTTCTGATTGGTGTTTGTAATTTCTTAGGATAAATTCCTAAGAGTCGGATTACTGGGTCAAATGTGAGATCCATTTTTAGTTTTCTAAGAAAACTCCATACTGTTCTCCACAGTGGCTGCACCAATCTGCATTCCCATCAACAGTGAACAAGGGTTCCTTTTTCTCTGCATCCTCCCCAACACTTGTCGTTTGTTGATTTGTTGATGATTGCCATTCTGACAGGTGTAAGATGTAATCGCATTGTCGTTTTGATTTGCATCTCTTGGATAATTAGTGATTTTGAACATGTTTTCATGTGTCTCTTGGCCTTCCTTCTGTCATCTTTCGAAAAGGTTCTATTTAGGTCTGTTGCCCATTTTTTTATTGGATCATTTATCTTCCTTTTATTAAGTTGTATAAATTGGCTGTAGATGTTGGAGATTAAACCTTTATCAGTGATAACATTTGCAAATATGTTCTCGCATACAGTGGTCTTTCTTGTTGTTTTGTTGATGGTTTCTTTTGCTGTACAAAAGCTTTTTATTTTGATGTAGTCCCATTTGTTTATTTTTTCTTTAGCTTCCACTGCCTTTGGAACGGTATCAGTGAAGAAGTTCTTTCGGCATATATCTGAGATTGTGCTGCCTGTGAATTCCTCTAGTATTTTTATGGTGTCCCTTCTAATGTTTAAGTCCTGTATCCATTTTGAGTTTATTTTTGTATTTGGTGTAAGTTGGTGGTCCAGTTTTATTTTTTTGCATGTATCTGTCCAATTTTCCCAACACCATTTGTTGAAGAGGCTGTCTTGACTCCATTGTATGTTCATGCCTCCTTTGTCAAATATTAGCTGAGTGAGCATAGTGGTTTGGGTGGATATCTGGATTCTGTATTCTATTCCATTGGTCTATATGTCTGTTCTTGTGCCAGAACCAGGCTGTTTTGAGAACAGTGGCTTTGTAATACAGCTTGAAATCTGGTATTGAGATCCCACCTACATTATTCTTCTTTCTCAGAATTGCTGTGGCTATTCGTGGTCTTTTCTTGTTCCAGATGAATCTATGAAGAATTCTTCTAGGTCTGTGAAGTATGTCATTGGTATTTTAATGTGTAGTGCATTGAATCTATAGATTGCTTTGGGTAGTATGGACATTTTAATGATGTTGATTCTCCCAATCCATGAGCATGGTATGCTCTTCCATCTGTTAACATCTTCCTCTATCTCTTTTTTCAGTGTCCTGTAGTTTTCTACATATAGGTCTTTACCTCTTTATTTAGGTTTATTCCTAGGTGTCTTAATTTTTTTGGTGCAATGGTAAATGGATTGCTTTTTGAGTCTCTCTTTCTGTAATTTCACTATTAGTGTATAGAAATGCCACATATTTCTTGGCATTAACTTTGTATCCTGCTACATTGCAAAATTCATTTATTAAGTCAATTAGTTTTGGGATGGAGTCCTTCGGGTTTTTTATGTACAGTATCATGTCATCTGCAAATAAGGACAGCTTTACTTCTTCTTTTCTAATTTGGATGTCTTTTATTTCTTCTTCTTGTCTAATTGCAATGGCTAATACTTCCAGTACTATGTCAAACAGGAGAGGTGAGAGTGGGCATCCCTGTCTTGTTCCTGTTCTTAGGGGAAATGGTTTTAGTTTTTGCCCATTGAGTATGATGTTAGCTGTGAGTTTATCATATATGGCTTTTATTCATCTGCTGATGAGCACATAGCTAAGATAAATTAGCTATGGTAAATTGTGCTGCTATCAACATAGGGGTGTATAAATCCTTTCTGACTGGTGTTTCTAGTTTCTTGGGATATATTTCTAGAAGTGGGATCACTGGGTCTAATGGGAGTTCTATTTTTAGTTTTTTGAGGGAACTCCATACTGTTCTCCACAGTAGCTGCACCAGTCTGCAATCCCACCAGCAGTGCAAAAGAGTTCCTTTTTCTCCACATCCTCACCAAGGCTTGTTGTTTATTGATTTGTTGATGGTAGCCATTCTGACAGGTGTGAGATGATACCTCATTGTTGTTTTGATTTGCATCTCTCAGATAATTAGTGACTTTGAGCATGTTTTCATATATCTGTTGGCCTTCCTTCTGTCCTCCTTTGAAAACTGTCTGTTTAGGTCCTTTGCCCATTTTTTCATTGAATTGTTTATCTTCCTTTTGTTAAATCGTGTGAGTTCCCTGTAAATATTGGAGATTAAATCCTTATCAGTGATGACATTGGCAAATATATGCTGCCATGTAGTGGGCTTTCTTATTGTTTTGTTGATGGTTTCTTTTGCTGTGGAAAAACTTTTTATTTTGGAGTAGTCCCATTTGTTTAGTTTCTCTTTAGTTTCCATTGTCTGAGGCAAACTGGGGTTCGCGAGCAACATGCAGCTATTTGGTCCCTTGAATGTGGCTCTTCTATAAAATATCACAGCCTGGGCGAGTCTATTTTGAAGAAATGCATTAGAAGTTTAAATTAAAAAAAAATTGATTCTCAAAAGAAATATCAATCGTTGTACTGTTGATATTTGGCTCTGTTGGCTAATGAGTTTGCTGACCACTGCCCTAGGAGCTGTATTGGTGAAGAAGTTCCTTCATCATATGTTTGAGATTTTGCTGACTGTGGATTCCTCTAGTATTTTTATGGTTTCTGTCTTATGTTAAGTCCTGTATCCATCTTGAGTTTATTTTTGTGTATGGTGTAAGTTGGTGGCCTAGTTTCATTTTTTTTTTTGCATGTATCTGTCCAATTTTCCAACATCATTTATTCAAGAGACTGTCCCGACTTCCTTGTATGTTCATGCTTCCTTTTTCAAATATTAATTGAGCATAGTGGTTTGGATCTCTATTCTATTCCATTGATCTATATGTATGTTCTTGTTCCAGTGTCAGGCTGTTTTAAGAACAGTGGCTTTGTAATACAACTTGATATCTGGTATTGAGATCCCACTTACTTTGTTCTTTCTCAGGACTGCTGTAGCTCTTATGGGTCTTTTGTTATTCCAGATGAACTTTTGAAAAGTTTGTTGTAGGTCTGTGAAATTTGCCATTGTATTTTAATGGGGATTGCATTGAATCTGTAGATTGCTTTGGGTAGTATGGACATTTTGATTCTACCAATTCATGAACATGGTATGTTCTTCAATCTGTTTATGTCTTCCTTTATCTCTTTTTCCAGTGCCCTGTAGTTTTTCGCATATAGGTCTTTCACCTCCTCAGTTAAGTTTATTCCTATGTACAGTGGAACCTCGAGATACGAGTTCCCTAACATATGAGATTTTTGAGATATGAGCTGTCGAGCAAGCGATTTTTGCTTTGAAATACAAGCAACAGTTGAGATACGAGTAATCACGCAGATCGGCCGGCTGCACACAACCCACCAGTTTATCACGACTTGAGCATCTCATAGTTTCCCACGCCTCAAGGTTACGGAACAAATTAAATTTGTATTTCGAGGTACCACTGTATCTTAATTTTTTTGGTGACATGGTAAATGGGATTGCTTTTTTAGTCTCTCTTCTATGGGTTCATTATTGGAGTAAAGAAATGCCATAGATTTCTTGGCATTAACTTTGTATCTTGCTACATTGTCAAATTCATTTATTAAGTCTACTAATTTTTTGATGGAGTCTTTAGGGTCTTCTATGTACAATATCATGTCATCTGAGAATACGGACAGTTTTACTTTTTCTTTTCAAATTTGGATGTCTCTTATTTCTTCGTCTTGTCTGATCACAATGGCCAGTACTTCCAGAACTATGTTGAACAGGAGTAATGAGACTGGGCATTCCAGTCTTTTTTCCTGTTCTTGGGGGAAATGGTTTTAGTTTTTGTCTATTGAGTATGATGTTGGCTGTGGGTTTGTTATATATGGATTTTATGATGTTGAGATATAATCCTTCTATTTCCCACCTTGCTGAGAGTTTTTATCAAGAAAGGATGTTGGATTTTGTCAAATACTTTTTTTGAATCAATTGAAATGATTATGTAATTTTTATCTCTCAATTGATTTATGTGATGTATCACGTTTATTGATTTTCAGATATTATACCATCCTTGCATCCTCGAGATAAATCCTACTTGGTCATAGTGTATGATCATTCTGATGTATTGCTAGATCTGATTTCCTAGAATTTTGTTGAGGATTTTGGTATCTATGTTCATGAGTGACATTGGCCTATAATTCTCTTTCATTTTTTTGTCTTTATCTGGTTTTCGTATTAGGGTGATACTGGCTTCATAGAATGAGCTTGGAAATGTTCCTTCCTCTTGAATTTTTTGAAATAGTTTGAGGAGGATAGGATTTAGTTCTTCCTTGAATGTTTGGTATAACTCCCCTGTGAAGTCATCTGGCTGAGGGCTTTTGTTTTCTGGCAGCTTTTTGATGACTGTTTCAATTTCATCTATAGTTATCGGCCTATTGAGGCTTTTAGAATCTTCCTGACTGAGTTTTGGAAGGTTATGTTTTTCTAGGAATATGTCTATTTCCTTTAGGTTGTCTAGTTTGTTGGAGTAGAGTTGTTCATAGGATTTTTTTTAACAATCCTTTGTATTTCTATGGGGTCTGTTCTTATTTTGCCTCTCATTTCTGACTTTATTTTCATCCTCTCTCTTTGCTTCTTCGTGAGCCTGGCCAAAGGTTCATCAATCTTGTTTAACCTTTCAAAGAACCAGCTCTTGGTTTTGGTTTTGTTGATCTTTTGTATTTTTTTTTTTTTTTTGGTCTCTATGTCATTTATTTCTGCTCTGATCTTTATCATCTCCTTCTTTCTGCTCACTCAGGGCTTTTTTTGAGGTAGGCCTGTAACTCTATGTATGAACTCCCCTCTCACTGCTTTCATTGTGTCATGTAAATTTTGGGTTGTGTTTTTGTTGTCATTAGTTTCCAGGATGCTTTTAATTTCTTTAATCTCATTGATAATCCAGTCGTTTAATAGCATGCTATTCAGTTTCCAAGTATTTGAGATTTTTGGATAGTTTTTATTGTAGTTTATTTCTAATTTTATGGCTTTGTGGTCTGAGAAGATGCTTTGTATGATTTTAGTCTTCTTGAATTTCGGGAGACTTTGTTTGTGAGCCATTATGTGGTCTATTTTTGAAAGTGTCCCATGTGCAGTTGAGAAGATTGTATATTCTGTGGCTTTAGAATGCAATGTTCTAAGATGTCAGTTAAGTCCATCTGATCTAATGAGTCATTTAGGATTGCTGTATCTTTGCTGATTTTTTGTCTAGAGGATTTATCGAGTGATATCAGTGGTGTATTAAAGTCTCTTACTGCCGAGACCTGTTTGGCTCATTGGATAGAGCATCGGCCTGTGGACTGGAAGGTCCCAGGTTTAATTCCATCAGGGGCATTTACCTTGCTTGCGGGCACAATTCCAGTAGGGGGCATGCAGGAGGCGGCTGATTGATGTCTCTCTCTCATTGATGTTTCTGACTTTCTATCCTTGTCCCTTCCTCTCTGTAAAAAAATCAATAAAATATATTTAAAAAAAAAGTTGCCTACTATCATTGCATTGTTGTCTATCTCTTCCTTGATACCTTCTAGGAGTTTTGTTATGTACTTGGATGCTCCTGTGTTGGGTTCATATATGTTTATCAGGGTTATATCAATCCCTTTAGTATTATAAAGTGGCCTTCCTTATCTCTTATTATGGCCTTCACTTTGTGGTCTATTTTGTTAGATATAAGTATTGCTACACAAGCTTTTTTTTTCATTTCCATTTGCCTGAATGATATTTTTCCATCTCTTCACTTTCAATCTGTGTGAGTGTCTTGTTCTGATGTGGGTCTCTTGTAAACAGCATGTATACGGGTCGTGTTTTCTTACCTATTCAACCACTCGATGTCTTTTGATTGGAGCATTTAGTCCATTTACGTTAAAAGTTATTACTGAAAGTACTTGTTTGTAGTCATATCTATTTTTGTGTCTGTGTTCCTTTTTAACTATTTATTTATTTATTCATTTTTACAATATTTCCATTAGCATTTCTTGCATTGATAGTTTGGTGGTGATAAACTAACTCCTTAGCCTTTTATTTATTTTTTTTCTGTGAAGCTCCTGAATTCCCTTTCAATTTTGATTGATAGTCTTGCTGGATAGAGTATTCTTGGATTCAGTTCTTTGATTTGCATCACTTTGTATACCTCCATTCATTCCCTTCTAGCATGATATGTTTATTTGGGAAATCATTTGATGATCTGATGAGGGATCCTTTGTAGGTAACCCTCTGTCTCTCTCATGCTGCCTTTAAAATTATATTTTTATCATTAGTATTTGCCATTGAGATTACAATGTGTCTTGGTGAGAGTCTTTTGGGACTGATCCTGCTTGGGACTCTCTGTACTTCTGTAACCTTTTTTCTTCCCCATATCTGAGAAGTTTTCTGTCATTATTTCTTCAAGTAGAGTTTCTAATCCTTATTGTTCTTCTTGTTTTTCTAGCAGCCCTATTATATGTATGTTACTTTGTTTCATGTTGTCCCAAAGTTCCCTTAGGCTTTCCTCCTGCTTTTTAATTGTTTTTTCCAGTTGCTGTTCAGATTGGGCTTTTTTCTCTACCTGATCTTCTAACTCACTAATTTGGTCTTCTGCTTCTTCTAGTCTACTGTTGAAACTTTCCATGGTGTTTTAGATTGTAGCTGTGCCACTTTTTATTTCTTCCTAATTTTTGAATAGGTTGCTGATTTTCTCATCTATCCCATGTATGAATTTCATGACCATTACTCTGAATTATTTTTCGGTCATGTTGCATGCTTCAATTTCACTAATTCCCTTTCTTGGCAACTCTTCATTTCTTTCCTCTGGGGATTGTGTCATCTCCCCATTCTGACTATCACCAGTAGGTTCAAACTTCAAGTTGCATGGACCTGGGCCATGTGCTATGGGAGCTTTGCATCACCTGAGTGTCACTGAAGTGCTCTGACACTAGAAAGTATGGTTGTTGTGGGTTGATGGGCACCAGGCACACCCAGGGTCAGTATTATCAGTGTTCAGTATGGTGTCATGTGCATACCTAGAATCATGGATCCTTCCTGCACTGCACTGTTGGCGTGTGCCAACAGTGAGTCCCCTAGCACATGCCAGGAGTCAGAGTTTCCCTGTGTCTGCGCCAAGAATCAAGTATCAGGGTCTCTGTTGCCTCATGTGGCTTCTCACTGCAAATCAGGGTACTCATGTGTGGATGCACAAAGAATTGGTATCGCTGGCTCTTAGTGTGAATGCACTATGAGTCAGGGATCCCAGGCACCAGGCACATATGGTAAGAAATAGAGTCAAGTCAGTGGTGTTCAGTGCTGCCTCTTGTTGGGAGAATCTGAGTCCCAGTTAGCATGGGGTACTGGGTTGCACAGTAGTACTGTGGCATGCCTGTGCTGCAGAAAACTGACATCCTTGTGCACTGTGGAAAACAGACTTCCATGTGTACTTGCCCATAATCAAAGTCAGATGGCACTGCCATCTTGTGTGGGCTTTGGGTTTGGTCGCCCGATTGCATTGTGGAGAGCAGATTCCAGTGTCTTGTGTGTACAGGCTCAAGTTCCCATAGCAGCGCTGTGGTCCATAAGTATGGTCCCAAACTCAAATTCCTATAGGGGCACTGCAGTCCCTGTGCATCCTCCCAAGCTCAAAGCCCTATAGGGGCATTGTGGCCCAAGCGAAGGGCCGGTCTACCAGTTATTATGGCACTATCTGCAATCCTGCAGGCAGGGGGATAGGCTCTTTGACTCACAGAAATCTGCTGATAGGAAGTCTAGATTCTTGTTGTCTATTGGTCTGAAGCTGTGGTCACAGTTCTCTTTCCCCAGAGGCTGCAGGGTCCTAGCTTGCATTTGAGATATGACTGGGTGGTGCTGAGGCCAGAATCCTAGTCTCAAGCAGCTCTATTTCTCAAGATGGTGTGGTCTCTGTGCCCACATTGACCTCCCAGAAGTATCTGTTTTCTGCATGGGACTCCGCTGTCTAAGACTGCCCGGTTTGGTAGCCCCTTGGAAGACCTGCAGAATTTAAATATCTAAATGTCCCTAGCTCATACACACACACATACCACACATATCTACACTCTCCTCTATGCTTCCCTCACTCTCTCACATACTCTCTCTCCCTACCTTCCTGCCAGTTGCCATCTTCCAATCCCCAAACATCAGTTCTTTTTTTGTTTTGTTTTTAAAGAATAGGTTAGACAATTGATTGACAATGAAGGAGAAGAGGGAGGATTCAGACACTTATGAAATGAAATATGATTTTTACAAGATATAAATTAAAGAAAAAAGGAGGGTATTGATGAAACAAAATGTAATGAAGTATTTGATTTATTAACTCCAGTTTCTCCAGTTCTACAGCTTAAGAGGAGGAATAATAAAAGTGGACAGAAAGTCTGACAGAATTAGGTTTAATGTTTACTAGCTATAGTGTTTTCTCAAGACCTTGTGATTCTATTGTGCTAGTTATTCACCACTAAGACAAGACTCACTTTTAAATTATTTGTGTGTTTGTTGTTGGCTCCCAACTGCTCGCCTGCCTGCCTTCCTGATTGCCCCTAACTGATTTTGCCTGCCAGCCTGATCACTTCCTAACCACTTCCTTGCCAGCCTGATTGGTGCCTAACTGCTCCCCTCCCAGCCTTTTTGCCTCTAATTGCCCTCCCCTGAAGGGCTGGTCATCCCTAACTGCCCTTTCCTGCAGATCTGGTTCCCCCTAACTGCTGTCCTCTGCAGGCCTAGGTCCCCCTAATTGCCCTTCCCTATAGGCCCCATCACCCCCAACTTCCCTATTCTGCCAGCCTGGTCATCCCTAACTGCCCTCCCCTGCAGGCTTGATCACCCCCAACTGCCCTCCCTTGCAGGCCTGGTCCCTCCCAACTGCCCTTTTCTGCTGTCCTGATTGCCCACACCTGCCCTCTCTTGCAAGCCTGGTCTCTCCCAACTGCCTTCCCCTGCTGGCCATATTGTGGTGGCCATCTTGTGTCCACTTGGGTGCAGCCATCTTGTGTGTTGGAGTGATGGTCAATCTGCATATTACTCTTTTATTAGATAGGATAGAGGCCTGGTGCATGGGTGGGAACCAGCTGGTTTGCCCTGAAGGGTGGGGGTTCCCTTGGGACATGGGAGCAGCCTAGGCAAGGGGCCTGTGGTGGTTTGCAGGCCAGCCATGCCCCACAGGGACCCAAGTGGAGGCCCCCATATCTGGGGTTTATTTATTTTCTACGGTTGAAACTTTGTAGCCTTAAACAGAGGCCTGGGCTGGCCAGGGTGTGTGGATAGCTTGGCTTCTTTCATTGCCAGGGCAACCCAAGCCTCCCTCCTGCTCTCTCTGTGGCTGTAGCCATATTGGCTGGGTTAATTTGCATACCCACTTCTGATTGGCTGGTGAGGGTGGCTTGTGGACGTGACTTGTGGGTGTAGCAGAGGTATGGTCAATTTGCATATTACTCCTTTATTAGATAGGATTTGGTTAATATAATTTACTTAATATAAATTTATGTTGCTATGAAAAATAAGCTCCTAGATGTATTGAATTACAAGTCCTGCATGTAGTTACCTTCACAGAGCCAGATCAAATGATTTTGAGGGTCTTATACAGCCTGCAAGCTAGATGTTCCCCACCCCTGCAGTTTATCAGATATGTGATTTGGAAATATTTTTTTTTCATAGCATAGATTGCCTTTTCATTTAGTTGATCATTTATTTTGCTAGCAAAAGCTTTTTATTTTGGTGTAGTCACACTTTTTTTTGTTTTTTTGCTTTATTATTTTTGAGCTTTAATGTCATACTAAAAGAAAAAAAAAATCACTGCAAAGATCCATGTCAAGAAGATCTTTCTCCTAGGAGTTTAATAGTTTCAGGACTTACAATTAGGTCGTTAGTCCATTTCAAGTGGTATAAGATAGGTGTCTAGTTTCATTCTTTTAAGTGTGAATATGCAATTTTCCAAACACTGTTTATTGAAGAGGTTGCATTTTCTCCACTGAATGTTTTTTAATATGTTTTTATTTATTTTAGAGAGAGAAAAAATAAATCAATGAGCTGCCTCTCAGCAATCACAAACTTGTGTTGCCTTTTGTCCAAAATATGGAAATTATTAAATATACTTAGTCCTTGAAGTCGTTTACCATAGGAGGAAAATTCCAATAAAGTTCAAGTCCTCCTTTTTTCTTAGATTTTCAAGGACTATTAGAAACATTCTCCCAACTGATAAAACGTTGGTGATAGTTTTGAATCCCTTCTTTCAACACACCTCCAATTTTATCTTTTGCCTATAATCTTCAACAACTTCCAACATGATCTTTTCTTCCACTTTTGTTTTCCTCAAGTTCACTTTCCATTCTCCTGAAAACTTCTCATTAGAACTATAATGAAACAAAAATTTCCTCTACAAAAACTATATGAATTAACCCCAGTCTAGCTTTTCTAACCCATATTTGCCAGTCTGTATCCTTATTCCATAATATGTGTCTGCCCTTGATGTACTTTTGCCTGAAATGTTCTTCGGTGAGATAACTCAATCAATATGGAACCCTTGTATCCATTTAGCATTAATTGCAAATACCACCTCCTCAGAGAGACATTCCTCCAAACAACTTATCAAAGGTCATCCCTTTTCAGTCATCATTTTCTGTTGTTTATCTTACTGTACATTTTTATTATAATTATTCTAGAGGCCTGATGCATGAAATTCATGCTAAGGGCTTGATCCTTACAGCCCCAGCTGGCCCACGCAACCCTGGCTTCATCTGTAAGGTCCTCAGATGGTTGTTTGGCTGTTTGGTCTAATTAGCATATTAGCTCTTTATTATATAGCATTATTATTTTCCTTATTATTGCTTGCATTCCATTGTACAAAGTAATCTCTATGAGGAAAGTGATGTGTCTATATTCATTCTTGTATCCCCAGTATGTAGGACAGTAGCTGGCTCATTCACATTTATCTTAAAATTCTGACAATAAATTGCCTTAGACAAATCAGTTACAGAAAAAACTTTACTGTCTCCATGCATTGAGGGAGAAGGCCTGCCAAAAGAGCCATTGGACATCTCACCAAACAAATAAAAATGGATTATAGTATTTTAGGGAAGAGTGTAGTTAGAGTATAACTTAATAAAGCAGTGCTTTTATATGGTTCAAATAAAAGGGGAGAACAACATCAGGTCTCTACTGGAAATTCAACTCAAAATCCTGGTTTCTTGGAAACTACAATGTGAAGATTGATTTGGGATTCTGAGCCCAGAAACCACTTATGCTAAGTTCTGATCCTGAGTTTCTAATCAAGATAGCATTTTGTTTTCAAAGTGACTTTGGTCCTTCATTCAAGAATGGGATGTTTCATTCTTACAGATATACTTTAAAAAATAAGTGTGTTACATGATATTCTATTATTTTAGACAGCAAAAATTCTCAGTAAATTAAAAAGCAGTTCTTTCTCAAAGACAAACCAATATGAAAATAGGGAATACTACAACATTTTGAGCTGGAGCATTCCTGTGAGAAATATTTCCTATTAAGATTGCAGCTGGCTTTATGTGTCTGTTATCACAGCCAGATAAATGCCTGGAAAGATTTTACTTTCTTTGTCTGAGTTTTCTATTATTTTCTCATTATGGATAAGTAACATAATGAATATTATAATTCACAAAGGAAATTTTAAGTTTCTGCACTGGAACTCTACTAGAACGATATAGATTTATAACTGAATTTCAACAGCATAAATAATAATAATAATATACCTCTAAACATTGGTGAGTGCAATATTTATGAAAATGTAAACAGACTAAACATTTTAAAATGGATTCTGATCAATACAATAAGTCTGTACATAATAAATCAAATTATATCAGTATTTATATATGTACTGTATGTACTACAGGCCCAGTGCATGGATTAATGCACCCAGTGGGGTCCCTCAGCCTAGCCTGTGGGGATCAGGCTAAAACCAGCTCTCCAACATCCCCTGAGAAGTCCTGGATTGTGCGAGGGCACAGGACAGGCTGAGGGACCCCCACCGGTGTACTATCAGGGCTGGTGTGAGACCAAAGAAGGGCTGCAAGGGGTGTCTGGCCTGTCTCGCCCAGTCCTAATTGTGCCAATTAGGGAATCTTGCCCAGTGCCAATGAGGGCAAGTGAGGGCCAACAGGCTGTAGAAGGATGATAGGAGAGCTCCAGGGCATGTATGGCCCATCTCTCCCAGTCCCAATTGGCCAGACCCCAGCAGCAAGCTAACCTACTGGTCAGAGAGTCTGCTACTTGGTGGTCAGTGCATGTCATAGCGACCAGTAAAAAGGTTGAACAAATGGTTGGACACATAGCATATTAGGCTTTTATAATATAGGACAAAGATCATATGAAAATATTAATATAGCTCTAGAAGAATTTGCTACATTAAAAAGGATTGTTAGCCAACAAGTAATTAATACTCTTAGCAAACAAGTAATTAATACTCTTCCTTTTGTGATATATACAACAGCTATCAGAATAAGTATTATCTTCAGAATGTATATATATATATATATATATATATATATATATTTATATATAATATTTTATATAGTTTGCTATGACAGATGGGCAATAAATGAGCCAGCATATACACTTAGATACACAAAATTAACTTTCTTCTACATCATTCTTCTTTATTCACTTTATATCTATTATTCTTATAATACATTTTAAATAGAAAAAAGAAAATTATATGCTTACAAAATTTAAAAATAAATTGAATCTAAATTAATGGGCTAAATCTCTAAGAGCATGTATAATTTTTTTTGTTTCTTATTTTTGCTCTCAGGTGTACAGAGAATCACAGTAGGTAACAGTCAGATCCCTGTATTGTTGCTACCTTCTCTTTAGTAAATATCTTTTGTGCTTCTTTTGTAAAAGATTTTGTAAATGAAAATGGGAGTTCAGTGTCAAAGAGCCTAGGTTTATTCTTTTCCTTATTCATTTATCTATATTATTATTACTTATTCATTTTCTTTAAAGGCAATAAGAAAGCAACGACAAGAATAAAACACAAATAACTGCTTACGGACCTGAAAACATATGAAATGCTTTATATTATCTAAAATCCTGACAACAGCTCTACAAAACAGTGCTACTTGGTACATAATGATGCATGATATAGCTGTAAAGTGTCTCTGGCAGCATAGTGCAAAAAAAAATTTTTTTTCATTAAATCACCTAAATGCATTAATTTAAGAGCATGAGCAAACTGAGTCTAACTAAATTTATTCACCAAACTTTTAAGTGTTACATTATATATAAGCTGTCAATTCTAAATACATTTCTATTGGTATTTTAAAACAGCATTTATTTGCCAAAAGTTGCAAAGAATTTAAAATGGAAGCCTCAAACGATTGAAAGCTACTAAAGGGAAACACACACACACACACACACACACACACACACATATTTTTATTTCTTATTGCATATTTGTTTCATAAAATCATCCTCTTTCTTCCAATCTTACTTATGAAAAAAATAGCAAGAGTCAGAAATAATTGTAAACTTAGCAGATTTATCATTGGCAGAATAGATTCCATGGAGACTAAGAGTTGGGGAAACAGTGCTATACCTAATATTCATTTTGCCAAAGGCAGCACTGAACAGCCACATTTCTGTCCCAAGAGGAGAAAATATCAGAGTGTGTGCATCTAGAGAGCAATCAGAGGGAAAAGATGCCTGGGTTAAATATATAGTTGCTGGCTTTGTTTTCATTTTTTGGTTTAACCAAAATCACGGCTCAGAATAATCACACCTCATCATAAGGAGAGAAAAATAGAGAAAGCAATTAGATATTTTTCTGCCTATGAATGCTAAACATGATCCAATCACATCTCAGGCTGTCTGCAAGACTAAACTAAACTGACCCAGGGAGTACAACATCAACCCATAACAACCATGAAACATACAATCTGGAAATTTATTGAAGACATTATAGACCAGCTGATGCTGGCACATGCTACTCTGCCTGAGTTTAAAATAAAAGCCAGTCATAGATAGAGACATGATACACCACAATTATTGCCAAGAATTACAATCCCATGGGGTCAAAGACTAATTTCACACACTCAAACTCTACTAAACCATACAGAATAGGATATCAGCCAGTTTAAACTGTGGAGGTAAAAACAAACAAGCCAACAACCAAGCCAAACCAATAAACAAACAAGAAGACCCCACTATCTCTGGTTTTAGTCGTATGGCACGAAAGTTTAATTGCCTATCTTGGCTGGGCCAGGTACTTATTCTGTCCATTATGTTGGCATCTTGAGCTCACTATTTTGCAAGATTCCCAGCTGACATAGCAGCTGATGGTCGGAAGGTATACCCAGTAAAATGCAGCTCTCTTCCCTCACCCAGTTCTGAATCATTGAAGGAAAGCCAAAAAAGAGTCAACAGGAGGTAAAAAGTCAGGCTCATTTAGGAAAGAGTTGTGGAAGATTATGGCTTAGGAGCAGGACAAGAATGAGGACTCGACTGCAGAGCACCCATGTTCCACACACATTCCCAGTGGCAAGTCACACTGGAGCACCTCACACTTCACTCACTGGATGAAGGAATTGTCTTTACCATCAAACTTAGGACAGACATGTGCCTACCCTGGTAGCACAGCGTACTTTTTCTCAGCATCAAGACTTATGCTGAAGGGAGGCAGAGGAGAAGTTTGAAGTTTCTAACCCCAAATTTACTACAAAGAAGACTTACTCTTCTTGAACCAAGGTGTAAAAAGACTACTATTGAGAAGGAAGAAAAAAAAAAAGGGCAGAGGAAAAGAGTCTATCTCCTTGGCATGTTACGTGGTTAATTCAATTTATTGAATAAATGATAATATTGTTTCTGACCTGTCACTTGAAAAGACACCCCAGGTATATTATAATGGTGTATCCCTTATTGAGAAAAAAATAACTATGGAAGTAAATATGTACTCATTGGCAGTTTCTAAAATAGCTCATAAAACTCTCCAGACAGTTATATGGAAAAAAAAATACAGTACTGTATTTTGAGGGGGTGAGAAAGCAACAATAAGATACTTCCTTCAGGGAAAATGAAAAACTATTAGAGACAGCAAGGGTCAAAACCACTAAGATACCAGATATTAAAAATTATTTATCACTTGAACTTTTAGTAGGAAAATTCCATTTCCTATAGATATAAAATATTTTTAATCAAAAAGCTAATGTCCTGAGAATTAACTTGATTTACTCTGAAATCTAAGATTATTAAGCACATTTTTATAGTGTTTGAACCAGTATAAATTACATCATGTTTTTAGATAAAATATATAAATATAAATATTGTTCAGCTATACTATAAGGACTTAACTAGTTACCGGCCTACATTTCAGCCAAACTGCATGCACTCATTTTTAAAATGTAACTTCTAATTGATATTGACTGTATGTGTGTATATTTGTGTGTGAGTTCACCTTAAGTCATTAAAAAAAAATATATATATATATGGTCTCCAATAGTCTGGACTGAATGGCTTACTGGTTTCTTCTTCTCCCTCTCCCTCTCCCTCTTCCTCTCCCACTCCCTCTCCTTCTCTCTCCCTCTCCCTCTCCCTCTCCTCCTCCTCCTCCTCCTCCTCC
>JAAGEH010002531.1:59554680-59609121 GCA_011751065.1 Lasiurus cinereus
CTTCTTCTTCTTCTTCTTCTTCTTCTTCTTCTTCTTCTTTTTCTTCTAATATATTTTATTGATTTTTTACAGAGAGGAAAGGAGAGGGATAGAGAGTTAGAAACATCGATGAGAGAAACATTGGTCAGCCGCCTCCTGCATGCCCCTACTGGGGATGTGCCTGCAACCAATATACATGCCCTTGACTGGAATCAAAGCTGGGACCTTTCAGTCCACAGGCAGATGCTCTATCCACTGAGCAAAACGGTTTCAGCTTCTTCTTCTTCTTTTTTTTAAACCTATTTGGTTATCTTCATTGTTGTTTTTCATTTAAAAATATGTATATTACTATTAATGATTCATTAAGAACTAATGAATTCATTAAGAACTAGTCAGTTTTATTTAATGTACTAGAGGCCCAGTGCAGGAAGTTTGTTCCCAGCGGTTGGGAGGATGAGGGGTGGGTCCTCTCCAATCTGGGACCCCTCAGGGGATATCCTACTGACAGTTTAGGCCTGCTCACTGTGGTTCTCTGCTCTCTGCAGACCTACCTGCTCATCACTGCCACAGGCCCTGGTATCTGTTCTCTGTGGGGACCTGCTTGCCCCTTATCACCATGGCCAGGAGCAAGCAGGGCCCTGGTGTCCGCTCTCTGCAGCGGGCCTGCTTGCCCCTCATTGTGGCAAGGGCTAAAAGGACACCTCCAGTGGGAGTGAGGGGACTGGGTCCCACCATCTTGTGGCTATGGGCACTGCCATATTTGTGACAGAGCGACAGTCAATTTTCATATTCTGTCTTTATTAGATAGTATACTTTGTATCAGCTATTATTTAGTAACATAGCTATAATTATTGCACTGAGAATTACTTACCAGTACTTATGAGAGGTGCTAATAAAGCATTGTTCTGATTAAATTTTACACCTATTATTGCCTATGCTAAGAATAAAAGATCTCATATCAATAATTTAATATACCACTTTAGGAAGGTATAATAAAAACAAGACCGAATTAAACACAAAGTAAGCAAGAGAAAGTAAATAATAAAGATTAAAAAGAAATATTTTTTATATTATATTAAATATAATTTTTGTTTATAAACCACATTTTCATAGTAATAAGTCCATCTTAATTCAAGACCAAGTGTATATGTATTTTTCCATCTCTGCCACTATATTTATCAGTCTTTGCATATTTTATTTTTCATTTTAATTGAAGTATATATTGAAATTAACATACTAGAATTATACACATGTTTACTTAATACAGTTTTATATATAGCCCTGAGATAAAAAAACAAACAAAACTGAAACTTTCAGAATTCTGTAAGTCTTCTATCTCACCAAAAATTAAAAATTGACATTAATGACATAGAATGGTTTACCTGCTTTCATAGTTAATATTTCTGGAATTATTTGGTATATACTTTATTTTTTACCCCATTGACCAATATTTTTGCTTCCCCCCTCACTTGCCTCTGGTAACAATCAATTTGTTCTAAATCTAATCTCTGTATTTATGAGCTTGGCTTGTTTGTTTATTTATATAATTCCATATATAAGAGTGATTATATGGTATTCGTCTTTCTTTGACTTATATCACTTAGCTTCCATTTTATGGCTGAATATAAATTCATATATATATATATATATATATATATCCATACATACATACATATACACATACACACATTTTGTTTCCATATCTATATTTACTACAATTTAACATATGGGTACATATAGCTTTTTAGAGTTAATACTTTTGTTTTCTTCAGATAAATACCCAGAAGTGGAATTGTTGGATCATATTGTAGTTCTATTTTTAATTTCTTCAAGAACCTTCATAAGTTTTTCCAAAGTGGCTACATCAATTTATATTTCCACCAACAGTGTACAAGGGTTTCCTTTTTTACACATCCATGTTAAAATTTGTCATTTCTTATTCATTTGAAAATAGCTATGCTAACACGTATGAAATATTATCTCATTGTTTTTATTTTGCATCTCCCTGATTATTAGTGATGTTGAACAAATTTCATGTACCTGTGGCCATCAGTATATTTTCTTTGGAAAATTTTCTATTTAGATCTTCTGCATATTTTAATTTTATTTTTTTAAATATATTTTATTAATTTTTTACAGAGAGGAAGGGAGAGGGAGAGTTAAAAACATTAATGAGATAGAGACATCGATCAGCCACCTACTGCACACCCCTATTGAGGATGTGCCCACAACCAAGATACATTCCCTTGACCGGAATCAAACCTGGGACCTTTCAGTCCACAGGCCAACACTCTACCCACTGAGCCAAACCAATTTCAGCTAAATCTTCTGTATATTTTTAAATTAGCTTGTTTTGCTTTTTTTCTGTATTTTGGATATGTGTCATTTATCAGATATATGATTTGCAAATAGTTTCTCCCATTCTGTTAGGTTGCCTTTTCATTTTATTTTTGTTTCATTTTCTATACAGAAGGTATTTAGTTTGATGAAGTCTCACTTGTTTATTTTTTTTACTTTTGTAATTTTTTTTGTTGTTGTTTTTGGTGTCAGTTTCAAAATATAATGGCTGAGATCTATGTCAAGGAACTTAATACCTATTAATACCTATTTTTTTTCTTGTAAGGGTTTCATGGTTTTAGTTCTGATGTTCAAGACCTCATTCTGTTTTGAATTAATTTTGTGTATGTATGGTGTAAGATATTTTCGCATTTCAGTCTTTTGCATAGAGTTGTCTAGTTTTCCCAACACCATTTATTGAAGAGACTATTCTTTCCCCATATTATACTTTTGGCTCCTCTGTCATAAACTAATTTAGCATATAAGGGTAAGTTTATTTTGGGGCTCTCTATTCTTTTACATTAATCTATGTGTCTGTGTCTGGTTTTTTTTTTTTTAATGCCTATACCATACTGTTTTAATTATTATAGCTTTGAAATTTCGTTTGAAATTAGGAAGTACAATGCACCCGGCTTTGTTCTTTCTCAAAATTGTTTTGGCTATACTGGGTCTTTGGTAGTTTTTGACACAGTTTAGGATTATTTGTTCTATGTGAAAATGCCATTGACGTTTTGTCTATATATTGCTTTGCATATCAATATAATGCAAAGATCTTTTAACTATATTGATTATTTGATTATTTTAATCCACAAGCATGGAATATATTTTCTTCTCCTTTTTTTTTTGTTTGTTCTTCAATTTCTTTAATGTTACCCTTTTCAATGGTCAGGTCTTTGCTTCCTTAGTTAAATTTATTTCTAAGTATTTTATTATTTTGATGCACTGTAGGTAGTATTGTTTTCTTAATTTCTCTTTTTGTTAACTTGTTACTACTGTATAGAAACACAACAGATTTTTGCATATTTATTTCACTTTATGCAACTTTACTGAATTTGTTTATTAGTTCTAATAGTTTTTTGATGGAGTCATTTGGGTTTTCTATAGGTACTATCACATCAATTGCCTATTATATAAGATGATATGTCTCGATAAAACCTTCAAGTGTTTTCCATTCTAGTTTATGCACACTGTACCATAAACTCTTTTCCATAACCATGCAGCTCTGCAAACTGTTTCTACCTATTTCTTCAGCCTCATCTTATGCTATATTCTCCCTTGTTAGCATCCTCTCGGTGAGGTTTCTGCATTCATTATTTTGTCTCTTTTCTAATTAGGAGACTCACTACTACTCCTTGCAAGTTACAATTTTCACAGGTTCAGCTCCATCTCATCATTCAGATGTCACCTAAAATGGAGAGGTCATTGTTGTCTCAGTCAAGTAATATTTCCATTATTATACATAACTTTATCTGATTTCTTCCCAGCATTTATGCCAAACTGTAAAATATATTAATTTTTTTTTCTTGTTTCTGTCTCCCACTAGAATGTAGGCTGGATTGGTCAATTCAATCCAAAAGAGCAGGGTTTTGGTAAATTACATGGGACTTTACCTAGGGGGTGCATAGGAGGAAAACACTGGGAGGCAGGGGAAGCTGTTGGAGAAGTCATCTCAGGAACTTTCTTTTGTCTGTGGCTGCTGTGTAGGGCATGCACTTGCAAGAGGGGACTACAAGGTCATTGAAAGATCACTGCAGGCTGCCTAGTAAAAAAAATGGATGCCAAGGGAATAATGCCATGGGGTAGCTTAGCCGAACTCTTGACATAGCCCTATTGAATAATGAATAAAGACCTGGGATTGAACATTTTCCAAAAAAGAAAAGAAAAGAAAAGAAAAATAATCTCATAGAAGATCAAACTACCTACTCCTCATTTTTAGTTCACTCGGTTTGAATAGACTTACCTCATTCTCAACTTCACAAGTAAGCAATAAAGGAATAAACTCATTCTATCCCCTTGTCATCATTATTATAAGAGAAATCCAGGCTCAAGACACATACTTAGCCACCTTACTGTACATGAGGCTAAAGTGACATCACATTTGAAATTTCTGCAGCATCTGTGACTAAAGGGAGAAATTTTTGAAGAACAGTTAGCACAAAGAAAATAAAAAATAAGAGATAAAAACTTCTTATGTGCCAGACCAGTTTGGCTCAGTGGATAGAGCGTCGGCCTGCAGACTGAAAGGTCCCAGGTTCGATTCTGGTTGGGGGCATGTACCTTGCTTGCAGGCACATCTCCAGTGTGGGGCGTGCAGGAGGCGGCTGATCGATGTCTTTCTCTCATCGATGTTTCTGACTTTCTATCCCTCTCCCTTCCTCTCTGTAAAAAATCAATAAAAAATATTAAAAAAAAACTTCTTATGAGTGGGATGGTCTCTCTGTTACTGAGTGAGACAAGTAGAACACCAGATAGATATCAAGAAAAGCTAATTCTCAAGTGGCAATGGACTAAATGTGGCAAAAAGTAAAGGTTATAGTGTATCTAAGAACAATGTATAGATGATGATATTAAAATTATAGGGAGAGGTAGATAACATTTGTTCTTGAAGGGCTTGAATAGATTTTGACATATTTTTTTTCATAAATGGGAAATGCTGGAAATTTTTGAGAGGTGGAATGACATGATTCCATTTGCATCTGAGAATTCATACTCAGAATTCTACATAGAGATGAGTTTTGGGATCAAGAAGGAAGAGTTGTAGAACATGAAAGAAAACCCATTTGAAGGTTAGTGTATGATTCCTATTGAGAGAAGGGCTGGTGTTATTTAAATAAATATTCACTATAGAGTTTAGATTGTGAAGATTCTACATGTTTGATAACAAGTTGAGGTGTCGTTTATCTCCCATGCCATAATATCCAAAAACTGCATACATTAATGTGAAAACATAGTAGTACTATTAAAGAAACCCTTCGATATTTTATATGTTATAACCTGTGGGAGATGCAAGATATTTAATAAGGAAAAAAATCCTTTACTGTAATTTCACTTGCAACATTTTGATTAAATTGTTAGTATTAAATAAGAGCTAGAAAATTGCTGATATATTATGAAACTTGAAAGTATCATCTAAAATGCATTAACCTGCAGAAAATTAAGGAGGCAATGGCAATAGATGGGATAATGTGATATTTACATAGTTGCAAGTGGGCAGCTTCCAGATCTTAAATTAAGGAAATTAGAAAACTAAGTGCTATTTTTAAAATAAATTATTTTAACATGAGAAATATAAACAGTAGAAATTAAAAAAAATAGATTCCATTTTTTCTTAGAAACAACAGAAGGATATGCTTCTTGATACTATATTCCCTGAAATGAAACTTGATAATTATATGCTTACCTATTTATTATGTTACCTGGCAGGATATTCTGCTGTCTCACTCACGTTGTTAAGGTGACCATGTGGTGACTGGGAGCACAGCTAGAGAGGCAAAATGCATTTCCCCCATGTGTCCTCCTCATACATCCTGGCCTTCTCATTGCATGATAGCTGGGGTCTCAGGATATGTGTTTTAAAATACAGAGAGTGAAAGCTGCCGGACCTCAGAAGATGGAACTGCATCATTTCCTCCATAGTCTATGGATGAACGCAATCACAGAGTATGCCTGTATTTAAGGGAGAGGTCTTTTCAGTGGAAGAGTCTCAAAGATTTCATGATAAACCTTCATTCATTGTACAACTCTGAAATAAAAGTGATTACAAAACATTGTTTAAAGATTCACTGTGAGCTATTACTACTTAGTATGGGGGAGAAGAAAATGAGATGGCATTGACCAGTGTGAGTGGAGAGACAATCTGGAGCAGGGAGCCATGCCCTGGCAGCAGAATGGCTGGCCCTGGACAGTGAGGCGATAACCAGAGAATTAGGTAACTTGTGAGAATGGAAGGAAGAGGCACAGTTGAGATGGCTTATTTGCCTCCACCTCCACTACTTGACCCCTATGTTACCTATCAGTTTGGAGCCAATATAATGTTATGTCAAAGCTTAATAAGGCTTGTGGGCTGTATATGACTTCCCAGGGTTTGGGTTAATTCCCAGACTTGCCTTTTTTGTACAAAGAACTGGATTTTATTAAGCCTGTTTTTCCATTTGTAAGTAATATCTAACTATATTTGCATGTTATTGTAGGTTCTATTCTCTCTTATTCCATATTTAAAATCAAACTCTTTATAAATAAATTGACAGGAAAATGTATTTTCCCCCAAAGTTTCACATAGGGTATCTTAACCTAGATTGAGGTCTTCTGATTGCTGGATTAGTTTACTGCCTATACGTTGCCTTTATTTAGATTTTTAAAATTCATATTGTCACCTTTAAAAAATATATATATTTTTTATAGATTGCAGAGAGGAAGGGATAAGGAGAGATAAACAGAAACATCAATGATGAGAGAGAATCATCAATCAGCTGCCTCCTGCACACCACCAACAAGGGACTGAGCCTGCAAACCAGGAATATGCCCTTCATTGGAATTGAACCTGCAACCTTTCAATTTACAGGCTGATGCTCTACTCACTCAGCCAAGCTGGCCAGGGCCATATTGTCACCTTTAATTTCCTAATCCACGAGCAAAATCTGTGACTTAAAAACATTGTCTCCAGTCACTTCTCTTAGTGATCTGTATCAAGACTCTGAAGGTAAAGCCTTGTACTTGACCTTCCCTGACACTCTCTGTCCAGCACTACTGAAATTCATTGGTAGATGCTGTGCCCTTGGTAGCAATTCTGTATGGATTTGGGTGTCAAGCAGCATGTTTCCTACTTCAAAGCAGTGTAACCTGGTTATCATGGAGCTGGAAGAGGACAGTTAGCATTAAGCCACTAGAAGATTTCAAACTGACAGCCCTATAATTCTAGATATGGTGTATAGCCACCTTGGACAATGGCTAAATAATATTGTGTAATGGTTCTTATTTTTAACAAGAGAAATTCATTGTAATTTGTAAGCTCTTTACTCAACAGCTTCCACAGTTTATAAAAGTATTGGCAATGAAACATTGCAAAATAACAAGAACAATTGGCAGAGAAGTTTTAATCCAATTATTATACCAATCTTCCAAAGCTTAATTTTTAAATTACTAATAACACTGTATAGGCGTGACAAAGTAGCAACTAAGATCCCAAGTAAAATGGAATGGTTTTACGGTACTTGCTTTGCCTTTGAAAATTAATTATCTGAATATTTAAAGGTAGAATCTATTTAAAGAGGTCATAGGTATTATTTTAGTAATCAGTGCCTTACCACCCTATCTAATAAAAGGGATATATGCAAATTAACTGCCACTTCATCACAAAGATGGCAGAGCCCATAGTCACAAAATTGTGGCACCTAGTCTTCACAGCCCTGCTGGAGTCCCCCAGTCTCAGAGTGGGTGACCATTGAGAGTGAGTAGCATAATCAGCATCGTAAAATGCTTGTTTCATCGCCATGGAGACCCAAGCATTTCATGCCCGGCCGTGGAAGGGCCTCTGGGGTGTGGAGAGCCTCTGGGCAGCAGGCACAGCGTGGCCAGACCCTGCAGAGAACTACAGGCACACGGATTCATGCGCCGGGCTACCAGTGTACAATAACCTTGATATTTTCCTAACTAAGGCATATTCTGTGATCTCTGGTTGCTACCTGGAAGTATATAACTTTAATTTTTTTAAAGCACATTTATTCATTGTCTCTTTTTTTTCTTTTCCCCCCTCCCTCTTTTGCTATGGACTATATTATAGTAGAGAACTCCTAAAATTGCAAAGGTAAAAGTGAAGGTCCTTATGCATATTGGAATCTCCCAATCTGATTAATATGAGTTATGTTTTTAAATTAATTCATTTCACAAGCATCTGAGATTTGAGATAATTTAGGTTCTGCATAAATGAAACAAGAAAGTATTGAACATTGTATAGCTGATTTCTTGATAGTTTTACTATATACCTTGAAATTGAAAGTGTACATTTGTGCTTCCACCTGGAGAAGGACCAAAGACAAACCCAGTGGAATACTGAACAAAAAGTAATTGTGAATCAAGGCCAACTTCAAGCAAGGTAAGCGAGATTGCAGGGGAGGTCATCACCTACTTGTGCATTTGACAGGCCAGAAGAGAGTACTGGCAGGTGATTCCATGGCAAGTTTTATACACGCTTTGATGACATGCTTTTATAGATACATCCTAACAGGAGGTCAGTAGATTTCCTAACGTGACAGCTCTTGAGTAGAAAACATTGCACATGAGGAAGGAAAAACCTTTCCTCCACCTGCAATGTTTGTTTAGCTGTAAAATCTACATGAGACAGGTTAACCAGAGAAAATAACCAAATTTAACATGCACATATATATATATACATGGAAACCACCCATATATGAGAAAGTCAGATATCCACACTTAGGGTGATCCAAAAAATGTATACACACTTTGAATGATTAGAAGTCATTCTTTATTAACATACAGTTCATTTTCAAAATATAAAAGAATCTCCAGAATGAATCATATTTTTTGATCAGGGCCTGTTTTCAAACTGATTACCTTTCTTGTCCAGGCACATCTGATAACGTGAAGCAATACTATCTCAAGCATGAACAATCATTCTGTTTGGTATCTGTGTGCCTGCTATTCTTCAACCATTTCCAGTTTTGTACCTTAAGCTTTATCTTCTATGTTAACCCATAAATAAATCTAATGGATACATTTTCTTTGTTCAAAGCATAGTCTGGGTTTACCCGTTGTTTCAAATCAGTTAATCCTGAAAATGAGTGAAAACTAAGTGAGTTAACAGCTGTTAAAATGTGTATATACTTTTTGGGAAACCCTGTGAATAATTATAAAGGCAATATTTGAACTTCAACTGCATTTTCAAACATCCAATGGCCCTTGAGGATAAATTCCCTTAGTTAAAAGTTAATCTGTGTGTAATAGAAAGAAATATCAATTGAGCCATCAGCTGTTAGAGTGTGCATACATGTTTTTGAAGACTTACATAATTAGCTCAAAGACAGAAATGGAAAATTAGGTAAATTTGACACTCTGAGTTAAGAATCACCTTGGGGATTCAAATGGGAGATAAACCCCTGCAGAATAGGTCGAAAAGGTTACCTCTGATAATCCCTTATTATGGGGAAAAAGCCTTAATTCAAATTCTTCTAGGCTGTTAAAGAGGTGGGGGTGGGTGGTGAGGTTGAGCAGAAGTTTCTCTTGAGTCCACAGGGTCTAGGTTGCCTTTAGTTCCATATAAATTGCATACACCCTAGTTGGTTTGGCTAAGTGGATACAGTTTTTGCCTGAAACTGAAGGGTACCGGGTTTGATTGTGGCCAAGGGTACATACTTTGGTTGCAGGCTTGATCTGTAGCCTTGCTGAGTATGTGCAGGAGGCCACCAATGGAGGTATCTCTTTCACATCCTGTTTCTCTCTCTTTGCCTCCCCCCCCCCCTTCACTATCACTCTCTCTAAAAAATCAATATAAAAACATTTTCAGGTGAGGATTAACAAAACAAAACAAATAATCTGCATACCACGGAGGCATATCTTGGGGTGACTGTTTCTGAATCCCCTACAGCTATAACCAATGCAATATCTTTTCATGGTTACACAAGAATATATGGATTAAGAAATGGCTGGAAAAATATAAATAATCTTACTTTTAGCTAGTTGCATTATCTTCTTAACTAATTCATGTGATTAATAGGCTCATTTTTGGATGCTTAATATATTTATTTTAAGGCTACTTGGCCTCTAATAATATACTATTAATCCACCAAATATGAAAAAATATTAAACTATCCTTAACTTTATAATTGAGGAAAGCAAAATAAAAAAGATTTCTTAAAAAATATAAACAGTAATAATCTTTACTTAATTTTTCTGTTGAAAATGAGAACCATTATACAATATTATTTAGCCATTTGTCCAAGATGGCTATACAGCATACCTAGAATTACAGAGCTGTCAGTTTGAAATCTTCTAGTGGCTTAATGCTAACTGTCCTCTTCCAGCTCCATGGTAACCAGGTTACACTGCTTTGAAGTAGTAAACATGATGCTTAACATTCAAATACATACAGAATTGCTATCAAAGGCACAACATCTACCAAATAAATTGCAGTAGTGCTGGCCAGAGAGTGTCAGGGAAGGTCAAGTACAAGGCTTCACCTTGAGAGTCTTGATACTGATCACTAAGAGAAGTTGACTGGAGACAATGTTTTTAAACCACAGATTTTGCAGGTGGATTAGCAAATTAAAGGTGACAATGTGAATTCCCAGTGTGAAACTTTGGGGAAAATATATTTGCCTGATAATTTATTTACAAAGAGCTTGATTTTAAATATGGAATAAGAGAGAATAAAACCTATCATAACATGCAAATATAGTTAGATATTACTTACATTTGGAAAAATAGGCTTAAAGAAATATAATCTTTTCTACAAATTAGTACAAAAAGGGGGGTCTGGGACTTAACCCAGGCCATTGGAAAGCATATAGAGCCCACACACATTAACTTTTTATACAATATTGTATTTGCTCCCAACTGATAGGTAATGTAGGGGTCAAATAGTGGAGGTGGAGACAAATCTAAACAAAAAAGCCATCTCAACTCTGCTTCTTCCTTCCATTCTCACAAGTTACCTAATTCTCTGGTTATCTCCTCACTGTCCAGGTCCATCCATTCTACTGCCAGGGCATGGCTCCCTACACCAGATTGTCTCTCCACTCACACTGGCCAGGATGCATGAGGAGGCCACATTCATTTCTCCACTCTAGCTGAGCTTCCAGCCAATACAGTCACCTCCACAATGTGAGTGAGACACCTGAATATCCTGCCAAGTCAAACATAATAAACAGATAAGCATACAATGAACAATTTAAATTTCAGGGAACACAGTGTCAACAACCATATCCTCCTGTTGTTTCTAAGAAACCACTCAGTCTGAATGTCTTTATATTTATTCTATTTATATTTCTCATGCTAAAATAAGTTGTTTTAAAAATAGCACTTAATGTTCTAATTTTCCTAATTTAATGCCTGGAACCTGCCCACTCACAACTATGTAAATACCAAATTATTTCATCTTATTGTTATTGTCTCATTAATTTTCTGCAGGTTAAATGCATTTTAGATGATATTTTCAAGTTTCATAACATATCAGCAATTTTCTAGCTCTTATTTAATACAAGCAATTTAATCAATATGAAAAATAGCTTAGAAAACAAAAATAGCTGCAGGGTGTGAAATACATACTTTTTTAAAGAAAAATATTTATTGTTGAAATTATTACATTTGTTCCCTTTTCTTCTCCCCCATTGACCCATTCTAGCTCATCCCTACTCCTGTCCCAGGCCTTCACCACATTATTCTCTGTGTCCATGGGTTATGCATATATGCATACAAGTTCTTTGGGTGATCTCTTCCCACTCATCCACTCACTTCCACCTTCCTTCAGAGAATGTTATTTAACACCTACTATTTGTGGAACACTATATTAAGTCTTATAGCTAATGTATTATCCTATCTAATAAAAGAGTAATAAGCAAATTGACCATACCTCTGCTATACCCACAAGCCACACCCACCAGCCATGCTCACCAGCCAATCAGAGTGAGTATACAAATCAACCCAATCAAGATGGCTATGGCCACAGAGAAAGCAGGTGGGAGGCTTGGGTTGCCCTTGGCAATGGAGGAAGCCAAGCTTTCCCCACACCCTGGCCTCCACTTAAGGCAACAAAGTTTCAATGGCTGCCGCCACTGAACGAGCAGAAAGCTTGGCTCTGCTCTACGCTACAAAGTTTCAATTGTAGAAGATAAATAAATCCCAGATGCCAGGGCCTCCATTTGGGTAGCGGGAGGGTGTGAGGGGGGAGGCGTGGCAGCAGGCAAACCACCATAGGCCCCTCACCCAGGCCACCTCATGCCCCATGGGAGCACCCAGCCTGATCCAGGACACCCTTCAGGGCAAACCATCTGGCCCACACCTATGCAGCAGGCCTCTGCCTATCTAATAAAAGATAAATATGCAGATTGAACATCTCTTCAACACACAAGGTGACTGCCCCCATGTGGTCAAAAGGTCCTGCCCCCATGTGGACACAGATGGACACCACAATATGGCCAGCAGGGGAGGGCAGTTGGTAGGGATCAGGCCTGCAGGGGAGAGCAGTTAGGGGTGACCAGGCCAGCAGAGGAGGGAAGTTGGGGGTTACTGGGCCTGCAGAGAAGGGCAATTGGTAGGGACTCAGGATTGCAGGGGAGGGCAGTTAGGGGTGACCAGACCCTCAGGGTAGGGCAGTTAGAGGCAAACAGGCTGGCAGGAGAGCAGTTAGGCATCAATCAGACTGGCAGGGGAGTGTTTAGGGGGTGATCAGACTGGCAGGCAGAAGTGGTTAGGGGCAATCAGGAAGGCAGGCAAGTAAGCAGTTGGGAGCCAGCAGTCCTGGATTGTGATAGGGATGTCCGACTGCCCTTTTAGGCCTGATCCTACCTGGCCCAGTCAGACATCTCTCAAGGACAAACACCCCATTCATGAATTTCATGCACCAGGCCTCTAGTGTATTCTATAAAAGATGAAGACCCAGGAGATGGGTGCCCAGCTTTTCCATTCTGTCTGACTGGACTCTATTATGCACTTTCTCTTGCCATCCCTCTTCTAGTTGGGTTTAGCTAGTGGGAGGAAATGAGAGAGACACATTGACACATTTCATTTATATATTTCCCATTTCAAGATCACCAAATTGCTATTTTCTGTATTCTTCTAAGAATAACCTTTTCTTACTGCTATCTTCCTCAATGCTTTTCCTCTTAAACTTGACTTTCCTCATATAATTTTTTCTTCTTGCCCTTTCTGGTGGAGGAAGCCTTCTTTATATTGCTCTCTCTTGGTACCTTATCATCCTTTTCTGTTCCCCTTACTTCTGCCCACAACTCTGCATAGACTCTATTCATTAAATTCCCCTCATGACCCAAGGTGATTCTGTTTTCTCTCTCTTACCATACCTTAGTAAATATGCCACAACTCAAAAATAATTGGAAAGAGGATAACTGGGAAAATTGCACCTAACATTAAGAGTTCACTGAGGAAAGAGCAACATTTATGAGATGGGAGATGGAATGATATTCAAGGTCCAGCTGGGCCTTGGACCTCGACTGGATTTCCCAATAGCTATTTAAAATTATATTAACTTTTTCAGGAGACCAGCAATAATCCTTTTCTTGCAATTGTTTATAATTTCATTATCTATATTTTCATACAAAAATGTGGATTAGTTTTGTTTGGTATTGGACTTCATATTTAAACAATTTTTTGCTGACATTGTCCTTTTTTCTGAGCAGTCTTCAGTTACAAACTTTGTGGCTAAGGGCTGTGTGTTTTTCCCCCTAAAATTTTTTTGCCATTATTAAAAGTTCTGTTCTGGGTGTTATTATACATATACTGAATTGGATGTGTAGTTAGGAGTGAAATTGCTCACTTAAAGAACATGTGCACCTTTAGTTGTATGATTGTTAAATAAAATGGTTGTATTGATCCATATGGATGATATTTCACATCATCATCAGTATGTTAATGTTTGCCATATAGTTGAAATATGATTATACTTGCTTTTTTGGTTCAATATAGTTCTGTGTTTTTAAAAAGATTTACTGAGACTCATGTATAAATATCCACCAATAGGTCTAACTCAGATGTGATTCAAATGTAAATTAAATAAGGAAATCTTTTTGCTTTACACAAAAAGATATAAAAAACTCATACATGTGAAATGAAAAGAAAAGCAATTGAAAAGGGATTAAGTTGATAAATGTACATTTTAATAGCAAAAATCTGAAGCACTCATCTAAATTTTATATATATAATATATAATATATATGTATATATATTTCTTAGAATATGCTACATTACATACAGTAGCTGAAAATTTTACAATATGTAATCCAAATATTTTGAGTGCAACAAACAAAGGCCTATTATTAGTTGTTATTATTATTTCTCCATAACTATAATACTCCTCATGTTTATACCATGTGTCTGGAGGTATGAGAATATGTGTATGTGCCTGATGATTTTTAAATGGATTTACTTTTTACTAAATAATGTAAAGAGTTTCCTTGACATTATCCACACAGATTCTTTCCTTTATGCATAAAACAAGCCACATTAATTTGCATCTGTAGTAGAGAAAACAGCTAGTGTAGACATTCTTAGTGAATAGACTCATATTCTAAGAGCATCCTCATTCTCCGGCTTTTGCCAGCCTTCCCCTTCTCTGCAGGATTCAACAGGATGTCCTCCGCACTCTGACCCTGCTCTCCCAACCCCTGGACCCTGGCCTGAGGTGCTGGGAAGTCCTTCCACATAGACAACAGCGGTGTTTGGTCACCAGGAGCATAGGAAAAGCTAAAGGAGTCACTGGTGCTGTCTGAGTAACAAAACTTCCACTGGCTTCTGCCCAAATTCCGAGCATTAGTCAGAAGCAAGTGGAAGTTTTATTATAATGATAAAACTGCAGACCATTTTATCAGCGTGCTTCTTTTCCATTCATTTTAACTAAATGGCAACCTTTACGAATCCTTCTCCCTATATACAAGTTGAAGTGACTAAGACACCCCCTCCCCCCTTCCCTCCATACAGGACACCGTGGCTGACTAGTTGGAGCAGTTGTCTTGGCATTCCCAGCACCACTCATTGTCATAACAAGAACCAACCCCAAGTTTATTGTTATTTTTATTCCGTCCTCAACAATCATTAATTCAATTCTCAAACAATCATTAAATAAAAATCCAATTAATTGTTGTTTGAGGATGGAATAAAAATAACAATATTCCTGACCTTGTGCTAGTTCTAGGACTATTCTCTTGTCCTTTATTCTACCTGAAGGTTTGTAGTTAGACAATAAATAATTTGAAAAAATAAGCTAAATGTGCATTATGTGATATCAGCATAGTGATAACTGTTGCACAGTCACATCAGGTTGAAATGACACTAAAATGTTGATTGGTTGCTCAAAAAGGCACTGGAGAGAAGAAAGTGTCTGTTGGAGTGTGTTTCCCACAAACAGGCATCCAGGACAGAGGAAATGGGATGTGCTGCAGGGCAGGCTCATCAAGCAGAGGGTGGGAAGAGGCAGGGAGGGAGCTTGGGCTGGATTAGATCAATGACACTCATAAACATGTGATGGAAAAGCTATAAGCGATTCCCATGATCTGAATTCTTTGGTAAAAGATGATTTTGGCTTCTCTGTGGAGAAAATTGGAAGACAGATGAACAATGGTAGTTGATACATTAAGAAGGTATTTTAGTAGTTCATGAAAGAGATAATAGTTTTGCAATTTGTTTGAAGGTGAAGTGGAATATATTTTTAATAGGTTGGAGTGAAGTATATAAAAGAGCTGGTGATGACTCAGTGTGTTGGAGCCTAAGAAAATGAGTTAATAATGGTACAAATTACAAAGTCACTGGAATAGATACAGATCAATAATTCTGTTTTATTTATTAAATTTGAGATGCTTATTTGAGTATCTTTATGACTTTTATATGTTTTTAAAATAACAAAATAAATAACTGGCTTTGAGTCTAGAATCTATGTAGGTCTTATACTAGTATGTAGAATACTGAGAAATAAAGGCTGTTTGGATATTAAGCCTTAGCTGTAATGTTTGAGATATTACTCTGATGTCATGCAGTAATTCCTGGACTATTTTGCCTTGGTGCTTAAAAGTAAGATTCTCAAACTGGTTTTTGTTTTTTCGTTTTAGTTTTGATAAAGGAAAGGTTATTTTGACAAAATAAAAATGGTGGAGAACAAATATATGGCAGAAATCAAGAAAAGAGTTTTGTTTTCTTAGTTAATAATATACCTTATAGTTTGGTTTCAAGAGGATCACCTCATAGAAAGGAGACCATATCTATGAGTGGTGGATCTTTACTTATACACAGTATAAAAAGATACCCCCTCACCAGGAGGACCCATATAGGTCATTGTGCATCATGGTGGGAGGTTCCCTAAAATGGGCACTGCAGTACGGTATGTGAATATCTCACCTATCAATTCACATTTACTGAGAATATTCTTTGCAGCAAACCAATAGAGGGACATTACAGATTATAGACATGGACCATGCTTTTATAGAATCTAGTAGAGATGTGGTCATTTAAGTAACCCAAGAAGATAAATAAATATTCAGATAAGGACTATAAACATGAAACAGGAAACTGTAATAGAAAACAATGGGTTGAAGGGCGAATAATACAAATAAGGGTTTCTCTGAGAAGCAATATTTTAACAGAGAAATAAAGGATAAAGAGTCAGCCATCTTAATGGAATAGATGAAAAGGGTTTGGGGCCAAGAAAATAGCGGTGCAAAGATCTTAGGTAGGGAAGACCTTAGAAAATTATGAATTTAACCTGTGTTGCTAGACAGACGTGAACCATGGTGACATGGCTTTGGATAAGGTAGATAGGTAAGTAGGGGTCATGTAGCTGTATTTATCAAAGTAAAAATTGTGCATTTTGCCTTTGGGCTAAAATGAGATAATGTTTACTTTTGTTTTGATTTAACACATTCTGGCTTTAGCCCATAGTATATTGGACTGTTAATGGCAGAAATAAAAACATATGGTAAGAAGTTATTGAAAAACTCAAGTTTAAAGAACAATTTTATAATAAATGCAAATCCTTTGGTTTTGCATTTATTGGTCCTCAGAAACAAGATGAAGAAAATAGATGAGCTCTCCATCACACATAGATTGTATTTCTTGGGTTAGAGAGTATTGTGAGGTTATCTTCCAGATCATCCTCCATCTATTCCCAGCATGTTTTATGATCTTCATTAAAATTCCATCCTTCCAATTTCTTGCAAAAAGTCTGTGATTTTTTTTACATTTAATAGAATACATTTATTGATTATCGGACAATGTGCTAACCATTGTTTATCCATTATATTTTTTAAAAATGTATTTTGTTGATTTTTTTATGGGGAGGAAGAGAGAGAGAGAGAGAGAGAGAGAGAGAGAGAGAGAGAGAGAGGGTGTTAGACACATCGATGAGAGAGAAACATTGATCAGCTGCTTCCTGCACACCCTCTACTGGGGATGTAACTGCAACCAAGGTACATGCCCCTGATTGGAATCGAACTTGGGACCTTTCAGTCTGCAAGCCAATGCTCTATAAAGTGAGCCAAACTGATTTCGGCTGTTTATACATTATCTTGATATTACTTTTGTCAGGACTGTGAGATAGATATTATTTCTAATATGTGAGTAATGAGAAAACTAAGGAATGGACAGTATGAACAATTGGTTTAATGTAGCATAATTGTAAATAATGAAAATGGGATACAAATCCTAATATCTGTGACTCTAAACTTCATGCTTTAAAAATGTATGTTTTTATTGGTTTAGAGAGAGAGAGGAAAAGAGAGAGGGGGGGACAGAAACATCAATGATGAGAGAGAATCATCGACAAGCTGCCTCCTGCACCCCCTCTACTGAGGATCAAGGCAGCAGCCAGGGCTGGAATCAAACCAAGGACCTCTTGGTTCCTGGGTCAATTCTCGAATGCTGAGCCACATCCCCTTGGCCAAAGCTCATCCTTTTTTAAAAATCACTATTCTATTCTGTCTGTCTAATCTGTGACTTCACCAACTCCTAATTCATTTCTGAAATAACTATTGATTGCCAGGCAGTGTTCTATGCTTTTGGGTACAGCAGCGAGAAATCAATAGAAATATCTATCCTCAAGAAACTATATCCTAGTGAAGACAAAAAGTAATAAATAAAGAGGTAAAATGCACTGTGCGTTAGGTAGTAATAAGTGCTATGGTACAAAGTCAAGCATAGCAAGTGTCCACAGAGCACACAGCATTTGAACATATTAATAAAATGTCCATGGAGAGTCTTAGGGAGAAGACAGCATCCGACAAAAGACAAAAAGAAGATACAGGACAATCCAAATATATTGCCATGTTCAGTACTAATAAAGTGTCTGTTGCAACTGAAACTGACTGAGGAAATGACACAATAGGAGGAGGAAAGTTTCAGGAAACATTGGAAGGTCCATATGACGTAGAGTCTATACGCATTTGTACAAGCTCTGGCTTTTACAATAACTAAAATGAGAACAAATTGGAGAGTTTTATGCAAAAGAGAGTCATAATCTGATTTGCTTTAAAGTGCTGTTTTGAGAATATGCCAAAGGTTGCTTGATGTCCTATCATAGATACCTACTTGCAGGACATTGTAATAACTAGGATGATAAACAATGGCCACTAGTATCACAATGCTAGTAGAAAAAGTAGCAAAATGTGGTCAGAATTTCACTGGATTTTAGAGCTATAATCAATGGGAAGTTTGATGAATAGGTTCTGGCGTGTGAGAGAAAAGGATTGCATGTTTTGGAGATTGAGAAATCTCATTGGTTCAATATTTAAAATTAAGTAATAATTTCAAGTAATGTAAGAATGTAGTGAAAATGTGGAAAAAGGAAAAAAAAATAGTCCCCATTCTGTGACCAGAACTCCTTTCCATTATTTTAAAATTGTATTTGAACCGAGAAAACAACATATGAGTTTGGGACATAATTATCCACAGTTAATCTCATTGACAGACTTACAGACTAAATGTAATAGGGCAGTGAAATGTAAAGAGAAAAAGAAAAATTCTGGAAGCAAAAATCTTAGATTTATTCCTTCCACAAAAAGGATAGATAATATTTATAAAGTGATAAATGTGCCAGAGGCTTTTACTTGCATTATCTCATTCTCCTACCGAATCTTACAAAGTCAACATTGTTTTCATTTGTATATATGAGAAAAATCCTGGCACTGGGAGTTTAACATTTTTCACAAGATAGCGAATATGTGTGCTGTGGAACCCTAGGACAAGCTATTTAAACATATTGGAATTAAGTTTTCTGTTTTTATTTATATTGAGAGTACATAACTAGATCAATTTAGAGTTGAAATATTTCACTTATCCTTACTATATATGTGAATTTATTCCAAATATCTTTATTCTTTCAGTGGGTATGGGAAGTTTAACAAATACCAGGTATAAAATATTAGAACAAAGTACGAATTTTCTCTAAAAGCAAAAGAAATGGCTATTCTCAGAGTAGTTCTGATGAGTATACAGAGGGAAAGTAGTTTGGCTCATTTAATTTTGTAAAATCTCTCCCCCGTACATAATTCAAATTCATTTTTTGCCCAAAGGAATAGTGAGGCAGGTATGCACTAATTCATGTCATAGTACAAGACTAGGTAGTAATAAAACACTGGCATTTTCTAAATTGCCAATATAATGAATTGTCAGAAGAAGACGAGTATTATCTTCAGATTCTCCAAGGGGTTAACCTTTATGTTATATGTTAAATATGAATGATGTATTAGCTTCTCATATTTCCATATATAACACTTTGTGCCTTGTTCCTGTTCCTCAGGATGACCTTGATGTAATCAGAGATAATAGTGTTCTTTACCAAAGACATTAATCAATAACTTTATAATATGAAGCTCTATGAATATTTAATAGCTTCAGCTTGAATAATTCAAATTTTGCATCACTAAAAAATAAAGTCGGTTGAGGAACTGAAATTTCTTTATCCCTCCTATTTCTATTACATTTGCTACTTGTTTGATAAGGGCATGGAATGATACATGTTGATTATTACATAATGCACCTTTTGCTCATTTTTCCCTGTGTATGCAATTTTCATTTATTTTTAGTTCCATTGCTGAACATGACCGTTCCTTTTGTTGGTCCATAATTCCAGCAAGAGCTGCTGTGTAAATAAGTAGACTTAATTCAGTTAAAATGCATTGTTAAAAACATATGCCTTAAATTTTTAATAGGTGAGAACATCAAATATCTTTCAAAATAAAAATACAGAATCGTAAATGCCTATTAAAATTGTGTTGAAGTCTTAAAGGGGGAAGTAAATTATAATAATTGCAGATGAGATTGAAATCCAGTGAATAACTCATCTAGGAAAAGGCTTTGTGGAAGGTCATTAAAATAGAATGTCAAGCTCTAGCAGTGTAGTTAGATGTCATCCCATTCACCAAAACGTTGCTGGTTCTATTCCTGGTCAGGGTACATGTTTGGATTGGGGGCTTGATCCCCAAGACAGAGGGAGGGGAGAAGGGGTAGGGATCTAGGAGTCAAAGAATCAATGCTTTGCTCTCACGTGAATGTTTTTTTATCTCTCTCCCTTCTGCATTCTCTAAAAATCAGTGCAAATATTCTAATTATAATAAAATAAAATCGAATGTCAATATGAAATATGTAACAAAGTCATTAATAAATGGAAGTATATATAAATATATTACATATATGCATTCTAAACCATATACAACCATTGTATTCTTCCCCCACCCCAGAAAAAAACAACAATTTTTAAAGCTTCAGGACTTTTTTTAAACAAAAGAAAATTACCATTGTTATTGGTAGAAAATTAATGTCATCGATACAGTAGATTTCTACATAATCACACAGTAATAATTCTCCCTCAGTAATGTGTTCCAAGTTTTTTGGTAAAATTTAATTAAATCATGGATCTGAATGTTTTCTAGGAATACGAATATACAGAAGAATAATTGTAGTTCACCAAAATATTTTATTTGCATATAAAAATCACCTGCATTTGGCAATGCTCTGAGAGTATGAATTACATATGGAGAGCCAATTGTGCATACATCACTAAGTCTTTAAGTTCAATAAGCTAGAAAAAAGTACAAATTTATAATAATAAAAGGGCAATATGCAAATTAGACTGGATGAATGAAGCCAAGGCTGCAAGGGAAGCCCCATCCCTGGTGCCAGATGGAAGCCAGTGATGGCCGCCAGGGGAAGGGGAAGGGAGAAGGAAGGCCTACTCTTATACAAATGTCATGGATTGGGCCTCTAGTACATATATAAGAAGATACATATATAAATTGACATATATATATATATATATATATATATATATATGTGTGTGTGTGTGTGTGTGTGTGTGTGTGTGTGTGTGTGTGTATGCCAGTAGTTATTTGTAAAAAAAAAAGTACCTCTAATATACTTTACTTTTTTGAGTTGAACTTTGCCACCTGAAATTGTAATCTTGTTTTTAAAGTAATTTCTTTTTTCTTTTTCTTTTTTTTTAGTTCTTTCTTGTTTATGTTAGTAGGTTTGTGTACCTGTATTGGAGCTACACTTTGACAAAGGCCAAACAGAATAGCATTGTTGTATAAGGAGGATTTTTTTTAGAAGGTGGGTGGGGTGTTGGGCAGGGAATGGAGGGAGTGAGCAAAGAAGAAAAAAAAGAAAAATAACTCATGGACAGGGACAACAGTGTGGTGATTATAGGGGTAAAAGGATGTGGGTAGAGTTAGAAGAGGGTATAGGGGTGATAAATAGTGATGGGAAAAAATAAAAGAAGAAGAAAAATAATAAAACCATTCTATATCTTACTTTTGGACAACGAGAACTTAACTTATGACAGAAAATAACCGGGACTCTTAATACCCGTTACTAAGGTAAATAAATAAGTTAAAAATAAAAATAATACAAAAAGACATTTGGGTATAGATGTCAGGAATTAAACTAAAGAAGATGAAATATAAAATAACAAGGAAAAGCACTGGATATCGAATTACTGTGCTTCCCAGGAACATGAGTAAGAGGTGCTCACTCCCCACTTGGTGGAAATGTGTACCTCCAATAAGCTTCCAGCAGTGCAAAGTGTATTTCCTGGTTCAGAATGTCCGGAGCAGTTTATCACAAGGTTCTGGCAAGATTGAGGGCATGGGAAGAAAGAGAGATTATAAAATGTGTGAGTATGTGTGTATGTGTGTGTGTGTGTGTGTGTGTGTGTGTGTGTGTACATGTGAAACAGAACAGTGCAGAAAACATTTCTTCTTCCTCACTTCTATTCTACTTACTGAAGAGTGAAACTAGGCCAAAAAATAGATTGGGTCATTTTTGTTTGCTTTTTTTATTTTGTAATATGAAGAAAAGTTAAAGCTGACAGAGTAAATTGGCAGATTGATCTGAGTAGGGGGCACATGCAGGAATTCTAATACAAAGAATCAATAAAGACCCTTGGTAATGAATAATGATCTAAAGTATTTACCTAAGGATTCATCACCTTGTTGCAGGTTTTTGGAAGCAGACTATATTTTTTTTAAATCATAACAGATGTATATTGCCATAAACAAGGGATTTTCAAGCCAGTTTCACGTGGCCTAAAATTATTTTATGTATTATAAAAGGAATGCCTAAGACAAGTCTTATGATAAAAACCGATTTATTGTTTCTACTAGTCACCTGTGTTACTTCTCCATGTATTACCATTGCGATATATTATCCATTCTTCACAGCAATGGCTCTACCATGGTAAATATATATCTCATTGTCCTTCTATGTCCATTTTGCATTGTAATGTATCTAAGAAGACTTTTATAGTTTTCTCAAAGAATTATAGCAGATTTTTAAACAAAAACAAAGTTCAAGCAAAAATCTTAGACTCAGTTACAAATCCTTTCTATTTTTTAAGTGGGATTTTAAGTGAATATTCTTTCTTATATCTTTAAGAAGAAAAATATGTGATATCTCCATGGTGTTATCTAAAGCTCATTTTGTCTTGAATAAAAGCAAGATCAGATAGACTAGAAACAGTCTAAAATAGACAACGTGACAAAAAGTAATGAAAGTAGAACTAAGAAAAACTATACATTTTTTTATTCTAATAGTTTAATCTACATTATGCTATAATTATATATTAATCACTTTTAAAGCACTTTTACGTTTCATTATGTTAAGAAATTAACTTGAAGTGTAACATTTACATACAATTGAATGAAATCGTTGGGTCATGGGTATCAACAATAGATAATGCCAACTTTTCATTCTTACTACTGCATTTCAACTCCATCAGCAATACATGACCTGGTGCAACCTGGTGGGTATGTAGTATTATCTTCTTCAGTTGTTTTTCTCATGGTGACTATGTCTTGTATTTCACTCATGAATAGTGGGAACCTTTTTATACATTGGCAATTTGTATTTCCTTTCGATTTAAGGGCTTCATCAAACATCGTGTCCATTGCCTATGGGATTCTCTGTATTTGCTTATTCATTTGTAAGGTTTTATATATTTTTCTTGATATGAACCTTTGTCAATTATATATTTTGCAAATATAGTTACAGGTAGATAGATATCTATCGATATATTATGTGGAGGTTTATATCTAATTGACACAGTACTACTTATTGAACACCCACCCTTTCCCTGGTGTTGTTTATTAAATTTCCATATATGTGTGAGTCTTTATCTGAACACCCTACTCTCTATTGTTGATTTGCTTATCCACAGTCTAAAACATATCTTCTTGGTTTATTTTCCAATGAATGTGATAGGTTATTGGAATAATCCAACATTTTAATTCTTTTAAATTACTGCATTACGTTATTTATCTTTATATTTTAATATAAATTTTACATCCACATAAAGAACCCAGTTGTCATTCTGTTTGTAACTGAACTGAATGCTTAGAATTATCTGAGCAAGTTTACACCTAACAGTATTGAATCACTAATTGCAGGAATATGATTTTGTTCTCCATTTATCTAGATATTTTCAAATATACATCAATAAGCTTTATAGCCTTTAGGGAAGAGGACTTGTACATTAATATGAATATATTTCATGCATTTTTATTTCACTGTCAATGATATCATCTTTCCTTATTATTTGTTTCTAGTAATATACAGTATATAAATATTCAATTGATTTTTACCTAACAGCTTTATGTTCAGGAATATTGATAAGTCAACTTCATAAATCTAATTGTGTATCAATAGATTATCTTAATTTTCATTAGTCTTACATATCTGCATAATACTATTTATATTGCTTACTTCTAATTTTTATCTTATACTACTGGTGTTCTAAACACAAGTATACTAGAAAAAATAGTAACTGGCTTTCTTGTCTACTTTGTTTAAAGAGAAACATTTTTTTTACATTAGTAGGATTTTTTTCTTAGATTTGTAAATATTTTTGAGCAATTCTCTTCTGTTACTAGTTTATTTTTATTAAGATTGCTAAATATTTTATCTAATCTTTTGCTGGTCTTTAATTTTATGATCACATGTTTTCTACTGATGCAGTCATCATAGTGAAATTATATTGGTAAAGTTTTAAATTTCAAAGGACTCCTTCATTCATGGACTAAATCCAATGTGTTCATCATGAATTATCATTCATATATATTGTTTAAATATTATTTTTAGGATTTAGGCATACCCATTTATAACAGAGATTGACCTGAGGTTAGCAAATATTTCTTCTTTTTTTCTGGTATTGGCAGAATTTGTGTTAGATTTGTGTATTTTTTTCCCTAAAAGTTTCAAAGAATTTACCATTGGGAAAAATATTGACCTTCTTATAGGAGTTTATTTAACCAGATATTCATTTTTTTCAATGGATATAGGATTATATAAAATCTCAATTTTTATCACTTTTAATAGGTTATATGTATAGCTTTTTAAAAAATATTTTTCTCAATAAGGTATCTAACTAAAATTCTGCTAATATTGTTAAATATTAGTTTATATCTGAATGTGACAAAATTGAAATAGCAATAATGTAAAGTTATATCCAATTTAAATCTAGGCAATCCTCCTTTATCCAATTCCTTTAAAATTCCCTATAATTAGTTTATTTCTCTACCATTGTATTGATTTCTGTGTCATCTTTTAAAAAATATTCAGTGCATATAACAATGTATACATAAGCCCTGTTACATGCTGAGCATTATTTCTAGGTTATCAAGGCAGCACTAACAATTTAAAGGTATTTGAACTCACGTTTTTTACTCCTGATTTTACATAAATTGATTTATAGCTGACAGAAAAAAGTAAAATAATTATGTCTTTAAGGGAAAAATATGAAGTACTAGCAGCCCAGTGCACAAAATTTTGTGCACTGAGAGGTTTCCTTCAGCCTGGCCTGCACAGTTTGGGATCCCTCACTCCTCATTGCCCACTTCTAGTGGAGGTAGGAGAGGCTCCCGACACTGCTGCTGCTCTCCCTACCTGTGAGCCCAGCTTCTGGCTGAGTAGTGCTCCCCCTATGGAAGTACACTGACCACCAGGGGGCAGCTCCTGAATTGAGCGTCTGCCCCTGGTGGTCAGTGCATTTCATAGTGACCGGTCATTCCATTGTTAGCTCAATTTGCATATTAGGGTTTTATTATATCAGATTATTACTTCAAATGATGGTGTAGGTCTTTGTTTGTATATCAGAAAACACGAGATGAAGGATGTCATATATATCATTAAAAAGAAATCCCTATTAAAATGCCAATGGCATATTTCACAAACCTAGAATGAAATTTCTAAAAAAAGACCCCAAATAGCTGCAGCAATCCTCAGAAAGAAGAACAAAGTAGGTGAGATCTCAATACTAGATATCAAGCTGTATTTCAAAGCCACTGTTCTCAAAACAGCCTAATACTGGCAGAAGAACAGACACATAGATCAATGGAATAGAATAGAGAACCCAGAAATCGAACCAAACCACTATGCCCAATTAATATTTGACAAGAAGGCATGAATGTACAATGGAGTCAAGACACTCTCATCAATAAATGGTGTTGGGAAAATTTGACAGATACATGCAAAAAAAATGAAATTAGACCACCAACTGACACCATACACAAAAATAAATTCAAAATGAATAAAGTACTTAAACATAAGATAGTAAACCATAAAAATTCTAGAGGAATCCACAGGCAGCAACATCTCAGACAGATGCCAAGGGAACTTCTTTACTGATACTGCTCCTAGGGCAATGGAAGCTCAAGACAAAATAAACAAATGGGACTACATCAAAATAAAAAGCTTTCACACACCAAAAAAAAAAAAAAGCAACAAAACAACAAGAAAGACAACTACATGGGAGAACATATTTGCCAATGTTATCACTGATAAGGGTTTAATCTCCAACATTTACAGGGAACTCATACAACTCAACAAAAGGAAAATAAACAACCCAATCAATAAATGGGCAACAGACCTAAACAGAGATTTTTCAAAAGAAGACAGAAGGAAGGCCAAGAGACCTATGAAAACATGCTCAAAGTCACTAATTATTTGAGAGAGGCAAATCAAAACGACAATGCAGTACCATCTTACACCTGTCAGAATGGCTATCATCAACAAATCAATAAATAACAAATGTTGGTAAGGATGCAGAGAAAAAGGAACCTTGGTGTACTGCTGGTGGGAATGTAGATTGGCGCAGCCACTGTGGAGAACAGTATGGAGTTTCCTCAAAAAACTAAAAATGGAACTCCCATTTGACCCAGTAATCCCACTTTTAGGAATATATCCCAAGAAGCTAGAAACATCAATTAGAAAAGATATGTGTACCCCTAAGTTCATAGTAGTACAATTTACTATAGCTAAGATTTGGAAACAGCCTAAGTGTCCATCTACAGATGAGTGGATTAGAAAACTGTGGTACATCTACACAATGGAATACTATGCTGCACTAAAAAAGGGAATTTCTACCATTTGCAACAACATAGATGGAACTGGAGAGCATTATGCTAAGAAAAGTAAGCCAGTCAGAGAAAGGTAAGTATCACATGATCTCACTCATTTGTGGAATATAATGAACAACATAAACTAATTAACAAAAACAGATCCAGAGACAGAAAAACATCGATCAGACCATCAAACCTCAGAGGGAAGGTAGTGCAGGGGAGGGGTAAGGGAGAGAGATCAACAAAAGGACTTACATGCATGCATATGGGCCTAACCAATGGACAAAAACAACAGGGGGGTGAGTACATGAGTTGGGGGGATGGGGACTCAGTGGGGAATAAGGACACATATGTAACACCTTAATCAATAAAGAAATTTAAAAAAAAGAAATCTTATGAAATAGGAACAGAAATATTCACAGAAACTGAATTAAAGTATGTGTAGGTTGGTTCTAAAGATTATAGTATTTCCTGTAATACCAAGTGGTTAGGAACAGCATCATTATTTCTCCAACACTAAAAAAGAAAAAATATATTAATTCAAAATTTAAATATAATGCCCAGCTGGAGTGGCTCAGTTGATTGAGTATTATCCCGTTCACTGAAAGGTTGCTGGTTTGATCCCTGGTCAAAAAACATGTGGAGGGCAACCAAGAAATCTCTCTCTCTCTCTCCCCCTCCCTTCCTCTCTCTAAGCATGTCCTCGGGTGAGGATTTAAAAATATATGGTAACATATGAAATAGCCATGTCCCATTATGATTTGCCACTGAAGGTTTATTGTATGAGGTACTATTATATAACCCAACGTACTGCCTTATATCCTCCCATTTCCCCCACCCCCGAAAAAAAAACAATTCCTATCGAGAATAGTAGCCATAGGTATTTGCTATAGACACATTTTTCTTTTGGCCAATCACTTAATTGTAGAGAAGCACAGCATTAATCATCATTCAGATTATAATAAATTATAATAAAGCAGAGTGAAAATTCACAGGCTTTATTTAAAATATGGAAACAACAGTTAATTTGTAATTTCAAGGTAACTATAAACACAATACTCTCAGCAATATAGGAGTTGCACCAGAGTGTATGTATTTGTTGTGTATCATGCCAGTTATTTTAATCTGTTTAGCTTTCAGTCCATATGAGTGTGTGTGTGTGTGTGTGTTTTAATAAAATTAGTTGTTTAAAAGTGCTGACCAGTGTTCTTTCTTTCTTTTCCCCCCCCCTGAAGCGCATGACAATGGAATTATTTCTGCGGAGTCTATACAAAGTCACAAACAAAGTCACCAAGCTGGAGCTTGTCACCCAATAATAGACTCTGTCATTTATGAGTTCCCACTTTATGGCACTATGAAATGCTTTTACCTGAACCATTACTGAGCAAACTGAATCGTAGGGATAAATCTGCCACCGTGTTCTGCATACAATGACAGATCGTCTCAGGGTGAACGAGTCTCAGTGAGAAGAGAGCGACTTCTATCCCACCCCCACCCCTGCCTGTGTAGATGCATGCCTGAGTAGGATGAAGCTCTGCTTTCTTACAATGTTATTTATTGGGAGCTGTTATTCCACTGCAGTTTTCACTCATAATTTGACAATTCTTCTTGCAATGTAGTTGCCACAGTGAACAAAACACTTGTCTTCTGTTGAAACTGCTGTCAGTAAAGGAGCATCCATTTCCTTCCTGCTGATCCTCAATTTGAGCATCTATGTGCCAGGCATTCTGCCCGCATTTGGCATTCATGATTTTATTTATTCTCCGATAGCCCTGCAGGATGGATATCATTATCTCCTTTTGAAAAATGTTCAGGTCATGGACCTAGTAAGTAAGTATACCTAATAACTATTCGACCCTGATTTTCCCCAATTCCCAATTCTCTGCCCTTTTAATGAGCTACAATGTCACTGGTGTTTGAGCATGTAGCATAATATTAGCATAGCATTTCTTCTTAAAATTTTTAATGTGAAATATACAAGCCACTGCTATATATAACTTAGATGTACAATTCAATCATCTTTACAAAACAATGTATTCACAAGTCAGTTTAATACTTTAAAAGCCTCTGTTCCCTGTTGACTTTATTCACTCAGGAGTAGTAACCACTTATCCTGAATTGTGTATTATTAAATCCTTATTTTGAAACCTAGAGCATATATTTTTGTGTGTGTGTGTGTGTGTGGTTAGGTTTGTCAGCATTTTCAATTTATATAAATAAAATTACCGTGTGTTTTTGGAGAGGTTGCTTTCCTCAATCGACTTCATGCTTTTTGAGATTCATCCATTGTGATGCATGCAGCTGCGGTCTATTCCACTGTTGATAGGCATTTGGGTGGTTTCCAGTATTTTATTATTACGAACAATGCAGCCTTCTGATTTCATGTCTGCAGAAGCACGTGTACAAGAGTGTCTCTAGAGTTTGTACCAAGTAGGGGGATTGCTGGGTCATAAAATATGCATATTCCAACTATATTAAGTAAAGCCAAATTATTTTCAAAAGTAGCCTCACCTATTTGCAATTAGACAAGCAGTGGCTAAGCAATTAATGAAGGTGATTCTTGCTCTATATCTTTCCCAATCATTGGTGTCTAACCTCAGAAAGTTTACCAAAATGATCACTTTAGTTTTGATTCACAGTTCTCTGCTCTCTAACATCTCTTTATTATTCATATGACATCATTTGTAAAATCCCTGTCATATATATTTTACCAACTTAAAATTTCGTTAGTGGTCTTTTTTCTTTATTGACACACATGCATGAACACACACTTACACATACACATATTCACTTGTTCACTCAGTTGCATGAACATTCCTTCTGAATGCTAATTTTCTTTGAGTTATATTAGTAGAAAATAGCTTTCCTTTGTAAATACCATTCATGGTGTCTACAGATGAACAGTAGTTCTTTTTTTTTTAAATATATCTTATTGACTTTTTACAGAGAGGAAGGGAGAGGGATAGAAAGTCAGAAACATCGATGAGAGAGAGACATCGATCAGCCACCTCCTGCATGCCCCACACTGGAGATGTGCCCGCAAGCAAGGTACATCCCCTGAACGGAATCTAACCTGGGACCTTTCATACCACAGGCCAACACTCTATCCACTGAGCCAAACCGATCTTAGCTGAACAGTAGTTCTTATATTTATTCAATTCATCTATAATTCTTTCTTTTCAATTACTTATAAATCTTGTGTAAGAAATCCTCTCCTATGCAAGACCATGACTTCATTCTCATTTTAAAAAATAGATATAGTACTGGAAGTATTAGCCATTGCAATTAGACAAGAAGAAGAAATAAAAGGCATCCAAATTGGAAAAGAAGAAGTAAAGCTGTCTTTATTTGCAGATGACATGATACTGTACATAAAAAACCTGAAGGACTCCAACCAAAAACTAATTGACTAATAATGAATTCGGCAATGTAGCAGGATATAAAATTAATGCCAAGAAACCTGTGGCATTTCTATATACTAATAGTGAAATTACAGAAAGAGAGACTAAAAAAAGCAATCCCATTTACCATTGTTTCAAAAAAATTAAGATACCTAGGAATAAACCTATCTAAGGAGGTAAAAGACCTATATGTAGAAAACTACCGGACACTGAAAAAAGAGATAGAGGAAAACATAAACAGATGGAAGAGCATACCATCCTCATGGATTGGGAGAATCAACATCATTAAAATGTCCATACTACCCAAAGCAATCTATAGATTCAATGTACTACCCATTAAGATACCAACAATGTATTTCATAGACCTAGAAAGAACTCTTCAAAGAATCATCTGGAACAAAACAAAAAAAAAAGATTGCAAAATAGCCATAGCAATCCTGAGAAAGAAGAATAAATTAGGTGGAATCTTAATACCAGATTTCAAGCTACATTACAAAGCCATTGTTCTCAAAACAGCCTGGTACTGGCACAAGAACAGATATATAGACCAATGGAATAGAATAGAGAATCCAGATATCCACCCAAACCGCTATGCTCAATTAATATTTGACAAAGGAGGCAGGAACATACAATGGAGCCAAGACAGCCTCTTCAATAAATGATGTTGGGAAAATTGGACAGATATATGCAAAAAAATGAAACTGGACCACCAATTTACACCAAATACAAAAATAAACTCAAAATGGATACAGGACTTAAACATTAGACGGGAAACCATAAAAATACTAGAGGAATCCACAGACAGCACAATCTCAGACATATGCCGAAAGAACTTCTTCACCAGTACTGCTCCAAGGGCAATGGAAGCTAAATAAAAAATAAACAAACGGGACTACATCAAAATAAAAAGCTTTTGCACAGCCAAAGAAACCAGCAACAAAACAATAAGAAAGCCCACTGTATGAGAGAACATATTTGCAAATGTTATCACGGATAAAGGTTTAATCTCCAACATCTACAGCCAATTTATACAACTTAATAAATGATCCAATAAAAAAAATGGGCAACGGACCTAAATAGAACCTTTTCAAAAGACGGCAGAAGGAAGGCCAAGAGACACAAAAAACATGTTCAAAGTCACTAATTTGAGAGATGCAAATCAAAATGACAATGGAAGAACATCTCACAAGTGCCAGAATGACAATCATCAACAAATCAACAAACAACAAGTGTTGGCGAGGATTCAGAGAAAAAGGAACCCTTGTGCACTATTGGTGGGAATGCAGACTGTTGCAGCCCCTGTGGAGAACAGTATGGAGTTTCCTCAAAAACCTAAAAATGGAACTCCCATTTGACCCAGCAATCCCACTCTTAGGAATATATCCTAAGAAGCTAGCAATACCAATTAGAAAGGATATATGCACCCCTATGTTCATAGCAGCACAATTTACAATAGCTACAATTTGGAAACAGTCTAGGCACCTATGAGCAGATGAGTGGATCAGAAAACTATAGTACATCTACACAATGGAATTCTATGCTGCTATAAAAAGAAGGAATTCTTACCATTTGCAGCAACCTGGATGAAACTGGATGCCAGAAAACAAACATTGTTCTCATTAAATGGATATAAACAGGAAACCAGAAGGCTGGTCAACCTTAATTGCACTGAAAGGTCAGAGCTAATTATTCACTGTTTAGTTGAAAACATTGTTAGCTAAAGCAGCCTCTACCTGTTTGTTTCATGTTAATTTCTGTTTTTATTATTTCCTGCCTAAAGGCTAGGGCTGTGTCCAAAAGCCTTAATAAAAGGGAGAAAAAGGCCAGAGCAAGTGGTAGTCCTTTCCACTAGAGGAAGGCTTCTGCCTGGCCCCCCAATATTGCCAAATTAATATTTTCTAGTTTCTCTTTTAATTTGCGTGCGGCCTCTTTCAGAACCCGAACCAGGAACCAGGAACCCTGAACCGCGCGGGACGAGGAAAGAGGCTCCCACAACTGGAGAGACTTATGCTAAGTGAAATAAGCCAGTCAATGAAGGAGAAACACCACATGATATCACTCATTTATGGATAATAAAGAACATTATAAATGGATGAACAAAAGGATAGATACAGAGGCAGTAAAGCAACAAACAGACTGTCAAATTACAGCAGGAAAGTTGAGGAGAGGTGGGGGTAGATAAGAGATCAACCAAAGGACTTGTATGCATGCATATAAACACAACCAATGAACACAAGACACTGGGGGGTTGCGGTATGCCTGGGAGGAGAGGGGGGACAATGGGAAGATATGTATACATGTAACACAATAAAAAAAAATTTTAAAAAATGTTTCACTTTTATATGTAAGTCAAGATAAATCTAATGTTAATTTTTGTTTATATTGTGAATTAAGTATCCACCTCCTTTTTATATAATGATAACTATTTTTACATACCCATTTATTTATGAGTTCATCTTATCCCTAAGAATATCTAAGCACTGTCATTAAATTAATTACCACATATACATGAATATAATTCTGTTCAGATTGCATCTTTGAGTATATTAAATATATAGATTGGTTTGGAAAATATAGTCACATTTGCTCTTTAGTGTGTTTATAAAAATAATATTTCTATCAATTTATAAGTCTTTATTATTTAAATAACATTTTTAAATAAAAATTTATTAGATTAAAAATATATAATTAATGTAGTATTTCTAGTATCAGGCATATTATTATTTTCTCTACATTCTCATTATTAGGCTAAAAAATTTCCTAATTTACTATGTCTTTCTATTCATGAAATGATATACGTTTGTATTGACCACTTTTTCTGCAAGAACTGTCACAACCATGCAGGTTCCTTTCTTTAATCTGTTAATGCATAAAGTCATATTGATCAACAATTTGTTGTTAAATTAATCTAGAATTTATAGCGAAAAATCCAATCGTTCATTATATAATATTTGAGGCTTGGTGCCCAAATCCATGCAACGGTGGGTCCCTCAGCCTGACCTGTGGGGATTGGGCTGAAACCGGCTCTCTGCCATCCCTCAAGGAGTCCCGAATTGCAAGAGGGCAGTTCTTGGGTAATACAACCGGGAATCAGAGTCCCATCTCTCTGGTTCTGGATGTGTTACCTGAGAATCACAGCTGCCAAGTCACTGCATCTCAGCAGCTCCTGTGATGAGCATCTGCCCCCTGATGGTCAGTATGTGCCATAGCTACCAGTTGGAGCACCTGCCCATGCTGGTCATTGAACTTCATAGCTACTAGACAGTCGCTTAGGCTTTTATATATATTGATTGTATTACCCTTAATATGTATTTTTTGCTAAGGCAGTTTAGTTCAGTGGTTGGGGGTTGACCTATGAATCAGAAGATCAAGATTAGATCCCCAGTCAGGGCATATACCCAGGTTTCCAGCTGAATCCCCAATGAGGCAGAAGGCAGCCAATCAATGATTCTCTCTCATCATTGATGTTTCTATCTCTCTTTCCCTCTTCCTTCCTCTGTGAAATCAATAAAAATATATTTTAAAAATACATAAATATATTCTTGCATTGTGTTAGCCTTTTTTGTTTTTATCATTTTTCATATTTAATAGCAACATTCTTTGTTTCTTCAATTCTCTGCAAGGATATGGAGAAGATTGTACTCAGTTCTCCATTAATGTTTAGAAAAAAGTTTATTTTAATATATTTGATTATTGTTTGGAAAATTAGAAGTAATTGACTTAGGTTCTCTGTAGTTAACTGTGTAAATTTTCTAGTTTTTTACAACTTAGTGAAAGTAATTTATTTAGGAAATTTATTCATGTAATAAATTTTCAAAAATATTAGAATAAAAATGTTCAATTTTAGCATTTAACATTTAAATTGTAATGTACTTTTATTTACATTTTTATTTCTATTATAGTTCATTTATATAGTCTATTTTTATCCTTATTTTGCTAAAGTTTTTTTTTCAAACATAAAAAAAATCACTCCTAAGATTATATATCATTTAAAAATAATTCAAAAGCTTCAGCTATTTAAAATTACTCAAACTGGTAAACATTAATAATGAGGAAATGGTCTGGAAATTAATATTTATATGACCCCAGTTTCAAATTTAAACAAAACAAAAAACATAATTATAAACTTTCATCTCTTGTGAATGATATGTAATTTCATAAATAAAAGTTCATCTTTCTAAAGACAGATATAAATTGTTAATAAAAATTAAAGATTTGTTTTAAAATCGAGAGATTCTTTCAGGGTGCATACTGGTCAATTGGCAAACATGTAACTCTGGGTTTTTCAAAGAAAGGGTGTCTGTCTCTGTCTTTGAAATTCAAATCCCTGATCTCTGAGGACTCTTGTCAAAGTCCTCTTTTATTTATTTATATATATATATATTTTACTTTTTATCTTTATTGTTGAAAGTATTACATAGGTCCTCCTTTCTTCCCCCATTAACCTCTTCCAGGTTGCTCCCCTCTGCCCCCGCCCCACCCCTCACCACTCCATGGTCTGTGTCCATGAATTATGCATATGGGCATACAAATTCATTGTTTAATCTCTTCCTGGTACCCTCCCTGTTGTACCTCAGAGGGAAGGTAGGTAGAGCCATCTTTTATAATGCAGATTTCTGGAAGGAGTTATCTAAGCCAATCAGTATGGAGCAGAAAATATGGGAAGTCTTCTTTACTCTGGCCCTGCTGAGGACAAGGTTGGACTTGTTCTGTGGCAGAATGGACAGAAATGAGATATAGGAAACCTAGGATTTATTTCCACCCAAATAAATATTACTAATTATTCCACATGAATTTCAGGAAATTCTTTCCATTCCAACATCTCAAGCACTTTACTTCCACTGATAATGATAGTATAGCACTCCTTCAGTCAGGTGGGACTAATTGAACCTCAAGGAAGTCCAATCAAGGGCAGATAAGCACAGATCTGTGGCTGAAAGCTGGGGCAATTTAGGTGTTACAGCTGGGATCTGAGGAGCGTTATAAACCACAGAGCCTCAATCCCACTTACATTTGGAACATTATGTGAAAGCAAAATTAAAGTCTGAGCATTAGTATAGATAATATTTATCTCATCAGAATGACAAGATGATTTCATTGAGCTAAATCTGTCATTGTGAAAGACAGACTAATGGTCCCTAAAAGATGTCCATGTCCCCCAATTTACAGAACAGGTGAAAATGTTACATTACATGGCAAAGAGAAATTAAAGTTGCAGATGAATTAAGGTTACTAATCATGTGATATTAAAGTAGAGAGACAGCTAAATGAAGCAGGTGTGCATAATGTAATCACAAGCATCCTTAAAAGTGGAAATGTGAGGCAGAAGTCAGAGAAACAGAAAATAAGAGAAACTCAAACCATCATAATCTCACCTTCAGAACTTCCAGAAAACATTACAGCCCTGCCAAAACCTTGACTCGAGCCCAGAAAAACATCCAACCCACAGAAAGGTAAGAAAATAAATTTGTGCAGTATTAATTCACTAAGTGTATGGTAATTTGTTACAGCAGCAACAGAAAACTAATACAATGAGTTTAAACCAAAATTTTGCTTTATGTTTTTTTTTGTTATTGTTGTTGCTGTTTTTTGTTTTTTTAGCTTCTGTTTCTCTGAATTCAATGGAGGGGAGTTTATAGTAACAAATCAATTCAATTTTAAAGCAATAGGAAGATATAAAGAATGAGTATACCTGCAACTCTGCCAGACAGCTCTCAATAACGGAGAGAAGGGCCCATTTATTTCATATTTTATGATTAATCTTTTTCAAGTGCCTAATGAAACTTAAGTTTTCTCTTACAACTTTTGAAAAGATTTTTAACCTGTCCTCTTCAAAGTCTACTCACTAAATAAGTTCTACTGTTATATTTTACCTCCAAGCTTTTTGCTTTTCTTTTACAAGCTGAAGATCAATTTCTTATTGATCTTTCTTCTATCCACCTCATTTCTGAAACTCATTTCTGATACTGAGCAAACTGTATTCTCTTCCAACTTGTTTTGACATCTATGTGTGCTCTTAATCTTTGTTAACATTTTTATTATTTACCTGGCCTTTGAATTTAAAACCTTGGGAATATGCTTTACTGATAACTTTCTCCTTGCATGTCCATCTGGTCTCCCAGCCTCTTGAGTCTGGCTTTATTCTTCCATTGCCTTTGCCAGAATCTTAAATTATTCTCTTCATTTCTTACCTGGACTATTGCAATAACCTTATAGTTGATCTCTCTGTTAAGATTCTATTTCCCATCCAGACATTTTCATGTTCCTATGAGGCTTCCCTTTCAAAATCCTATTTTCGGTATGAATTTTTGGAAGTTGTCATTGTATTTCTGCTCCCTACTGACTCCAAGGCCCCATCACTCTTTCTCTACAAATTGTAGGATTGTGATCTACTCAAGCTCTATTCATTGTCTTACTTTGATGTTTTATAGAGCTTGGAAAACTTCAGGTGCCAAATATGTACAAACAAATGAAAGCCAAAATAGCTGAAGCCAACAGTTTTCACAGTAATAGGATCAGAGAGATAATTCGGTCTTTGCTGATAGTCCATTGAAAAAATAAAAGAGAAATATTTTCTTCTTAATCTCCTGCAGCTGAAATTGCTTTCATCCCTATCAATCTGGTTGGTGATTACAACCAAACCTTTTGACAAAATCAAATGTTATCTATGCATTAAAACAGATTTTCAACCTTTTTCATCTCATGTCACACATAAACTAGTTACCAAAATTCTATGGCACAACAAAAAAACATATTTTTTGTGGATTTGACAAAAAAGAATTTTATAGATAATTTTGATTCATTCATATGGGTCGGCTATTGTGTTAGCTATTACAATGTGTTTTTTTTTGACAGTCGGAGGGAAAACAGGTCAGTACTCCTGTCAGGGATTGCATTTTAAAAATTCTTATGGCACACCAGTTGAAAAATCACTGCATTGAAGAACTGATATAATTATTTTAAAAGGCTGTTGCTAATTAGCCTCAGACAGTGCTCAGCAAACACATTAGTCAACAGAACAAAATATCAACAGTAGAACGATTGAAATCTCTTTTGAGAGCCAGATATATTAAACTTCTAACACCACTTCTTTAAAATAGACTCGCCCAGGCTGTGGTATTTTGTGGAAGAGCCACACTCAAGGGGCCAAAGAGCCGCATGTGGGTCCACGACCACGGGCCTAGGATTAAGGGGATTAAAACTAGTAGTTAAAAGAATGCCTGCTCAGTCTAAGGGCTTCTACAGCTTTCCATTGTTTAATGGATAAAATGTAGTATTTTTACTGAAAGCATTCAGTTCACCTAGTCTGTGAATGCAGACACTGATATGATCTACTGATCATAAAATAAAAATATCTAAATTCCTACACTGATTTAACTACCTTGAAAAGATTTTCCCTGTGGTAAATACAAGTAGGAAAAGTGACAACAAAGCAGTTCACCATTTGTTTCTGTTCTTAACCTGATTTTTTTTTAATCTTTACTGGAGGGTACTGACTTTAGAGGAAGGAAAAAGGAGAGGGAGAGAGAGAGAGACAGGTCATTGTATGAGATTAACACTGGTCATTTGCCTCCTGTCCTCACCCAGACTGTGGATTGAACTCTCAACCGAGGTATGTGCCCTGACTGGGAATTGAACCAGCAACCTTTCTGTATACAAGAGGATGCTCCAACCCAGCCACACTGGCCAGTCTACACCTGATTATTCTTATCAGGTCTATTTTTCTCTCTAAAACTTATTATAAAATTTTGCTGTTACTACTGTTTGTTTCATGTGTGATTAGTGTAAAATTTTTAAATCATGGCACAGTGTCTCACATGGAAATTGGTCCATCTGGCAGTCACTCAAACATTAAATGGATCCCTATTGATTTTACCTCAGCTCTTTATGAGGACTAGAAAAACCAGAGTATCATAAAACAGTTGTCTTATTGTTATAAAAAAAACTCTCCTTTTATAGCAATAGAAGTGTTATACTATCTCTCACATTATCATATTAAACACCAATATTAATATGAAATAATGTTAAAAAGTATATGTTGGTGATAAAAAAAAAAAAAGCTGAGGCTTATGGTGGAAATGAAAGCTTTCTAAGTCACTCTACTTACGTGCCCTTAAAAAAAGTTTTTACTTTGACTATTTAGAGTCTCCACCCTTCTGTACAGTGATTTTCATGAAAACAGAAAAGCCGTTTACAACTGTTTTCGTTAAATGAAGTTACATATCAGTGAAATGATGTTATATATCAGTGAAATACGCTAGGTTGGAGTAGACACTTTTAAGGTTTTGTGCATTGGATAAAGTTTAACAGTATTTAGTTCCCATGGAAAAAAAGGCTAATAACACAGAAATCTAAACATAGTGGAATTTTGAAATTTTGGTTTTCCTCATCTGTTAAGGTGTCAGCTTTAGTTACAGTTTTTAGAAACTACTTTTTGCTAATGTTGTCTTAACCTTACACAATTATTATCTATTGTTTGAGCAGTCAAAAATAATGAAATATTTATTTAACTCTATTAGTCAATTCATTTCAAATGGTAGGCCATTCAAATGTGCAGATGAAGGTGTGCAGACTTAATTTTAATGATTCACCTGTCTTAAGAAGCAACAGAATTGGTCTTTTAAGACTTGCTATCCTAACAATAAATCCTTGATCTTTTCACTGCATAACATGATGCACTAGTCTCCTAGAGCTGTCATAATCAAGTATATATTAAAAACTGGGAGGTTTAAAAAAAGATATTTCTATTGTAGTCCCTGAGGGCTAGAAATCCAAGATCAAAGTGTCAGTAGAATTGGTTCCTTCTGCAGACTGTGACAGAATCTCTTCCACTCCCTTCTCCCAGCTTCTGGTAGTTTCCTGGGAAGCATCACGTCTCTTGGCTTCTGCACCACCACTCAAATCACTGCTTTCATCTTGACCTGGCATTCTCCTTGAGCTTGTTCCTCTGTCTCCAAATTCTCTCCTTTTTAAAAATTCTAGTTATGTTAGATTAAGGCTGTTAAATAAAAATTTCACTAGACAAGTTGAGGCAAAGGTTTTTGTTTTTTTTAAAAAACTATTCTGAGAGAGGTCAAGACTATTAATATTAGGAGAGAGATTGACCTTAACTCTGCTGAAATAAATAGCAAGATAATTTTTAGGATCCAGGGAGAGCTAGTAGATAGAAAAAGTCCTGGAGGATGTTAGAAGAAAAGTCACCTACAATGATTAGTTTAGTCTCTATTTGCTAATCGGTGTTGATTTTGTTGCCAGTGGAAGTGGGTTTCTTGTGGTGTCACAAGGAGGGACATTTCCAGGGACTCACATAGAGGATGGGATCTGGTGGTAATATGGATTTGCAATACAGAATCAAAAGACTATCTCTCCTATGTCCCATTTCCTGAGTGTAAAATGCAAACCTATCCTCAGAAGTTGAGATTACTCTATGGGCTGAACCCAAGGGATGGTTTGGCTCTTTTTGCTCAGAAAATAGACTTGAATTTGTGGACTCTAGTGTGGAAATGATGTGAATGTTGGGGAGGAAAGAGAAATCTCTCCTCTATCTTCCTAGGTTTTCTGGTTGGTCTAAGAAGTAATTGGCATGTGACAGATTAACAAGAGTGATACAAACTTAAAAATTCCATGTTTACAGAGGTTGCCTAAGAATATATGGCCCACAGATATCAGGCAATCAAGGCATCCGTGTCATTGTGAGTTAAGGAGAAGAGGGTAGGGGTCTGAGACTTCAAAGTGGAGGAAACAATTTACAAGAAGATAGAGAAGCAAATGTTTGGTAGATAAATACTCACTGTGCCATGAAGAGGTGAAGGGAAACAGAGAGGTATGTGAACTAGTAGACCTTGCTAAGTTGCCCCTGCCTACCACACCTGGCTCATGTACTTGGTGGTTATCTCTGATAATAGACTCCTCCTAGACTAGCCCTCTACGTAAATTCTTTTCTTTTTTTATTGAAGATGATAATGTTTAATATATTTTATTGATTTTGTACAGAGAGGCAGAGAGGAAGGGAGAGGGATAGAGAGAAACATCAATGAGAGAGAGACATCGATCAGCTGCCTCTTGCATGCCCCCTAATGGGGATGTGCCTGCAATCAAGGTGCATGCCCTCGACCAGAATCGAACCCTGGACCCTTCAGTCCACAGGCCGATGCTCTATTCTGCTCTATCCACTGAGCCAAACCGATTTCAGCGCTACCTAAATTCTTTTAGGCAGTTAAGGAGGAAGTAAAAGCTCCTCCTGTCTCTTTCAGCCTCAAATATCTTTAGCTCAAAATAATCTATATGTCAAAGTGACACATTCTGAGGATACACATTATGAACCCCTACATGAGATACTCTCTTGAAAGTGGTGGTTTCAATATTTCAATGGAGTTAGTTCCACTGTGGTGGTAAAAATGTTGATAGACAGATGGAGATTTGCTGAAAACTAGTAATAGACAAAGCAACATTGTACAACTTCTGAAGTCTCAAGAAGTTAATTGTGTTTTTTCTTAGATGTTGAAAGCAGAAAATAGCATTACAGACACAAATCAAGTTATATGCCTGCCATTTAAAAATAATAATAAAGTTATTTTACCATAAAATTGAACATTTTTGTAGTGAAATTCATGAAATATTAAAATATTCAAATGAATACAGAAGAAAAATAATCTTAGTATCAGTGAAGAGGCTCATAAAATCATGTAACATAAACACACGAGAAACAAATACACTATTTTTCATTATCTCCACACAATGAGATTCAAAATTTTGCTTAACATACTGAACTCTTAAACATTTATTCTATTAATATTTATAGTGCTTTTGTCACCTCTTCTCATGTTTATTCTAAAAATTATTTGTTAGAAATCATCAAATGTATAGCCTTACATAACTTATTCTCCTTTATAACAGCAAATATTTACTGAATGCTTAGTATGTAAAAGGCATCATTCAAAAGCCTTTCCCAGTAATATAATTGTACCTGTTTTATATATATTATTGTAAATGATGAAATTTATACATGCAGAATTTGAATGTCTTTCTTAAGGTCAAACTTCTAGTTAAGGCCGGCCTTCAAGCGACAGTGACACAAGATGACAGCCACCAGGAGCTCGGGAGTAAAAGTCCCTCGCAATTTCCTACTGCTGGAAGAACTCCAAGAAGGCCAGAAAGGAGCCGGAGATGGCACAGTTAGCTGGGGTCTAGAAGATGACGAAGATATGACACTTACAAGATGGACAGGGATGATAATCGGGCCTCCAAATACAATTTATGAAAACAGAATATACAACCTTAAAATAGAATGTGGATCTAAATACCCTGAAGCACCCCCCTTTGTAAGATTCATAACAAAAATTAATATGAATGGAGTTAATAGTTCTAATGGAGTGGTGGACCCAAGAGCCGTATTGGTGCTAGCGGAATGGCAGAATTCATATAGTATCAAAGTTGTCCTGCACGAGCTTCAGCGCCTAATGAGGTCTAAAGAAAATATGGAACTCCCTCAGCCACCTGAAGGACAGTGTTACAGCAACTAATCAGAGAAAACCACAGGCCCAGCCTGCTCCCATTCGATTTGAGCATCTTCGTTGGCCACTGTAGTAGATTTTCTAGATCTGTGTTATAGACCTCAAACTCCTGGAAAGGAAGCTCCTGTTCAAAGGCAGTTTATCTTAAGATACTGTAAATGATACTAATTTTTTGTCCATCTGAAATATGTAAGTTGTACTATAATAAATCATCCTGTCAAGTGTAACCACTGTGCATAGTTGAACTTCTGGGATCAAGAAAGTATATTTAAATTGATTCCCATCATAACTGGTGGAGCACATCTAACTCAACTGTGAAAAGACAGACACATCACACTATCACCTTGCTGCTGATTACATAGTCTGGGGGCTCTGCCTTCTCCCTCTACCCCCACTCCTTCCTTCCTGCCACAGCCCTCCAGCTTGGGCTGGCTTGTTAGAATAGATGTGAAGGTTTCAGACCACAGCCTGAGGGACTACTGCTGGGTGTGTATGGGTGCTTCATTTGCACTCCTGGTTTCTTTTTTTTTAAGTCTTAAATGATGCCCCTCCCCTTTCCAAGCCGCCATCCTTTCCTCACTCTATCAGCCTTGGCCGAAGCATAGATTGTAACCCCCTCTGCTCCCCTCCGAAACTGGCCTTTGGTGAGGAACTCAGACCTTTCCCCATATCTTCCCCCACCACCTTTATATGGAGGGTGCTGCTTCCTCCTTCCTCTTCTTCAAGTATCTTTCTTGCACCATCACCACCCAACACTTCCCATGACACTCCCTGGCTTTGGTCAGAAGCCATCAGGTAAGGTTGGAAAGAGTCTCTGACCTCCCTTGTTTAGTTTTGGAACCACATTCATTTATTCTCCGGCAGCCCCGGAAATAAAAATTGGGTCCACAGCCCTGCCACACACTGTTGTCATTATCGGCTGATAAGTTTGTTTTTTAAGCTCAGGAAGGCCACAGAAGATACTTGTAAGCACATATGAGATCTCTGAATGATTTTGTTGTTGTTCCTGTCATTTCTTTTGTTTTTACAAATTGAAATTTTAAACAGAACTCTCATTTGGTCATCTTTGCAATCCATTTGGATCTAGTTTGGAATCTGACAACTGGAACAAAAAGAACCTTGAATTCAATGCATATTTTGGTTTTGGTGCTGCAGCTTCTCATGGGCCTCAGCAGGGATTAAGAACTCAATGTGCATGGCAGAACCCCCAAATTGGCAGGCTTTACTTGCTGGCAAATGGCTGTGTTTTTCCACTTTTCTGTTCAGGACCACTAATTGCTGAGATGTGGATGCATACCGAAATAAAAGTAATTCATTGTGTTAGAAATGACTTTTTTTTTGTAGTTTAGTATTTGTATAAAACCACCTTTGGAAGCAGCAACTATCAAGTCTGAAAAGCAAATGATGTTTCCATTATTTTTTTGGGGGTGAGGAAACCTTAGTTCTAAGGATTTAACATCCTATAAGTAAAGTTTAACATAACAGTATTCCATAAGCAGCCTATTTAATGTCAGACCGTTGCCTGATTTTAATATAATAAAAGTGTAAATTTCTTTTTTTAAATGTCATTTTTTTAAATTTTTAATGTCATTTGCTAGATTCACATCCAGGTAATCTAAATGTTTTGTTATGGTAGGGGTCCTTAAACATTACTCATGACGCTGTTCATACTCTAACACACTCATACGCATCGTACAGATTTTGAAAAGTGCAGCACACAATTTCAGGCAAGTAGAGCACCACAGATGATCTTAATCTTGATTCTTAATATTAAGTCACCTCATTATGGCCTGTGACAAAACAAGACCGCTGAGAGGCTATATGTAATTATGAGCTCACTACCTGCAGCTCTGTACCTTTCCCTAAAAAAGGGATAGTATATATAATAGTACAAACCTAATATATAAAACCCTCAGTCATAATGACCAGCAATGACCAGAGGACTGACCAACAGGAAGTTAGTGTTGGCCCTGCCCCCAAGCAAGTGGTAAGGGGCAATCAGGCAGGCAGGCAGAGGGGTTAGGGGTGATCAGGTAGGCAGACCAGTGGTTAGAGATGATCAGGTAGGTAGAAAAGTGGTTAGGGATGATCAGGCAGGCAGGCAGCCCCTCACAGGGCTGGTCCTGACCCCCAGCAAAGAAAGAGGGAGGCCAGCCAAGCCATTGCACCCCAGCCTGTTGCCTGCAGAGGGAGGCCACCAGTGGCAGGGGAGAGGGGGTCAGTGCTGCACAGATAGTAAGCAGTGGCAGCAGTGGGGTGGGCCAGATGCCTGCAGCTCAGGGAAGGAAAGCCCCAATAAGCCCTGATCTCAGGCCAGGCCTAGGGACCCTACCCGAGGGGTCCCAGATTGTGAGAGGGTGCAGGCTGGGCTGAGGGACCCCCTGAGTGCATGAATTTTCATGTATGGGCCTCTAGTACTAGGATAACAGGAACACATGAAGGAGAGAGTACTAAAGAGTTAATTAAACATCACCTGGAAGTTATATTTAATTGTGAATTGCTTGCTGCACTATACAGGATATATTCTTATCTTAGTGCCCCTGAGTTCCCCACTCTACATGAATTCATCAGTGAGGTTGTCTATTACTCCTCTTGGCTTTTTTTTTTTCTTCTAGATTTAACCAAAGTGGAACAGCAGACAGCTAACTATAGGAGGAAATGACAATGGTTAAGTCTGGATATTTATCTCCTTGACTCATGACCTATGGGGTTACAACTACAGGTCAATTACTGCCCGGATCCAACACAGCTTCTGTCAGCCAGTCATTCTGATGCAGTTTATCCATGTGTTCCAGTCATGGCTCCCCCATGTGTTTCTCAAGAGCTAGCAGTATTAACCGAGCCCCGCTTTTGCTAACCCCAAACCCTTGTGTTATCAATTTTACTTTTTACACCCTGACTATCTCTCTTCAACTCTCCCTCTATTAACTCTCCCCAAATTTCAAAATGTGTATGCACCATCTATTTCCTCTAGGGACCCATGCTATATATAATTGAAAATAACTTTATTATGAAATAAATTTCATTTTCTTTAGCCATCTTTTTAAAGCATTGTTTACCCTGGTCCAATATTATCTAAAACTGAATTTTCTGTATTCCAAAGTGTAAGAGGTCAGATTATTATCCAGTGAATAGTTACTCTTCTTCCCCATCACAAAAATATTCCTTTGGGCCATGCGTACATCTATGAAGAGTGTAAAGCCCATTATTTGGGCTTCACCACAGAGTAAGATTCAGCCAATGAAGTATCAGCAGGCGTGATGAATGCAGAGCTTTTAAATATTCCTGTGGGTTTACTTACTCTCCTGTGCTTCTGCAATTCATGATGCTAAGGAAATGTCTTGGGTGGATGCTACTTCTAGGAGAATGAGGAGGCAGGTGGAGCATACCTGGACCCAATTCATAAAATCTGGAGAGAATTACATGAAGGAAGTCATAGGATAGGATTACCATAATGACTTTAATATACTAAAGACTTAGTAAGTACTAGGTATACATATCATCACCTGATTTGGTCATTCACTTCTATAGCTGTATTTTTATTTAATTTTCCCTATTAGCATGTGATGAAAGGCAACTTCAAAGTCACATTTAAATCTTGCTAAAATTGCACAAGTTTAATCTATAATTATTACTTTTAATAAGTCGCAACGTCAGCATATCTCACATATATTATATATTATTAAAACATTGCAGACCACTAATTTTATTGCTAGCTTTAGCCAGTGGCCAGATACGTTTCTACTGAATGAGTACAAAAAACCTTTTACATAAATATGAAAGGCACACTTTAAAATTAAATACCCATTCCATTTTGAAGTTATTTATTACATGTTCTTCCAAATTAATATCTTTTTAAAGTATGATACTTTGTAAAACACTGTGTACTCTGAAGCAAGAATTTTCGTGATCCATCCTCAATTTAAGATGTTTATCTAGCCGAAACTGGTTTGGCTCAGTGGATAGAGCATCTGCCTGTGGACTGAAGGGTCCAGGGTTTGATTCCGGCTGGGGGCACGTACCTTGGTTGCAAGCACATCCCCAGTAGGGGTGTGCAGGAGGCAGCTGATCAATGTTTTTCTCTCATCGATGTTTCTAACTCTCTCCTTTTCTCTCTGTGAAAAATCAATAAAATATATTTTTTAAAAAATGTTTATGTGTCAAAGATATTAATGGTTCATACATATTAATTTCCTAACAAACTCATGCATTCCAGTGTTGTTCAAGCTGAAACAAATAACCAATTACCTTAGATGTTTGAGGCAACTTGAATACTATATAGTGTATATCAAATTTCAAAATGTTATGTACATTTTTTCCTATTTGGTTTAGTAATTTAAATTGTTTATATGTGGGCATTTCCAATGTGTGTGCTTATTGATATCCTAGGGTTTAATCTATAAACAAGATTAGAAAATGGTCTCTGCTTTCAAGAAACATCCAATCTATTCTGGAACTGAGTAGATATTTACAATTCATTGTCACAGGTAGTAATCATCAATAAATACGAGCTGTGAAAGCACAGAGGAATGCATTAATCTCTTAATATTGGCACAATCTGATATGAATGGCACGTATTATTCTTGTATTACTCAATTTCATAGTGGTTATTTATACTTGCTCTAAAAAATTACATTACATCATTAAATTATATCACCTTTGCAACTTCTCGATTTTTCTTAATAGAGTTCTTATATTCAAATTACAGTAAAATATTCTAAATTACAGTCACTTTGAAATACCCAATAGATATGTAGAACAATTACAATCCCTAATTGTTTGCAATCTCCCATCCTAGTCTTGAATTTTAGTGGAAGAAAATTCCTATTTAAGATTAATATCTATTCATTTTATGGTTTCTTAGCCTTTTCTCTGATTTTTTTCTCTTTTTTTATTAATGTAATACAAGTATATGTATCTTTCCATTGTCCACCCCCACTTCCATGCATGCCCTAAATCCCCAGTGTCTTTGTCCATTGGTTATGCTTATATGGATACATACAAGTCCTTTGGTTGATATCTTATCCACCCTAACTCTCCCTAACCTTCCTGCTATAAATTGACAGTCTGTTTGATGCTTTACTGGCTCTGTATCTATCTTTTTGTTCATCAGTTTATAAGGTTCTTTATTATCCATAAATGAGTGAGATCATGTGGTATTTTTGTTTCAGTGACTGGCTTATTTCACTTAGCATAATAATCTCCAGTTCTATCCAGGTTGCTGCAATTGATAAGAATTTTTTTCTTTTTTATGGCAGCATAGAATTCCATTGTGTAGATGTACCACAGTTTTCTGATCCAGTCATCTGATGACAGGCACTTAGGCTGTTTCCAAATCTTAGATATGGTTCATTATGCTACTATGAACATAGGGGTGCATATATCCTTTCTAATTGGTGTTGCTAGCTTCTTAGGATGTATTCCTTGGAGTGGGATTACTGGGTCAAAAGGGAGTTCCATCTTTAGTTTTTTGAGGAAACTCCATACTGTTCTCCATAGTGGCTGCACCAGTCTGCATTCCCACCAGCAGTGCATGAGGGTTCCTTTTTCTCCACATCCTCACTAACACTTGTCCTTTGTTGATTTGTTGATGTTTGCCATTCTCACAGGTGTGAGATGATATTGCATTGTTGTTTTGATTTGCATGTCTCAGATAATTGGTGACTTTGAGGATGTTTTCATGTGTCTCTTGGCCTTCCTTCTGTCTTCTTTCGAAAAGATTCAACTTAGGTCTGTTGCCCATTTTTTTATTGAGTTTTTTTTATCTTCCTTTCGTTAAGTTGTATGAGTTCCCTATAAATGTTGGAGATTAAACCCTTATTGGTGATAACATCGGTGAATATGTTCTCCACACAATGGTCTTTCTTGTTGTTTTGTTATGGTTTCTTTTGCTGTGCAAAAGCTTTTTTATTTTAATGTAGTTCCATTGTTTATTTTATCTTTAGTTTCCATTGCCCTAGGAGCAGTATCAGTGAAGAAGATCCTTCAGCATATGTCTGAGATTTTGGTGCTTGTGGATTCCTCTAGTATTTTTATGGTTTCCCATCTTATGTTTAAATCCTGTATCCATTTGGAGTTTATTTTTATGTATGGTGTAAGTTGGTGGTTTAGTTTCATTTTTTTGCATGTATCTATCCAATTTTCCCAACACCATTTATTGAAGAGCCCGTCTTGAGTCCATTGAATATTCATGTCTCCTTTGTCAAATAGTAATTGAGCATAGAGGTTTGGGTCAATATCTGGATTCTCTATTCTATTCCATTGGTCTTTTTGTCTGTTCCTGTGCCAACATCAGGCTGTTATGAGAACAATGGATTTGTAATACAGCTTGAAATCTGGTATTGAGACCCACCTACTTTATTCTTCTTTCTCAGAATTGCTGTGGCTATTTGGGCTCTTTGTTTATTCCAGATATATCTTTGCAGAATACTTTCTAGGTCTGTGAAATATGCCGCTGGTATTTTAATGAGGAGTGAATTGAATCTATAGATTGCTTTGGGTAGTGTGGGCTTGTAATGATATTGATTCTCCCAATCAATGAACATGGTATGCTCTTCCATCTGTTTACATCTTCCTCTATCTCTTTTTTTCAGTGACCTGTAGTTTTCCGTGTATAGGTCTTTTACCTCCTTAGTTAAGTTTATTCTTAGGTATTTTAATTTTTTTTGGTGCGATGCTAAATGAGATTGCTTTTTTAGCCTCTCTTTCTGTAAGTTCACGATTATTGTATAGAAATGCCATTGATTTTGTGGCATTAATTATGTATCCTGTTACATTGCCAAATTCATTTAAGTCTACTAGTTTTTTGATGGAGTCATTGGGGTTTTTTTATGTACAGTATCATGTCATCTGCCAATAAGGACAGCTTTACTTCTTCTTTTCCAATTTGGATGTCTTTTATTTCTTCTTCTTTTCTAATGGCAATGGTTAATAATTTCAGTACTATGTAGAACAGGAGTTGTGAGAGTTGGCATCCCTGTCTTTTTCCTGTTCTTATGGGAAATGATTTTAGTTTTTGCCCATTGAGTACGATGTTAGCTGGGTTTATCATATATGGCTTTTATTATGTTGAGGTATGAACCTTCTATTTCCACCTTGCTGGGAGTTTTTATGAAGAAAGGGTGTTGCCTTTTGTCAAATTCTTTTTTTGCTTCAATTGATATGACTATATGATTTTTATCTCTCAATTGTTTATATGATGTATCATATTTATTGATTTGCAGTATTGTACCATCCTTGCATTCCTGGGATAAATCCTACTTGGTCATGGTGTATGATTTTTCTGATATACTCCTGGATCTGATTTCCTAGAATTTTGTTGAAGATTTTGCCATCTATGTTCATGAGGGATATTGGCCTGTAATTCTCTTTCATTGTCTTGTCTTTATTGGATTTTGGTATTAGGGTGATGCTGGATTCGTAGAAGGTACTTAGAACCATTCATTCTTCTTGAATTTTTTGGAATAGTCTGAGGAGTTTATGTTTTAATTCTTCCTTGAATGTTTGGTAAAACTCTCCTGTATAGCCGTCTGGCTCTGGGCTTTTGTTTGCTGGAAGCTTTTTGATTACTGCTTCAAAGTTTTCCATAGTTATTGGCCTATTGAGATGTTTAGATTCTTACTGATTGAGTTTTGAAGATTATATTTTTCAAGGAATATGTCCATTTTCTCCAGGTTGTCCAGTTTGTTGGAATTGAGGTGTTCATAGTACTTCTTTTTTTTTTTTCAGAGAACAAGAAAAAATAGGTTTATTTGCATTACACTTAATTTATGCAGTTATCCAGTGTCTGGTAAGTTAAGGCTCAAGAAGAAAATATTAATTTTTACTAAAATATTATTTTATGTTAATGATTACACATTTATAACAATCCTCTGTATTTTGGTGGGAGTCTGTTGTTATTTATCCTCTTTCATTTCTGATTTTATTTATTAGGGCCCTCTCTCTTTGCTTCTTGGTGGGCCTGTCTAGAGGTTCATCAATCTTGTTTATCCTTTCAAAGAACCAGCTTTTGGTTTTGTTGATCTTTTGAATTGTTTCTTTGGTCTCTATGTCATTTATCTCCACCCTGATCTTTCCTACTTCCTTCATTCTGCTTATACTGGGCTTTTCTTGTTGCTCTCTTTATAGCTCTTTGAGTTGTAGGATTAGGTAATTTATTACCATTGTCTCTTGTTTTTTTTTTTTTTTTGCAATAGGCTTGTAGAGCTATGAACTTCCCTCTCAAGACTGCTTTCACTGTGTCCCATAGATTTTGGATTGTTGTGTTTTCATTGTCATTTGTTGCCATGATCATTTTATTTCTTCCTTGATCTCTCTGGTTACTCAGTCATTGTTTAATAGCATGCTGTTTAGTCTCCATGTGTTTGATTTCTTTGGATTGTTTTTATTGTAGTTGATTTCCAGTTTTATGCCACTGTGATATGAGAAGATGCTTGATATGATTTCTATTTTCGTGAATTTGAAGAGATTTTGCCTATGACCCAACATATAGTCTATCTTTGAAAATGACCCATGTACACTTGAGAAAAATGTATATTCTATGATTTTGGGGTGAAATGTTCTGAAGATATCAATTAATTCTATCTGATCTAGTGATTCATTTAGGATTGATGTTTTTGCTGATTTTTTTTGTTTAGGGGATTTGTCCAATGGTGATAATAGGGTAATAAAGGCTCCTTGTATGATTGTATTGCTGTCAATATCTCCCTTGATATCCTCCAGGAGTTTTTTTTTTATATATATGGGGTGCATATATGTTTACCAGAGTAATTTATTCTTGCTGGATTTCTCCCTTTAGTATTATGAAGTGGTCTTCCTTATCTCTTGTGATGTCCTTCACTTTGAAATCTAATTTATCAGATATAAGTATTGCAACCCCAGCTTTTCTTTCATTTCCATTTGCCTAAAAAACAGTTTTCCATCCCTTCACCCTCAGTCTGTGTGCATCTTTTATTCTGAGGTGGGTTTCTTATAGACAGTGGATATATGGATCATGTTTTCTTACCCAACCCATTACCCTATGTCTTTTTATTAGAGCATTTAATCCATTTACATTTAAAGTTATTATTGATAGGTACTTATTTGTCACCACTTTTATTCTTTACACCTGTGTTCCTTCTTTGCTTCCTATTTCTTTATTTTACAGCAGACTCTTTAGCATTTATTGCATTGCTGGTTTGGTTGTAATAAATTCCCTTAGTCCTTTTTTTAATCTTTGAAGCTCCTGATTTCATCTTCAATTTTGATTGATAGCCTTGCTGGGTATTGTATCCTTGGATTCAGACCATTCCTTTGCATGACTTTGTATATTTCATTCCATTCCCTTCTGGCCTGATGAGTTTCTGTTGAGAAATATGTCCCTAGTCAGGGGTTCCTTTGCAGGTAACTTTCTGTCTCTCTCTGGCCACTTTTAAGATTCTTACTTTGTTGTTGGTGTTTGCCAATTTAATTATAATGTGCCTTGGTGTCAGTTTTTTGGGGCTCATTTTGCTTGGTACTCTGTGAGCTTCTTGGATTTGTGTGAATTTTTTCTTCCTTTTATAAAGGAAGTTTTCTGTCATTATTTCTTCAAACAGGTTTTCCATTCCTTGCTCAGTTCCCTCTCCTTCTGGGACTCATATTATGCAGATGTTGTTTTGCTTCTTGTTATCCCAAAGGCTCTCCTCCTGCTTTTTCATTTTTTTTTCTAGAAGCTGCTCTACTTGATTATTTTTTCCTACCTTGTTTTCAAGCTCACTAATGTGGTCCCCTGCTTCTTCTAGTCTACTTTTGAAGCTTTCTATTGAGTTCTTTATAGCAGCGATGTCACTTTTCATTTCTTCTTGGTTCTTCTTTATTTCCTCTTGGTTCTTACTCATATTGTCGAATTTGTCTTCTATTCTTTTCAACCACCTTATAACCATTTCTCTGAATTCTTTCTCTGGTAGGTTACTTGCCTCCATTTCATTTACTTCCTTTTCTGGTGATGCCTGCTTTCTTCCACATGTGGGCTGTTTCTTTGTCTGCCCATGTTCTTTCTTTTCCAGATGTCTGGTTATGTAATTATCTCTCTCCTTTCCATGTGGTGTGTAGAGCTCCTTTGAATCCGGGTGTTTGCGCCAATTGGAGACTGGTGTTCTGGGGCTTGTAGCTGTTCCATGAGTGTTGCAGCTGTAGATTTTCAGGCTTCTGTAAACATCCACTTTCCCCTTCCTTCTTTGTATTTCTTTACAGAACTTATATAAATTTCTTCAAGTACTCATTGAATGCTACTGTGTTATACAATAAAAATATAGAACTTTCAGGCTATGTATGGTAGATATGGCCTTCCCATAACACCATTATCTATATAATCATTTGATTATATTTGTTAAAATGACAAGAAACAATTAGGACATTTTTCTACCAGTTTACTTTTCACGTTTCTTTATTCAACTTTCATTGTGTGTATGATTTCATTTATTCATTATACAAAAATGTTCAAGTCTTTTCTGTCATAAGCACATTTTCCATTTACCTCAAAGGAAAAGAAATGACACTTTTTAGCTACTTTCCTGTCCCTGTGCTTCCCTTCAAACTACCCTCCAGTCTTGCTGACTCTTTAGATCAACCTTCAATGCCTAACTCATTAGACCTTCTTCCTTTTCTCCAACACTCCCTGGAAACCACTCTTACTAAAGTAACCCACCACCGATGACTTTTTTTCTCAGTCTGGGAGCACTGAATTTTTAAGACTTAGACTGTATTAAAATCACAGAATACTAGTTTTAGATGCTACTCTACCCTTGTGTTTCTGAGTCTAGAAATCTTAGTACATGAGAGGAAAGGATAATAAAGATCACTTCAATCAGCTGTGAATCATATTAAACATTAAATTACTTGTAAAATTACTGTAGACAGACAATGGATTATGGGGGGAAATGTCAAATATTCAAAACACTTTGTGGAATAATATGAATCTTCCTTTCAAATTCTACTTTGACTATCACCATAATTTAAACATTTTACCATTATTCCTGGAAATAATTGTTCATGGAGTGTGTGTGTTTACCAAATAGCTTTTAAATTTAATAGCGAATAGGTACATAAACTTTGATTTTACATTATATGATGACACAACTATTGTTTACGTTTTGCCAAAAAATTGCTAATACTCTTTGTTAGTATTTTTAGCCTTCTGTACTAATATATACAAGAGGAACCCAGGACTAGTGCTTTGAGAATATGTACTTTTATCCTTATATCCTTGGGATTAAAAAAAAAAGGTATGAAGACCAAATTAAAGAGGTATATAGTCTTTTATAGAGATAGATTAGATTTTAAATTACTATTTTATATTACATATAAAATGGTAATATATATTCATAAATATACAGTGTTATTTTACTTTGATGATAATAAATTTACTTTATTTCCACCCCCCTCCCATCAGTAGGAACAAACTTTAAAGGAAAATTAGCTTAGTTTCAGATAAACAAACATGCTACAGTCATGTATGTTTTCTCAATGTACTTCAGAAATCTCTTTTTTGGTTTTCAACTGTTTTTATGATATATATCCATCCAGTTAAGTTTTACTCATTGTCTATAAACTACCAGCACTATTAAGATGGTCTCCTCCTTATGCTCCATCATCCAATCTATACACAAGTATATAAAAATGTATATAATGCTATATACTTAGTTATATTTATATCATAATAGGGATAAATCTGAAAAATCATCTGCTAACTGAGAAAATAAGAGAGACTACTAGTAAGCCAAAATCAGGAATTAAAGATGCAGTATCACTACTGATGTTACAGAATTAGAAGGGTTTTGTAAATAATATTTTGATGACTGATTAGAAGTTAAAATATATATAGAGAGACTGGCCCCAGATGGATATTTTTGTTGAGTTATACCAAAAACATCTAGAGTGATACCAAAGCATCACAAATTCTTTCAGAAAATAGATGGTTTCCAGTTCATTCCTTTAAGCCAATATCATTTTGATACAAAAGCTAGAAAAAAGATATCATATAAATTATTGATTATATTTCTCATGAGTATGGATACATGTATACTCAAAATAATAAGAAAAAAAAGCATTCAGCAACATATAAAAACAGGGTTTATCCCAGGAATACAAAATAACATCTGAAAATCAACTAATAATCATTTGTCCTATGAATAAAATAAAAAATAAAAAGCACATGATATTTCTAGAGAAGTCATTAACAAATTCCACACTGATTAATTATAAACATTCTTACCATATGAAAACTAAATTTTAAATTTTCAAGCTAATAAGAATAACCTATCAAAACACTACAATTTACATGTAACTTAATGAAAATAACATGAATGCTTTTTTTTAAGACTCTTACCATTTATATTCTACATTATCCCAGAAATTTGAGCAAGTGTAACTAAGGAAAGAAATTAAAAAATAGAAATTAAGAAAAAACTAAAATCATTTTAAAAATAAGAAGTAATCCTGTATTTGCATATTGAATTGTTAATATAGAAAATTCAAATTAATTTTCAATATAATTAGGAATTGATAAAAATTTAGAGGAGAATTCCATGGTACAGAATCAATATAAAATCATATTATTACATACTACTAATAAGCAATGTAAAGAGGAAATTAAGGGACATTTTAGACTAAAATGAAGAACTTTGTGGATGTATG
>JAAGEH010002531.1:59609521-59722330 GCA_011751065.1 Lasiurus cinereus
TGTGTGTGTGTTTCTCAATGATCATTATATTTGAAGCTTATAACATTTATTGTTTGATCCGTAAGGTATATTATGTCAAGTGATGACCAAATTGACATTTTTATATCTTGTTAAATTATTTTAGAGGGGTGTTCTATAACCTAATTTACTCTGACATATATATACTTAAAACAAAATGCCAGAGGTTGTATTCAGGGCATCTCAATAAAAATTAAAAGTAAAATAACAAATTTTAAATGAGAGCCAGCGAAGGCAGAAAATATCAATGCAATATAAGCATTCAGAGTACTTATGAGTTATAGAAGTAATGTATTAAGAACCAAAAAGAATTAAAACCTAGGCTGTTAGAAATACTTACTTCTAAGGAGGATAACAATTTGGAATGGAAAAAGCACTTTCCAGCAAAAAAATTAATTAATCAATTAAGACCTAAAAGCGCTTAGATACATAGAGCTAATGTTTTGACTTCCTTAGACAAAGAACAATTTGACACATCTCAGCAAAAGAAACAAATCAAGATATACAATAAACTTGGGTTTTTTATATGCCATTCAATGCACACATACAAAAATGAACCCTATTATACAACTATTGAAATAATTTACTTGTTGACTAAGAAATACTAGTATATGAGGAAGGGCAAAAGTAGGTTTACAGTTGTTTGTATGACAAATAATACAATAATTAATAAATAATCCAAAAATAAAGTTTTTCATACTCACAACTGTAAACTTACTTTGTCAACCACTATATAAGTCATTTTTGCTTAAGTATTGAAGCAATCTATAGAAAGATTAATATGCAGAAATAATCACTTGTATTAAAGTCTGCTTACGTCTGACATGGAGACCACTCCATCTTGAAGGGGAGAGTGATGTTGTTGGAAGCCTGAAAATCCTGGGACTCTTCAACAACGGCACCCAGCAAACAGCTGTGAATCCTGGAACACTGGTTCCCAAGTGGTGTGAGCATGCAGATTTGGAGTAGCTCTGCGCCTCCTTATACAAAGGAGAGAGAGAACTATATAATCATACGCCCAGAGAACAGAGATCATGGGAAGACAAACAGCCCACATATGAAAGAAAAGCAGACATCAACAGAAAATGAAGTAAATAAAATAAAGGCAAGAAATCTGTTAGAGAAAGAATTCAGAGAAATGGTCATAAGGTGGATAAAAAGAACAAAAGACAAATTCAAAAATATGCATGACAATCAAAAGGAAATGAATACAAACCAAGAAGAAATGAAAAATGACATCACTACTATAAAGAACTCAATAAAAGCATCAACAATAGACTAGTATAAGCAGAGGGCCACATTAGTGAGCTAGAAGACAAGGTAGGAAAAAATACCCAAGCAGAGAAGCTTCTAGAAAAAACAAAAAGCAGGAAGAGAGCCTAAGAGAACTTTGGGACAACATGAAACAAAACAACATTTGCATAATAAGGATGCAGAAGGAGAAGAAACTGAGCAAGGAAAAGAAAACTTGTTTGAAGAAATAATGACAGAAAACGTAATAAAAGTAAGATAAATGATCCAAACAAAAAAATGGACAATGGACCTAAAAAAGATAGTTTTCAAAAGAAGACAGAAGGAAGGGCAAAAGAGATATGAAAACATGCTCAAAGTCACTAATTATCCGAGAAATGCAAGTCAGAACAATAATGCGGTACCATCTCATACCTGTCACAATGGCAATCATCAACAAATCAGCAAACAAGTGCTGGTCAGGATGTGGAGAAAAAGGAAACTTCATGTACTGCTGGTGGGAATGCAGACTAGTGCAGCCACTGTGGAGAACAATATGGAGTTTCCTAAAAAACTAAAAGTAGAACTCCCATTTGACACAGTATTCCCACTTGTAGGAATATATCCCAAGAAACTAGAAATACCAATCAAAAAGGATATATGCACTCTATATTCATAGTAGCACAATTCACCATAGCTAAGATTTGGAAACAGCCTAAATGCCCATCAGCAGATGAGTGGATTAGAAAACTGTAGTACATCTACACAATGGAATACTATACTGCTATAGAAGAGAAAGAATTCTTACCATTTGCAGCAGCATGGATGGAAATGGGAGAGCATTATGCTAAGTGAAATAAGATAGTGAAAAAGAAAATACCATATGATCTTACTCATGTATGGCAAATAAAGAACATTATAACCTGATGAATAAAAAGATAGATAAAGAGGCAGTAAAGCATCTTACAGAATGTCAAATTACAGTGGGAAGGCTGGAGAGTATTGGGGAGAGGGGGACAGAGATCAACTGAAGGACTTTTCTGCATGCATATAAGCACAACCAATGGACACAAGACACTGTGGAGCTGGGATGAAGGCATGCGAAAGAGTGGGGAGATTGGGGGAAGGTCAATGAGGGGAAAACAAGGAGATATATTTACTATATGTGTAATACTTTCAACAATAAAATAAAATTTTAAAAAGTGCTTAAAATGTGGTAAAAATGAAGACAATCTGAGATAAATGAAGTCTGAAACATAAACTTTAATCTATGGTTTTGGAACATGTTACATTCATTAGTTATAAAAGTGTTATCAAAGTTATATTTTAAAATTAAAGTATACATTGGTATTACAATCTAACCTATCTAATAAAAGAGCAATATGCAAATTGATTGTACAACTGCTATACCACAAGCCATGCCCACAAGCCATGCACACCAGCCAATCAGGAGCAAGTATGCAAATTAACTCCAACCAAGATGGTTTTGGCCATGAAGAGAGCAGGAGGGAGGCTTGGTTTCCCCGGCAATGGAGGAACCCAAGTTTTCCGCACACCCTGGCTGGCCAGGCCTACGCTCAATGCTACAAAATTTCAATTATAGAAGATAGATAAATTCCAACAAAAAATGACGACAGCCACAGAGTGGGACAGAGCAGGAGTTAGGTTGCTCCCAGTGATGGAGGAAGCCAAGATTTCCATAGCTCTGGCCTGCCTTGGCCTCAGCTCAAGGCTACAAAGTTTCAATTATAGAAAATAAAAAAAATCCCAACAAAAATGGCTGCCACCATGGAGTGAACAGGAGGCTTGGTTCCGCTATGAGCTACAAAGTTTCAATTATAGAGGATAAATAAATTCCAAATACCAGGGCCTCCATTTGGGTCACTGGATGGCGTGGCCGGCATTCAAACCATAAAATGCCCCAGGCCCAGATTGCCTCATGCCCCAAGGGAACCCTCACCCTGATCTGAGACACCCTTTAGGGCAAACCAGCTGGCCCCGCCCATGCACCAGGACAATATCCTATCTAATAAAATAGTAATATGCAGATTGACCATCATTCCAACACACAAGATGGCTGCCCCCATATGGACACAAGATGGCTACTACAAAATGGCCAGCACAAGATGGTCAGCAAGGGAGGGAAGTTATGGGTGATCAGGCCAGCAGGGAAGGGCAGTTGGGAGGGACTAGGCCTGTAAGGGATGGCAGTTGGGAGCAATCAAGCCTGCAGGTGAGGGCAGTTAGAGATGATCAGGCCAGCAGAGGAGGGAAGTTGGGGGAAACCAGGCCTGTAGGGGACGGCAGTTAGGGGCAAACAGGATGGCAGGGGAGCAGTTAGGCATCAATCAGGCTGACAGAGGAGTGGTTAGGGGGTGATCAGATTAGAAGGCAGAAGCAGTTACAAGCAATCAGAAGGCAGGTAGGTGAGCAGTTGGGAGCCAGCAGTCTTGGATTATGAGAGGGATGTCCGACTGCCCATTTAGGCCCGATCCTATTAAGATGGGATTAATATGTAGAAATCCCATTAAGATGGGATTAATATGTAGATCCTATTAAGATCGGGCCTAAACGGGCAGTCGGACATCCCTCAAGGGGTCCCCTATTGGAGAGGGTGCAGGCTGAGAGACATCCCCCTGTCCCCCATACACATATTTTGGGCACTGGGCCTCTAGTGTGTGTGTGTGTGTGTAATTGTTAAGTGTCTGACAGGACTGAATGATCGACCACTCTACCAGTACCTATGACGCACACTAACCACCAAGGGACAGGTGCTCTGACTGCTAGGTTAGCTTGTTACTGGGGTCTGGCCTACAGGTACTGGATGAGATGCAGCTGGACATGTCCAGAGCCCTCCCATGGTCCCTGCTGAGGTCCTTTTTAGGCCATAGGCCCCTATTGGCCTTGATTGACAGCCAGGCAGAGGGACTCCACCCATGCATGGATTCTTGTACAGGGCCTCTAGTATATTTATAATAATAATAGTATTTAAAGCCATAATAAAATTAAACTCAATTATTTTTACCCCAAATTTGATATTTTAGAATAATGTAATTATGATAAAGAAACGTATTACTTAGAGTTTTCTACATTTTTTTGTTTTAGTTTATTTTCTTTGGTAGCTAAACTATGTTCCTTCGATTTCCATCAGATATGGATAGCTCTTTGGAACTCTGTTGACCTACACATATTTTTAAAAATGTTTAACATTACTAGCTTTATCTTCTAGGACTCTGTGGAATTTGATCTATGAAATAAGTAACCTTGTTTTTGTCTAATATATTAATTATACTAGTGTGTATTACAGGACAACCACTTTTTATCCTGGAATATTTCAGACATATTGATCCTGGGATAAAAAGAAAGATGAGCTCTAGGCTTCTTTCTCCCTTCTGGGAAAGGCATCTATCATTAATAAAATTTAAGTACTTTGCTCAAAGGCTATAAATTTACACTTTTACTGAAGGTCTACTGATAGTTAAAATAATTTTCTCTATTAAAAACTCTTGTAGGATTTTAAATTTTATTTCAAGGTATTTTTCTATTCAGCTGAGGTCTTAAGTGTAGGTTTCAGAAGACATATTATCCTAGGCACATTGTTATTATTTACTAACTTTATAATAATGAATGTATCAGTTATGTTTCTGAAGCTCAGGTGTTTTTCCAAAAGGTAAGATAGCAATCTATTCTTTCATCCAGAGTAGTTATAAGAATGAAAGGAAGATAAAAAGGCTTAATTCCCTAGGATACCAAATGCTCCTAATTTTTCTTATATCCCCCCTGAATGTTTATTCTCATCCTTTCTTGTTAAGACCTTCTGTCTTTAAGACCTCTCCCACCCAACCTTTTAGTTTTGCATCTCCCAGAACTGAATTCTCAACTCTTTACTCTTTTCTCCACTTAAGCTCCTTACTGCAATATGTGCTCAGTCTGTCCAAGATATATTCATATCCCTACTGTAGAAATCTCCTCTCTGAACTCCAGAATCATAAAGCTGACTGTCTTGGATTAACAGCTGCCCTGAACTTAACCTAAATGCTTTCCCATCATTTTCTAACTCAGTAAGTGAAACTACCATTTTTCAAGCTTCACACAACTCAAAACTCAAGAGTTATTCTTGTCTTTTTTCCTCACATCTTAGCATAGTCTAATAATAAATATTTTAGATAAAATTTCATAAGATCTTAAATCCAACTATTTTTCACATCTCATATACTACCATCTTAGTACAACCAAAACATATCTCATGGAGATGTGAGCAATACCCTCCTAATTGGTCTACAGATTTCCACTTGTGTTCATTAGAAGCCATTTTTTTCATACAACACCCGTGCACTAGGCCTCTATCCTATCTTTTGAAATGCCAATTAGATCCTGTTGTTCTCCTTAAGACAGCTTCCCCAACTCCCAGGCCACTTGAAATGAAAGCTGAAGTCCCTTCCATTGCCTACTGTTATCCTACACAATCTAGCTACTCATCTCTTTCCTTTCCCACTGGGTTATCTATTCCAGACAAACTGGCCATCTTACTGCTGCTTAAAAAGTGAAACATGGTCCGTCATTAAAGTCTTTTAATTTGTTTTTCAGACTTTGGAAATAATCTTCTTTAAAATTTTCCTAAAATATTCTTCATTTTCAATACATGTTAACAATTCTATTGTTTCCTTTGACCTACCTATAGTTTACTGTCTTTAACTTGCTTAATATTTGAATCACTTTTCAGATAAGACTCATCTTTGTCATTTGAAAATATTGCTGATGACTTTGCTTATTGGTTTATGTTTCTATATGAGTTTCATGAGATATTACAAAATCAATTTTCTGAAATAAGGTTGTTGAGTTTTTTTCAAGTTATATAAACATATTTAGTTTCTGTCTTCACATGTACCTTCTATTTTATAATTAAATTTTAAAAGGACAAACAGCTTCAGGGTCAGATATAGCATCAGTTGTGACATAATTCTGCTTATACAGAGGGCAAAAATATTAAATAACAGCTAATGTGCCATGAGATTCCTAGAGAATACACACATGCATACAAACACACAGAAGCCAAATAGTTTATGATTAAACTGTGCCCAGTAATTAAAGAGTGAAACAACAGACCTTCAAAACCATATTATCAAAAGGAAAGTTTAAGTTCTTTCTAACATTTAAAGAATTCATTTTAATTTTAGAATATTCTAACATCTGATCTCCAGTGTATTTCATTGATCACATAAACATCTCACCATATTTCTATGTAGTTTTGGAGATAGGAGTGATACTTTCCATTAGTTTGGTACATTAATTTTTTAATCTCAAAGCTAAGGAAACATAAAAGAAAAGATAATAAAATTATTAGAATATGTAAGAATATAGCAAATTTATAATGTCTACACATAAGATATTAACTTCGCTTTACATACTTATAGAAATATACTGCAGTATATATACATTAGAATACTTAGAAAATTGCAATCACATGTGAAATTACTATTCTACTAGATGCATGAAAAACCATTCATAGATGAAATGCTCACCTCATACTCATGGCATGAACTGACTGTGTAATTGATTAAATAAGCATGACCTAAACACTCAAAATCACAAATAAGAAATAACCTTCTTAATGGGCATGTGCCACTTTACAATCTAACATAATTAAAAGCACTTATTAAAGAGTCATGTACATGGCATTTTCTAAAACAAATAAAAATTCTGTTTTACTTTTGGGAGCTATAACTTCAGCTAGTCACTTATTACTTTTTATTACTCTTTCTAAAATATCACCTTATGCTTCTTTAAGAGGTGGCTACTACAGTGAGGTAGACTTTGGACTAAGAGACATATTTATGGGAACTAATATCTATTAACATTTCAAATTACATATATATATATATATATATATATATATATATATAGTATTATGACTAACAATGCAGAGCTGATGGCTGATGATCAAATTTTGGGTTTTTCACAGAGGCAGAGTCCAATGATGGGTTTTAGGGAAAGGCATTCTCAATTATGCTATACTCCCTAATTTCCCCACACACACCAATTATCATTTTATACTGAAGGGCACTTGGTAATATATGAATCTTCAAATACCTTTTAAGGTATTTCAGGAGCTTGGCTCTTGGCATCTTGGGATAAATTCCTGGGGTCAACTAGGAAGGGATGTTGTAGCAAAACAAGATTTTGGCAGTCAGGCATTCCTAGATTAGTGGTTTAATGACATTTTCATTATTTTGTCTTTTTAATTAAATGTATTAGATTGACAATTTTTAATAGCTCACATAGGTTTCAGGTGTACATTTTTATGAGACTGTGTGTCCACCACCCAAAGCCTAATCATCTTTCATCACTATGTATTAGGCTCCCTTCCTAATCATGATTCATTTTGACATGCTGTGTTTCTGAAGAGCACCAGGTCATGCTTAGCAGTCGTAAGCGACTTTCTCAGAGTTAATGAATAGCTGATTTTAAAGAAAGGACATTTTTCTTTGATTATTTGTCTAGATTTCTTTTTGCATATTTTAAATTTTTCTTTGTTTTGCTTTAAATCAAAATGCCAGGAGGAACGGTTTTAAAAACTCCAGGAGGAATGTATTCAGAACATGGCTGTTCTTTTTGTCTAAATCTCCAGGCAAGTTGCAAGTGTGTAACGCCTCTTATAGCTATTCATCAAATATCTATCCCATTCTTACATATTTCCAATTAAAGGGAACAAATGACCTACACATCACTAGGAGAATTTGATGTATATGTCATATAGCAAAATATATATAATAATAGACATATGATATTAAAGGAGAAATTAAATCATGTTAGGGTGACTTTAAAAAGTTCATGTAAGTATTGCAATTGCATATGATGTATGCTAGCATTGTAAATAGCATTGAATGATACAGGGTTAGTGGAAGTGGGACATGCCCATTAGGGAGGAAAAGAAAAACTATGGATCGGGAAGAGCATATGTAGAGATAGAAGAATACCTACATGAGTTCAGAACTAGTGAGTAAGAGAGCTCCTATTGGGGGATAGACTGAAAAGGCAACCTGAGGTCAGAATGCAAATGTTTAGAAAGTCTCAGTGGTTCAGAATTCACTCTGTAGGAAATGGCCAGTATGAAGAATTTATTTATTTATTTATTTATTTATTTATTTATTTATTTATTTATTTTAGAGAGGAAGGGAGAGGAAGAGAGAGATAGAATCATCAATGATGAGAGAAAATCATTGATTGGCTGCCTCCTGCACATTCCACACTGGGAATTGAGTCTGCAACCCAGGCGTATGACTTGACCGAGAATATGATCATGGCCTTCATAGGTCAACACTCAACAATGGAGTCATACTGACTTAGCTATGAGGAAGAGGACAACAGATAATGCTGTCCCCAAAGCAGCTGGGACTGTGAAGGAAAAGCCTGTGTCTCTATCAATTTCTTAATGCTATTTGTAGACATATCTAAGGCTGAGGTATCATGTAAACTTGAAACTCCACAATATCTATTTTTCTATGTGAGTTGGAGGAAAAAAATAACCTTTTATTTGTAATATTCTCTTCTTCCCCCCACGCCTGTCCTTTATTCACTTCATAGCATCTAATCATTTAATTGCTCTTTCCCCTAGTTTTCCAATTCTTTCTGAAATTAATTTTCATTTGTATACAAACTAGTCCACCATTTCATTAATAGCAGACTTTAAACCTTGATCACTCTGTGTGTGCTATCCTGGTACAAATTTCTAGATTCTGTGCTAGTAATATAAACTGTCAATGTCAGGTCTATGCTTTATTGGATGGAGGCTGCCTATTAAAAACATATGTGAACTTAGCCTCAATGTGTTTTTCTGGCCTGAAGAGAACACTGATCCAAGTTCAGAGCAAGCCAGAGTGATGGAGAGTAAGTGCCCCTGAAAGAGACCCTCATCCACTGACATTGGAGCTTTGGTGGAAAACTACTACATAATTCTTGCTCCTTAGTTGGAAGACCTCTGAACATATATTATACTGTCGCCAGAGTACCTTCAGAGAGATTAACCTCCAGGAGCACACAGTGGCAACTTGCTCTGTGTTTTTTTTCCCCTTACTATCGCCACTTTCCCACTCCCCTACCAATGTTTTTATTGGATCTCTTTCTGAAGAAACTAATTCCACTCAAATCCTTGTTGTCTCAGGTCTGCTTACAGGAGAACCCAAATAAAGGGAGATGAAAACAAAAGAGGCTTTAGGAATAGACCCTGAGGATGGGATCGGGGGATCAGGTCACTTGCTGGCCAGAAGGTAGGAAAGACTTCATTGCTGTCAGTAAGTAGGATATTGAAAAGTGCTGGCTTGCTGAAGTACCTCAGTTGCTAAGATGTTATTAACCATGTGAATTATGATATTGGTAGAAAGATATCAACTTGCTTAATAAATGCTTTAAGCACTTGAGATATCAGGAATGCTGTTCCCATGCATCCATAGAGTTGTCTGGCTGCCATAACAGTGATCAAACCTTGGCCACAAGAACAGTTGTTTTGCTGCAGGTAGTATGATCAAAGTTCAGCACACATTTTAGCACATGGTTTACTGCCACTGATTTGCACATACATTCCTTCTGGATCCTATTGAGATGCAGAAGCAGGAGTACTTCACATTCATCTGACATGGACGTAGTTCATATTAATGACAGTGCCCCCAGAGACATATGTACTCTGTGGTACAAATGGAGTTATATCATATAGACTAGAGGCCCATTGCATGAAATTTGTGCATGGAGGGGAGATTCCCTCAACTCAGACTGCACCCTCTCCAACTGGGGACCCTTTGCAGGATGTCTGACTGCCATTTTAAACCGGCAGTTGGATATCCCTCTCACAATCTGGGACCACTGGCTCCTAACTGTTCACCTGCCTGTCAGCCTGATCACCTACCTATAATTGCCCTCTCCTGCAGGCCTCATGTCACTCCCAACTGTCCTCCTCTGCTGGCCAGTTTGGTTCTGATTGGCCAGTTCCTATTGGCCATTGTCAAAAGCTCTGCCTCCTAGGCAGCCATTGGCTTCCCACAGCACCCGCTTTTGTTTCTCATTGGTCAGTTTCTATACTAGTCAGTGTCAGAAGCTCCACCTCCTAGGCAGCCATTTGTTCCCCACATTGGTTATGATTGGTTGGTTTCTATGCCAGTCAGCATCTCCAGGCCTATCTCTGGGCATGATCAGAGGTAGAGCTTAATAGCAGCCCCCTCAGAGGCCGGGAGAGAAAGAAAAGCCAGGCTGCTGGCTTAATCAGGAAGAAAGAGAGAGGTAAGTACATTGATAACAGCTTCCACTGAGGCTGCAGATCATACCTGACTCACTTTCTGGGTTTCAGCGACCTGAGCAGTCAGTGTTGGGTCCCAGGCTGCAGCTGGGCAACCCAGCACTGACTTCTGGATGGGTCTGCATTTGGTCACAAACTTGGCTCCTTCCCAAGCCCAGGCTTTAGGCTTGGGAAGTGCTCCCCCTCTCCACCCAGCCACTCTGATCACAGGCTGGGCCCCTCTGATGGCCAGCTGGGAGTGACCTGGGTGCTGAAGAGGTTCCTGGGAGGCAGGTATGTATGCAAATTAACAGCCATCTTTGTTGGGTTAATTTGCATACTCTGATTGGCTGTGGGTGTAGCGGAGGTATGGTCAATTTACATGTTTCTCTATTATTAGGTAAGATATTCCACAGACAATCACATGGGTCCACTCTGTGAACTGTGTGCTGTGAATTTGACCTAAATAAGAAGTGACAAATAACCCTCATAAGATAGATGTACATGAGAAAATGGGAGATAAATGTTACAAAGACCCAGAGGGCTATTTGGATGTTTATTTTTTTGGGGTCTATTTGTCTGGGACATGCTGGGGCATCAAACATAAATAAAATTGGACCTTGTGTCTTCTATTCGGTAATAACACTTATTAGGCCTCTTTAAATTTTGGAGAAAGCTCATTCTGGAAAATTGATTGGACCCATTCAGCACGTGATTTGGTGGTACTGTCTCAGTACTTTCTCAGTTCCACATTGGGCCAGCCCAGAAGTAGTGTGTGTACCATGCCAATGCTCCAGTAGGCAGGACCCAAGCTGTTGGTTCATTTGCATTACGAGACCCATTGTCCTGGAAGTATCTGTGGTATAGAAAAGGATGCAGTGCAATGTTGCTCCCAAGTCTTTATAGGAAAGTTTGAGTGGCAAGTCTAGCCACCTAGGGTTCTGGTGTGAGGTCTTCCCATCTACAATTGAGAATTGCTCATTATCTGAAAAGAAACTTCAAGTCCGATACAAGGCTCCAGTGAAAACTAAACCTTTAATAACAGGGCTGCAAAACCTCACTGATCCTTTGACTTCATTGATTTTTGTATAAGTAAAGCCTCCCACCACAGTCATTCATTCATTCGTACACTAGTTAAAACTACTTACTATGTGCCTGGGGGATTCTAGGTATCGGTCCTAGAACTGATGATATACTGTGGGTAAAACAGTAATATGTACCTAATTGTGCTTCAGTGGCCCATGATGAATCAGTTTGATCCTTTTTATATGCAATTAGCCTCAGTAATTCTCAGCGATTTTGACATCTTGATTTTACTCATTATTGTGTGATTAAGTGAGCCCTGGTAATGAGTAGTGAGCACGATTTTGATATTTAGGATTAACTAAATTGAAGCCTTCTAAGTAGGGACACAGGTGATATTAACATAGTTATAACTCAGTAAACCATATGTTTCCCAGAAGAATCTTTTCAGTAATCTTACAATGATATGGACAGAATATTTATAGACTCTGAAATAGGACATATTTTCCTTACTGCTATCATTCTAGTTACACAAAGTTTGAAGTCCGTCTACATAAATCTTCCCACACAGTTAACATTTTGAAATTTAGTTGTCTTAAAGATCTTTCAGGATTTTATTTTTTTTTGTGGGCCATGCTTAAAAAAAGGGAACATTCGTTTTCTTAAAGTTTGATTTATAGTTCTTTTTTTTTTAAATCTTTTCCAAATACAATCTTTTTCTAGTTTAGATTTCTATCTCCCCCTCCCCCCACCTCTTCCTCTTTCTCTCTCTTTGTTATTTGCATAATCATAAAAATTGGGTAGAGAAGGAAGTGACTCTCAAAAGACTTTTTAACATAGATAATTTTATTTATTTTGCCTCATTTATAATTATTGCTAGAAATAAAGATTTGCCAGTTACAGAATCAAATAATGTCCTCAAGGAATCTGTTAAAGGTTATATTTTATTTTATTTGCTCTTAGTCTCCAGGATCAGATTTTCCATAAAGTTCAAGAGAGACTATATTTGTCATGACATTTAGATTGTAAATCAGAAGACTGCAACCACAAGAATGATCTTTTTTTTTTTCTATAGAATACACACATCAATTTTAATTTTCCCATGTGCTAGGTAACTTTCAAGTTATTGAGAAAAGAGGGTTCAGAAACTAATTATACATTCTCTTTCTCTTAACCTTCACTCCCCATCTCTGCTCTTCCTCTCACTCCCTCTGTAGGTAGAAATCAATTTTTTCTCTCTCTCCCTCCCGCCTTCCTTCTTCCTCTCTCTCCTTCTCCTCTCCTCCACTACCTCTCTCCTTCCCCATCCTTCTTTCTTGAGATATATATTTCTCTCTAAGCTCTAACTGGTTTGGCTCAGTGGATAGAGCATCAGCCTGTGGACTGAAGGGTCCCAGGTTCCATTCCAGTCAAGGGCATGTACCTTGGTTGTGGGCACATCCCCAGTAGGGGGTATACAGGAGGCTGCTGATTGATGTTTCTCTCTCACTGATGTTTCTAACTCTATCCCTTTCCTTTCCTCTCTGTAAAAAAAATCAATAAAATACATATACAAATAATAATTTCTCTCTATATATACATCTATTTACACCTATATAGAGAGAGACTATTTATAGATAGTTCTCTTTACTTATATCTAGACTTCTCTATTTACATATACATATAAGGAGGGGACAAAAGAAAGTTTACAGTTGTGAGTACAGGAAACAAGAGTTTATACTTGTATTATTATTTATTAAATGTATTATTTTTATTACAACTATAAATCTACTTTTGCCAACCCCTGTATATGTATGGATATATTGATCTCTTGATAGACAGATATATAGACAAAGACATATTAATGTACCCAGGGATGGATAATGATACATATTGATAGACAAAATGATGTAGATACTATTTTTAAACATGCATGCTACCAATAATTAAGTCTGTAAAAACTTATTATATACATTGTGCATAAAAGGGATTTGTTTATAAAATATTGATGTATGTTTTCAAAACTTTTACCTGCTGCCTGCTTTAAGAGAATTATATTACTAGAAGTGTTTTCTACAGGTAATACTTAAATCTAATTGAATAGTATTGTTTGTCATATAAAATATTAGCCTTAATATTATCAAAGACTAGACACCTGGTGCACAAAATTTGCACATGTGGGGTGTGTCACTCAGCTCAGCCTGCACCCTCTCCAATCTGGGACCTCTCTCACAATCCAGGACTTCTGGCTTCCTACTGTTCACCTGCCAGCCTGATCACCCCCTAACTACTCCCCTGCCAGCCTTATTGCTTATAACTGCCCTCCCCTGTAGGCCTGGTTATCCCTAACTGCTCTCCCCTGCAGGCCTAGTCATTCCTAACTTCCCTCCATTGCAGGCTTGGTCCCCCCTAACTGCCCTTCCCTTCAGGCCTGGCTCCTCCCAATTGCCCTTCCCTCCAGGCCTCATCACCCCCACTTCCATCCTCTGTGGCCTAGTCACCCCTAACTGCCCTCCCCTGCAGACTTGATTGCCCTCAGTTGCCCTTGTAGGCCTGGTTTCTCCCAACTGCTCTCCCCTGTTGGCCTGATCACCCACAATTGTCCTCCCTTGTAGACCTGACCCCTCCCATCTGCCCTCCCCTGCTGGCCAACTTGTAGCAGTCATCTTGTGTCCACATGGGGGCAGCCATCTTGTGTGTTGGGGAGATGGTCAATTTGCATATTACTCCTTTATTAGATAGGATAGAGGCCTGGTGCATGGGTAGGCACCAGCTGGTTTGCCCTGAAGGGTGTCCCATATCAGGATGGGGATTCCCTTGGGATGTGAGGTGGCCTGGGCAAGGGGCTTGTGGTGGGTTGCAGGCTGGCTATGCCCCCAGCAACCCAAGCAGAGGCCCTGGTATCTGGAATTTATCTTCTATAATTGAAATTTTGTAGCCTTAAGTAGAGGCCAAGGCAGGCCAAGAAGCTTGTCTTCCTCCATCACCAAGTCTCCTGCTCTCTCCAACTCTGTGGCTGCTGCAATTTTTGTTGGGATTTATTTGTCTTCTATACTTGAAACTTTTTAGCCTTGAATGGAGGCCTGGGCGAGCCAGCGTGTGCCGAAGATTGGCTTTCTCCATTGTTAGGAAACCCAAGCCTCCTGCTTGCTCCATTGCCACATCCATCTTGGTTGGGTTAATTTGCATACTCACTCCTGATTGACTGGTGGGCATGTCTTGTGGGTGTAGAGGAGGTATGGCCAATTTGCATATTACTCTTTTATTAGATAGGATGATATTACAAGTATGTATCAATTATTATATTATCCTAGAATTGTTTAGAAAGTTTTAAAAATCAAACCATCTTTAAAAAATATATGCATTTATCTAATTATATCTGACTCTAATAAAAATGTATAAAAATTTTTCTTTACTTTTATAAAGCTAATTATCATTCTATTACGTAACATTTGTGATCTTACTGTATAGTTGCCATTTTTTAAAAAAATACATTTACATGTATAAATTGATAAAATTATTTCAACAGGTCAAATCTATAGATCAGAAATCTGAAGTACAAATAAATGAAGTCAAGGTCATATACATAGAAAGTGTCAGAGTTGGAACTGACTACTCCCAGCAAGTTACTTTCCAAGGCAAGATATTGCCATCATTTTAGAGCAGTGGTTCTCAACCTTTGTAATGCTGTGAACCTTAAATACAGCTCCTCATGTTGTGGTGACCCCCAACCATAAAATTATTTTTGTTGCTACTTCATAACTGTAATTTTGCTACTGTGAATGAATCGTAATATAAATATCCCTGTTTTCTATTGGTCTTAGGCTCTATAGCAGCGGTTTTCAACCTGTGGGTCCCAAATACTATCGGAAAACACAGATATTTACATTACAATTCATTCACAGCAACAAAATTACAGTTATGAAGTAGCAACAAAAATAATTTTATGGTTGGGGGTCACCACAACATGAGAAGCTAGAATCATGAAGACTAGCCTATTTTCCTGAAAAAAAATTTAAAGAACAAATTTTACTACTTTCAAGAATATCTTAGTTAAGCAACAAAAGGTCAGTAATTATGGCAATGTTTATTGTATTTTTATCCCAAATAAACAATTGCTCCCTTTTATATTGGTTTATGATAGGTTAATATTTGTTCTTTTTCTTCTATTTACCAAGTATTTAAATACTTTTTTTTTCAAAATATATATGCATCCAAATAATTTTATTACCAATTACTTTAGAAATCTGACTCAGGCTAAATAGCTTCAACAGCCAAAGAAATGTTTTATTTAAAAGGCAACATTTCATGGGACAATGTGCACTATTTTTTATCTCAATTTTAACATAATTTTTAATATTTACATTACCATAGTTAGGCCTGTCACTTTAATCTGGGAAAAAGATAATTGGCTTGGGGTTGAAGCCTGTGAAACCAGGGAAATTGGTTATTTTTAAAAAGCTCCTGTTTAAAAACCCTGGAGAATAAAGAAAGATCTCTCTCTCTCTCTCTCTCTCTAAATGACCCACACTGGTCTGGCTCCATTTGCTATTTCTAGTGTAGAATGTCATTTACCATGCTAGGCCAGCCACTGGGCCAAATTATGAAACTCATTACACTTTAAAGGATTGAAATATAACAGAGTTTGTGCTTTGTTATATTATGTTGGATATTATTTATTTATCCAGTAAATCATTAAGTATTTGGAATTGAACAATCCACATAGATAAGAGTGAATAAAAAATAAAACACCTAAAAATATAAAATATTTCATGATGAATATTTGGAAGTATAATCTATCTAAATTTGTGAAACAAGAACAATTTTACTACAAAACTTCAATGTTGAAAAAAAATATTTAAAAGAATGATAAATGTTTTCACATTAACAAAATTTTCAGAAAAGCAATTAAACACTTAGAAGCTACAAGAAAAGAAACAGCCAAAACCGGTTTGGCTCAGTGGATAGAGCATCGGTCTGAGGACTGAAAGGTCCCAGGTTCGATTCCGATCAGGGGCATGTACCTTGGTTGCAGGCACATCCCCAGTAGAGGGTGTGCAGGAGGCAGCTGATCAATGTCTCTCTCTCATCGATGTTTCTCTCTATCCCTCTCCTGTCCTCTCTGTAAAAAAATCAATAAAATATATTTTAAAAAAGAAACAGTTGTTAACCTAAAAATGAAAAGCCAAAAGGGCAACAAGAATTACTTTGGGATTAAAATAAATGCAATTCTGGGAGCACAAATTCAAAAAGAAACCCAAATAACGCCCCAATTACAGCGTGAGGGGAAGGGATTTTTTATGAGAGAAGAAAGGAAATCACATGAATAGAAGACATTTCTACAGCTAATATGCTATTACTACTCTTTGGCTACATGAATGATTACTGATTTTGCCCGTGGAAGGAGAGTCCATAATCATCAGTCCTTGTGGTTGGGATGTCTCCTTCTCCTACTGGCTTTACAAACAATGTGGCTATGGGGCTGTCCAAAGGGTATGTTGCCCAGTTCAAAGATTCCAATGGTTCAAGGAGTAAGGCAGTTCCTCTGGAATAGCTGCTTTAACTCCCTTATTTAAATCTTCATTTGAGAATATGTTTTTATTGATTGTAGAGTGAGAAGAAGATAGAGAAAGATAGAAATGCCAGTGTGAGAAACATTGATAGGTTGCCTACAATACATGCCCTAATCAGAGATTAAACCCACAACCTAGATACATGTCCTGACCAGTAATCAAAGCTGCAGCCTTGCCTGGCCTGTATGGCTCAGTGGTTGAGCATAGACCTATGAACCAGGAGATCATGGTTTGATTCCTGCTCAGCACACATGCCAAGGATGTGGGCTTGATCACCAGTAGGGGCTATTAGGAGGCAGCCAATCAGTGATTCTCATCATTGATGTTTCTAACTCTCACCCTATCCCTTCCTCTCTTAAAGAAGTGTGTGTGTGTGTGTGTGTGTGTGTGTGTGTGTAATAAAGCAAACAATCTTCAACCTTTTGGTGCACAGGAGATTGCTTCAACCAACTTAGCCACACCAGCCAGGGCAAAGACTGAATACTTTCACTCTGAGATTTGCAACAGGGCAACGATGTCCCACTCTAAAACTGACTATCCCTAAACAATAAAATAATCTTTGCAAAAAAAATAAATCTAAATATATACAATAAAGTGAAAATTTATCTTGGCAAGGTTTAAAACTTAAGGGTAATACATAAAAAGAAATTGCTTTTTTTTAGATATTATGAACAAGATATTATACTATAAACCTAAAATAAAGACATGATTTATAATAGCACCACATCAAAAATACATAGGAATGAATTTGACAAAATAACTACACTATAAACAACAAAACTGCTTTTAAAATTAAAATGTAAATAAACAGTTTTCTATACTAAGTGCATATACTGAGAAACTATGACTTCATTCCAATCCAATCACAATCCCAGCAAAAAATTCTGTGCATTTGACAAGCAAACTTTATAATTTACTGGAAATGTAATTTCTCTAGATTAGCCAAAACTCTTTTGAAAAAGTGTTCAACGGTTTTCAGGCATTTCCCAATTCACTGTCAAGACTTACTGTGCATAAAACTATAGTAATCAAGACAGCATGGCTTCGACATGAGTGCATTTTATTATATTTGAATTATATTAAAATATATTTAATTTAAAATATAAATAGAGCATAGTGATGTGTAATTATAGTGGCGGTTTCACTCCTATATACTAACAAGTGAAACTTCCTTACATTTAAAATGTCCGAAATATATTTCAACTGAATTGCATACACTTGCTGGGGTGGGTAGTCTTATATTTCTCTTGAACAAGCTTTTTATAGCAAACTTCTTGAATGCAACCCTAAAAATGCGGCCACTTCCTTTCCCCTGACACTTGTTAGTAGTTCATACCCCCTTGTATATCCATCCGCCCCTGATATACTGCTTGGACAAAGAAATACACTGTCCTGAGTACTGCAAGCTTCCAACATCATATGGACACTGTGAAGAGAGAAAAATATTTCTATGACAACAGTAGCTTAAGGAATTGCTGAAACTGTGGCCAGAGCAATACCTAATTTTTTTTTTTTTTGGCCTGAGGCTCTAGAGCAACAATTCACTTTTTAAAGAAAAATACAAAATATTACTGTAACTTGTACGTTATGTCAAGATAAAGCAAAAACAGCTAACCTACTAGGCCATAGAAGATTTCATTGGGAAAAGATGGAACATAGCCTGATTTTATTTCATATTTAAGTTATTTTTATGGACTTTTTGGAGTTCTTTTTCCCCTTCCAATCCTTAGGAACTAGTCCCCCAGACTTCAAATGCTGCTTTCACCAGGTTGCTACAGAAAAACTGTCTGTCCCAGATCCCTTCCTACTGTCCTCATACCACCTTACCCATCTGCCAGGCTGCTTCTAACCAGTGCCAGTGTGTGCTCCATCACATCCCACATCCCCGGGGGCATCTTGAATAATTGCTCATCCTAAACAATAATAACAGCTCTAAGGCCGAGAGAAAGTTGTTTATATATCTGCACTGCCTCTAGCTTTATCTAGGCATTTAAATTGCAAAACCAAATAAGCATTCTACATCTACTACACAATTGGCTAGTAACCTCCAGGTATGTAGGCCAGATCCTGTTAATGCAAACCTCAGGGACCGTCCTAGGTCATTTAGTTCTGGTGGACACTGTTTAAGAAAAGTGATCTGCTCCTGCTGCTGCTGCTGCTGCTGCAGAGATGAATTATGTAGAAATGTTAAGGCATCTTTGTATAACAGGTTTCCTTTCAAACGCTGTCTTCTTTTGAGCAATGAGAGCATTCATTAATGGGCATAGACTTCATTAAATTTTCAGTACATTAGAATAATTATTCTAATATATATATATATATATATATATACATATATATATATATATATATATATATATATATATGCTAATATGCTAAGTGTCTGATCATCTGACCAGTCACTATGACACACACTGACCACCAGGGGATGGATGCTCAATGCAGGAGCTGCTGTGACGTGCACTGGGCATTTACAGAGAAACAGCACTGCAGACCTGGCACCCACAAAGCAATACTTGGCTTCCTCCAATTGGGACACAGGCCCTGCCACTACACAGGAGCAACAGCCCACCAAATTGCAGCCAACGCTGCCAAGACCCCATGGTGCAAAATGTGGCCTACAGCCCAGTTTAGCTCAGCAACTGTCGCTGTGGGCACCAGGGAATGACATCATGTAGCAACCCCCAGCTTCCTCTCCCTGGTGACTAGACTCCAGGAACACAACTTGCTTCAAAACCAGGTGGAAACATTTTACACTTTGACTAAATGTCTGTGAAGCTTTTCCCATTCCTCATCTCATTTAATCCTCACAGACATCCTGGAATAGGTAGATAGGAGACTCGGTGGAATCCCATTTCTTTGCAGAAGCCAGAAAACAGATTTAGAAAGCGTAGAAACTTGACCTGATTGAAAAGACGTAAGAAATAGTGGGCCTTGAAAATAACTTAAGGTTTTGTCACTGTGTGGAATTTTAAGTATACCAGTTAATGTGGATTTTGTTGTCAAAGAAAACATAATTTCAAGAGAAACATAAAAAGTGCTTTATTCAAAGTAATGTCCATCGCTAGCTACACATTTTTCCACTTTTCAGGTAATTTGTGGATACTGTCTGTCCCAATAGAACTTTTCTTGTTTTGAGGCAAACCATTCAGAGACCAAATTTTCCACTTTTTGTACATTTTAAAGTGCTGCTCAGAAAGTGCGTGTGCTATGGATCCGAACAAGTGGTAATCTGAAGAAGCAAGGTCTGTTGAATACAGCAGGTGGGTTAATACTTCCCAGGCCAGATTTTTTAATGTGTCTTTAACTGGTTTTGAATTGTGTGATGGTGCATTATGAAGCAAAATTACTTTGCTGTATCTTCTGGCACATTCTGGTCATTTCACTATTAAAATGTGGTTCAAACTGATTATTTGTTGTCTTTAACCATTAGTATTAACTGTTTCACCTGGTTTTAGAAGCTCATAATACACCACACCTTCCTGATCCCAACAAATGCAGAGCATTGTCTTCTTTCTGAAGTGATGTGGCCTTGCAGTTGATGTTGATGGTTGACCTGGATCAACCCATGATTTTGTGCATTTGGGATTCTCAAAGTAAATCCACTTTTCATCGCCAGGCACAATTCGATACAAAAAATAATTACTTTTGTGACATTGAAGGAACATTTTACTGATGACTTTGGTTTTCCATTTGTCTTTCATTCATTTGATGTGACATCCATTTTTCTTCCTTTAAAATCTTTTCCATTTCTTGTAAATGATAAGAAATTGTTTGCTAGAGAACATTTAATCTTTCTGCAAGTTGTTGTTGAATTTGACACACATCTTCATTCAATAATGCTTGTAAATGTTGGTTTCAAACTTTTTCAGTTGACCAGAACGTTCTTTGTCTTTCACATTGAAATTGTCACTTTTATAAGCATTTAAACCATTATTCACAAGCATCTTGAGATGGAGCATGTTCAACATAAGCTTCCTGAAGTATACAATAATTTTCAGCAGCACTTTTCTTCAAAATTAAGTAATGAATTAAAACTTCCCACAAATGCTCTTTTTTTTTGGCACAAAATTCGACATTTTAAGCGTAAAAGGTATCTACGATGTTAACACCTTTAGCGAATTTGATATATGAAGTTTTGAATCTTGCTGTTAATGTAACAAAATAGCACATATATCAAATTGCGTATATATATCAACATATGTGTACCTCAATCTATTGAAAAAATCTACATTATTAACTGGTACACCTAGTATAGTCAAACAGGGGGGCAGTTAAGTATTTTACCCTTTGTTCTCCCTGCATTATTTACAATAATAATCTGCTTTGTGTTGATATTTACTGCTGTGTTGCTGACAATTACCTGAAAGAAAAGTTGGGGTGCCTCACTGGGCTAGAAAAAATTTAGTTCAGAAAGCAAGTCTACATAAGCAAGTTTATTCTATCTATAATAATAAAAGCACAATATGCTAATTAAACCAGATGTCCTTCTGGACAACCTTTCAGATGAAGCCGGTGCTATGAGGGAAGCTGAGGTCCTGAGTGCCTATTGGCTGCCAGAGGAAAACCAGTGCTGGCAGCTGGGGGAAGGAAGGTCTACTCTTGCATGAATTTCATGCATTGGGCCTCTAGTATTCTATCTAATAAAGAGGGAATATGCTAATTGACCATCACTCCATCACAAAGATAGCTGTACCCACAGTTGAGGCCAAGTTTCCATAAGGAGCCTTTAGGAGCAATCAGCAGGGATCTGAGGCTACACCCACCCCAACCCCCATGGGGCTTGACAGGGGACCTCAGGCTGCATCCACCACCCAGCAGGGCTTAACAAGGAACCTCAGGCTGAACCCCCCATCTGCCAGGGCTTGACGGGAACCTCAGGCCATGCCCCCTGTAGGAAATAGATTATGGGAGGGTGGTCTGGCCTGGTCTGGGTCTCATGCAATTTTGAGGTGCATGTGAGAGGTGGGGACTTGAATCTGGGTCTCATGGTGAACCCAGACTGACAGGAGGAATATTTTCATATGTATTTTACTAATTTTCTTTCATCTCTATACTTGTATTATAGAGAAAGAGCAAATAGCAATATTATATTATTTCCTCTAATTAATCCCCTTTTAATGTGCAAGAATTTTGTGCACCAGGTCACTAGTATATACATAAAAGGCTAAGTTCACTCACACATGTATGATACATATAAAGCTCTCACTGGCACCAATCACACATGTGTATTTCAATTGTCATTGATGATCATGAATTAGTTTGACACTTGTTATAGAGAAAGGGCAAATAGAGATCTTGAAATATTCTAATTTCCTTTCAGGGCCACTAGTGTGAATACAAAAAGAACACACAATGTGTCCTAAATTTCCTCTCCCAGTTGCCTTCCTGTATAATAGAGGAAACCATTAAATCTGACCTCATATGACCTTCTAAGAGTGGTATAAATTTAATATTTCATTGAGCATGAAAAGGTATTCCATCCAATCTGTGAATTCAGAGAATATATTTTAGAAAAGTACTCTTGGAATATTAACATTGATTTCTATTTTATACAGGGTTGATATATTAGCTGACTGATCAGGTATGAGTGAGAAATTACTGGTTTTAGCAAAAATGTATCTTATCTAAAAGCTCTAACCTCCTAGGTAGAATTCATGTCATGTCACAAGAGAGAGTACATGTATATTTATATGTATATGTATACACATATTTTATATTTTATCCATATCATATATGTACATGAATATGTATGTGTTTGTATGTTATGCTTTAAAGGAAACTGTACTTTTCAACAATGGAACAAGGGCTTCTTTTTACCCAAACCGCTCATTTTTTATTTGAAAACTGAATGCTAACAAGCTGCTACTTAGTTTGTGTCCAGTTATAAAGTTTATTAATCATTAAATGAGTTCCAGGCCATATAGAGGGGCCTTTCTAGTGTGTCTTTCTCACCTACCCACCATATGCACACATGTACACACAACCACAGAATAACACACCAGTATACCCTTCATCTTCACAGCTGAGAAAAATTTCTTCAAGGTAGGATCTCTAACTTCTCAGTGTGAGTTGAATACAATAATGATGACCCTGTAGACAGTGGAAAAATATCTTTATCATGAGATTGGAGGGTTACAAATTTGTTTTAACTTTTTATTAAATGATTGTTTAAACAGAAGACAGACATGTAACTTTAATCCATTTATTCTTCAGTATGTCTGTAAGTGAGACACATTTTAACTTCAATGGCTATGTGCTGGCTATGTGCTAGCCACAGTTACACTGGTCTTCTCAGCCTGCACTTGAGTGAATCTTGTTTTTTCTTAGCATGACTAGACACCCTCAGCCATTTGAAATTTCAGTAAACAATATTTTAAGGGTTATTTGAAGAATAAAACTTGACTTGCCTACTGTTCTATAAACTGTGCATTGTTTTAGATGAGGTCAAAAAAGCAGAATCTCAAAACATGGGGGACCAATATAAAGGTGTTGGGAAAAGTCTCAGATATCATAAAATGCATTTTCTAGTAAAATGTGGTACCGTTAACACTATTGATGTCACAGAGGAGGATATTAAGTGGAAAACACAGACTTCACTGATCTTAGGGGAAACATTATCTGGAAGAGTTGGATTCTGTAAGTGAAAAAACTTAGGAGTACTTTAACATTTTCATTTGATGATGTTTCCCTTTTTTCATATATACAAGAGTGAGTATATTATAGAAATCTATATCTAAATAAATATAATGGGCTCCTTTTTAAATAAAATATCATATTGATAAGAAAATACCATATTATGAGTTTTTGGTTTTTTTAAATAGCCTTAGCCCTATGTAATTAGCTATGTTATAATGATAGTCTCTAAAATTGATAAAATATGTTTTTAATTATCTAGAATTTTTCTCTTGGGGAAAAAGGGGTGTTTTAAATTCATATAAGTACAGATATAGCCCTCAGAAAGCAGAGTCAGAAAATTATCATCTGCACTAAAATACGTTTCCAATTTTTACTTAAAAGCTGCTTAAGATAATAAATACACTGACTGAAATGAATACTATTACGCAGAGTACTAACAGCAGACTAGAGAAAGGCAAGGATCAAGTCAAAAATTTGAAATATAAAGAAGCAGAAAACATTCAACTGGAAAAGCAAGAAGAGAAAAGAATCCAAAAATGTGAACATAATGTAAGGAGCCTCTGGGACAGCTTCAAGCATACCAACATCAGAATTGTGGGGGTGCCAGAAGAAGAGAGAGAGCAAGATACTGAAAACCTGTTTAAAGAAATAATGACTGAAAATTTCCCACATCTGGTAAAAGAAATAGACTTACAAGTCGAGGAAGCACACAGAACCCCAAAGAAAAGGAACCCAAAGAGGACTACACCAAGACACATCATAATTAAAATGCCAAGAGCAAAAGAGAAAGAGAGAATATTAAAAGCAGCAAGAGAAAAACAGTTTATTACCTACAAGGGAGCACCCATACGACTGTCAGCTGATTTCTCAACAGAAACGATGCAGGCCAGACGGGAGTGGCAAGAAATATTCAACGTGATGAACAACAAGAACCTACAACCAAGAATAATCTATCCAGCAAAGCTATCATTCAGAATTGAAGGGCAGATAAAGACCTTCACAGAGAAGAAAAAGCTAAAGGAGTTCATCAACTCCAAACCAGTATTATATGAAATGCTGAAAGGTACCCTTTTAGAAGAGGAAGAAGAAAAAGGTAAAAGACAAAAAATTATGAACAACAAATACACATCTGTCAACAAGTGAATCTAAAAATTAAGTGAATTAAAAATCTGATCAACAGAATAAACTGGTGAATATAATAGAATCAGGAGCACAGAAAGGGAGTAGACTGATAATTCTCAGGAGGACAAAAATCATAAAGCATCAAACAGACTGTGAAATTATAGCAGAAAGATTAAAGTTAGGTGAGGTAAATAAGTGATCAATCAAAGGACTTGTATGCATGCTTATAAACATAACCAATGATCACAGATACTGGGGGGTCGGGGTATGCCTGGGAGGGAGGGGGGCAATGGGGAGATATGTATAAAAAATTAATAAAAATTAATTTAAAAAAATAAAACAACAACAAAAAAAGCTGCTTAATTTGAAATGAACGTCACTTCATGTTATATTTTAAACACTTCATTATAGTTTAACATGGATATGTATTTCTTTTTCTAATTATATCGATTTTTGTTATATTCATTGATTATCAATTCAGGGATATTAGGAGACTATATGTTAAAAATTGTAATTATTGTTATGCCATCTGAAGTTTAATTACAGTTAGCCTATTCAATACCCTGCTGTTTCATTACAATGTTTGCAAATGTTGTTTTAGGAAATTAACACATCTGAGTTTAAGAGTCACAGCAAATATATGGTTATCATTGTAACACAATTTACATGTTAATGGAATATTCATATAGTAATATGAAAACAGATTTAAAATATAGATATCATTCTAAGATCTAATGATATTTAAATCACTTAAAATAATTATAATTTGTATGTTTGCATATGCATGTCTCCAGGTGGAGTTTTTCTTCAATTTTGTCATTTTAGCTAACATTTTAAATGTTTTCACGTTCATATTTAATTCCAATTAATTAACGCATATTTTAAATCACCAGAAGAACAAATACTGACCTTTGCATGTAGTTTAAGTCTAATATTTGCCAATAATTTCTATATATACACTTAGTTCTAGCTTCAATTCTGCAACATCTTGAGAAATAGCTTGTAGAAAATATTGCTGTCACTCAAAAATCAAAGAAAGGTTTCTAAAAGACTCATTAACCTACTGATACACTTGAGAGAATATTTAGCATCACTTTTGTTTAAAAAATGTTTTGTTTTGTTTTTGTTTTGTTTTCAGAAAAGCATAGGTACCTACTCTTAGAATTTTGAAGGTCAAGACTTTGTAACATCAAGTGAAGCTGAAAGGAATCAGAGTTCTCTATTTGTGTTTCTTCAGTCACCTCAGAAGTAACTCTCTCTCTCTCTCTCTCTCTCTCTCTCTTTCTCTCTCTCTCTCTCACTCACTCACTCATATGCAGAGATTGAGTAGCAGGAAAGGAGGAACCTACATTCCTACTGATGTATCTCTATTTGCCACATGTGTATTTCCAGCTCTGGCAAGGAAAGGAGAGTAAGCCAGTGCTTTGTGAAATTGACTCCAATCACCAGATTGTCTTTTCCTACTGCTTTATTTTCGTAGGGGGTGATTAGTCTCAAAGTTAGCTAATGCACTATAGCAGTGGTCAACAGAGCCAAATATCAACAGTACAACGATTGAAATTTCTTTTGAGAGCCAAATTTTAAACTTCTTCTAATGCCACTTCTGCAAAATAGACTTGCACAGGCCATGATATTTTGTGGAAGAGCCACCACACTCAAGGGGCCAAAAAGCCGGATATGCTCGTGAGCCGCAGTTTGCCAGCCACGGCATTATAGGGATCCAGTAAGAAAAAGCTAAGTTTTCAATCTCAATCCAAATTCCCCTGCTGAAAGATTTAGGCAGTGATTGTATGTTCTACCCAGGCTGTTATTTCATTGCTTTCTGGTCTTTTATTTCCCACGTTATAGCTTTCTCTGCTAATAAATTAAGTAAACAAATAAAAGCAACATGAGTTTGTTTTGTTCCAGGTTCCCAGGTTGATAATTCATTACAATTCAACAAATGAGTAGGTCAAGGTAGTAAAATAAGGTACCTAACTTTACAGAAAGAGTGTCTTAAGCAATTACAATGATAATGGATGTTTGGTCCACTAGTTTTGAGCGTCAGAATCGCTGGACCATGGCAACAAGAGATAATTCATATTGGGGTTCTTCTTTATGGTACAATAGGAAAGTTTACATCTTCTGTGAACTAGTACGGATTGATTTTCAATCTTGAGATTCTATTCATGTCACCTTTGAATTTCTTTCTCTTTTTAAATACTCTTTAGAAGTTTTATAAATATATGTTTTCTTATTATACAGCCTTTAAACTATTTCATCACAACACTTAAGACAGTTTTTGGCATCTTATACTCAGTCAATTAATGTTTCTTTATATACGAAAAAGCTAGGCTTCATTTAAAATTGTGGAAATGTAAAACCATGTTTAATATGGTACATTAGACAAAATACAGGAAAAGGATCATGGCCTGGGGATGCAGTCGCACCCACCAGCACCAGAGCTGGTTGGAAAAGACAACCTGTCTGCAGTCGTGGGGTTGACAGGGCTCTTCTATGCAACAGCTTAAAGAAGGAAGATGCAAATTATTTTGAAAAAATTGACATTGGCTATAGATGAAGCAGGTAGGAGAAGGTGAAGCGGGACTAGGTCTGTGATAGGTGCATAGTTCATCAGGAAGAAGTGTTTGCTCTTTAGAGTAGTTGTAGGCAACAATCCCAATAGATCCTGTGTAGTAAGATGTGGAGGTGCCCTCCAGTCTAGATAATCATGAAAATAACCATCTGAAAGTTAATTGAAAGTTTCAATGTACATTCAGGGAAGTAAGCAAGCTGTTGTTGGTTTTTTCCTGCAGTGTTCAACTGATCAACATCTTGTGTCTCTTCCTCCCACACTGTGGGGTACTGTAATTTGATTTTAATGGCCAATGCGCTGTTCACTCAAGGCATTATGGAGTGTGTATACAGGCAGATCCCAATTCATTGTGGATCTTGAGTCCCTTTAACAATTGCTGACCTACTCTGAACACTTAGCGGCAGTAAAAAATAACCTTTTTGTGTCACGTGACTGAGTTTTTTTGGGTTGTTTATTCAGCATACCTTAACCCAGTAGTTGGCAAACCATGGCTTAAGAGCCACATGCCGCTCTTTGTCCCCTTGAATGTGGCTCAGCTTTAGAACCACTTCTTCAAAACAGACTGGCCCAGGCTTGAAAACTCACTTTGCGCATGGGCCACAAAGTTTCAGTCATACTGTATGTGCGTTCCCACACGTGATACTTTATGGAAGAGCCACACTCAAGGGGCCAAAGAGCCACATATGGCTCTGGAGCCTCAGTTTGCTGACCACTGTCCTAACCCATTCTGAGTGTTACATTAGTGATGCTAGTTTGAAATTATCAGATTCAAGTAACTTCCTTCTTTCAGAAGGTAGAAGGATCTCATAGTAACAGACATTTACTGGTAAGAATTAACTCCTAGAAATAAAGTGAATGTAGATAACAAAGAGCCAGTAGAGTAGATAGTCATAATAGTCTGAACCAGAAATATTTTGTGGCCCTTAATTGATCAGAAAGACCTTGTAACCAAAAGTTATAAATGGCCAATTAAGTTTCAACTGGTTTATATAATCTCAAATTAAGCTTTTATGTATTTGGGAATCTGTATTTGGAAGAAGATTCAGGTAGAAATCCCTAGAAATTACTTTTCATCAGAAAAAAATTATAACTAAAAGAAACTCACATACAAAATTCCCTATAAATATATTATATGTAGGAAATTTGGAACTGCTGAGATTTGCTCATATTAAACCTTTGAAATACAAAAAAAAAAAAAAGGCGATGATTGCTAATACATTCTTCTTAAGTTGTCCACTTCAATTGGCTCAACAGACAGATGGGACTTAGAGGATGACAGATTATTATGAGTTTAATTGAGTGCTGTATCTAGTTTCAGATAATGTCCAGATGTGACCTCCCTATTTGTGCAAATTGATCAAGCTACTTGTATCTTGTGTATCTATTGCTCAAATCAGCTTTTTTTCCCTTCCTTGTGATAAAAATTAATAATAGAATGACACTTTTTCAAAAGACAGTGACAAAAGTACACATTTCATTAGATTCTTAGAGAATGCATTAACACTGCATTTTTCTTCCAAATTTGAGTGTCTAGGAAGCATAACTTCTCACTATCTCAGATAATATTATTCTGTTCAGCCTGTTGTCGAAATCATCTCTCTTACAAGTTGAAGAGCAAGTATCTGGACCTTCTAAGTTAAGCGAACTTTGGTTAAGTCATTTATCACAAAACAGAGAAATAGTTCAATGGTCTGCCAGCTTTATAAAGTTTCTTATGCATGCAGTGATGTAGAGTTTAAAATTTCATCTCTTAATCGAAAGATAAAACAGTATACTTCCATCCTTTCTGGCACTAAGAAAACTGTTTTAGTGTGACTGATATTTATCCCTATATTAACTCGTCTTTAATTTTTTTGTTTTTTTGTTTTTCTGAATAGGCAATTTCCATTATTCTGTTTTCCTGGCCACTAATCCATTCTTCTACATTAAATAATCTGCTATGTGTGGGAGCCCCTTTCCACGTCCCGCGTGGTTCAGGGTTCCCCGTTCAGGGTTCAGGTTCTGAAGGAGGCCGCACGCAAACAAAATGAGACACTAGAAAACATTAATTTGGCAATATTGGGGGGCCAGGCAGGAGCCTTCCTCTAGAGGAAAGGACTGCCACTTGCTCTGGCCTCTTTCTCCCTTTTATTAAGGCTTTGGGACACACCCCTAGCCTTTAGGCAGGAAATAACAAAACAGAAATTAACATGAAACTAACAGGTAGAGGTTGCTTCAGCCAACAATGTGTCAACTAAACAGTGAGTGATTAGCTCTGACCTTTCAGAGCAGTTAAGGTTGACCAGCCTTCTGGCCTCCTGTTTACATCCATTTAGTAAGAACAATGTTTGGTTTCCGACAGCTATGTTTTTCATTTCAGTCACTGAATTATTCAGCTCTGGTTCTTTATCATATTTTCTCAATCTTTGCTGCAGTTCTGAGTTTCTCTATTCTACTCTTACATTTAGTGTCCTTATGACCATCTCTTTGAATACTTTATCAGGCAATTTAACTCCATTTCATCAGGAAGTTTTGTTTGTTTATTTCTCTGGAGTCATGTTCTTTTATTTGGAGGATATCCCTCTTTCTTCTCATTTTGTTTGACTTTCTGTGTCTGTTCCTATGAACTAGATGAAATAGCTATCTCTCCCAATCTTGAAAGAGTGGCCCTATGTTGAAGCAACCTCTGTGTATAATACGTGCTGCATGGTTTTGAGAGGCCAGTTAAAGTTGAGGCAAGCATGCATGATGCCTGGGGCCTTCTGTGGTTTGGAAGAACATGTGTGGTGCCTAGGACACCCTCTGGCTTAAAATAGCTGTTGCATATGTGTGGGGTGGCTCTCTGCTTGTCCAGCTGTCCATGCTAGAAAGGCATTAGGGAGAGGCAACCCAGTGAACAAGCACCCTGTTAGTCCTGCTGGAGCAAGCTCCATAGAGGGCAGGGGAGTGGGGGTAGTGTGTATATGTACTATGGCGTTTGTGCACTACTGTGCCCTGACATCCCTCCTGCACTGAGCTTTTGGCGAGGCAGCCAGGAATGTATTACTGTAGCCTTGCAGATGGGCCAGGCACCTGGAGCCCTCCTGTGCTACGCACGTGAAGAGGGAATAATAGTGTTCACCAGCTCCTGCAATCTTGGAGACTTTCCTTAGCATATCTATCTATCTATCTATCTATCTATCTATCTATCTATCTATCTATCTATCATCTATCTGTCTATCTATCTATCTATCTATCTATCTATCTATCTCTCTATCTATCATCTCTGTCTCTCTATCTCTCTCCCCCTTCCTCCCTCCCTCCCTTCCTCCCTCCTTTTCCTTGATTATTGTATACAGGTTATTCAATTGGCCCTCAACTATTATTCTCAGGAGTGATATCTCTAGTGGTACATTTGGTGTGTTCATAGAGGGGCAAACTCGGTATCCTCCTACCTTGCCATCCTGAACTGCCCTTCCTTTTTCTGGATTTTCAGAATTATTCTCCACACTTGCATCATTTATTCTGAGCAAATATCAAGTGGGATTCCAAACATACTTCTGGATTTGTCTTTGTCTCCTTTAAATAACATGGCTTAATAATTTTTAACTACCTTGGATTTTCAGTCTCTACCTTCTTCTGTCAGCAAGGTTCTTGGACTCTAGTTTCCTTTATCGGAGTCTATAATTTCAAAATAATGCATATAACCAAAATGCCTGATTCTATATCTAGTACAATTCATTTGTTTTCCTCATGTCTGTAATCAAAGCCTTGAACTTTTTAGTGTCTAGTATCTGAAACATTTGTTCATCTCATACTAATATTTTTTTTTATTTTAGTTATTTTTAAGGCACATGTATAAGTCTAGTTTTTGTTACTTCATCATGATTGGAAGCAGATAAGTAAAATTTAATTTAAAGATGTAGACAAAATGAAAGGAAAATAAATAATACATTTTCATGATATTTTACATAAGTACAATGCAGTCATTATTCTCAACAGAAATATTACTAATTCTCCTAAAAGTTGATATGGAAGAAGGTATTCAATTGGCAAATCACCAAAGTAAATAAATAATACTTGAGGCATTATACTTTTTATAAATTTAATTGGAACTAACAATAAAATTATGAGTAACATGCTAGTAAAACATTTTTAATGAAATATTATTTTATGTGATTTTCATGTTAAGAGAAACTAGGTATTATTGTTTCCATTAGGTATTATTATATTTTAATAAGCTCAAGAAAAAAAAACTATAAGTTTGATAAAAGGTAATTATTATTTTTAAAATCTCCATGTTTGTCCTAGCTGGTTTGACTCAGTGGATAAAGCATTAGCCTGCAGCCTGAAGGGTCCCAGGTTTAATTCTGGTCAAGGGCATATGCCTAGTTGCAGGCTAAATCCCCACTATGGGGCATGCAGGAGGCAGCCAATCAATGATTCTCTCTCATCATTGATGTTTCTATCTCTCTCTCGCACTTCCTCTCTGAATCAATAAAAAATATATTAAAAAATAAACAAAATCTTCATGTTCATAGATTTCAAGTCAGTGTTAGAGTATATATATCGAGATATATATGTGTGCATGTTTATATATACATAATCACAAACACACACACACACACACACATATATGTTTCCTGTACTCAAAACTGTAAAGCTACTTTTGCCCACACTGTATATATGTATCTTTTTTGAAGTGTCTAAATAACCCAGAACAGTATAGAGATAAGCAAACTATTTACAATTTCTTTATTTCTAAATGTTACTTTCAACTTTAATGATATATATTTAAGGTGCTTACTTAATCCCTCATTTAATGTCAAGTGAGTATAATTTGATTTGGTGGTGGTGTTTTTTTTTTTAGGTTTTTATGTAATGATTTAGGTTGTGTGTTTTTTTTACACATGAACATATAAAATATTTAAATGAATGCATTTTTCTTTTTAGATTGAAAATGTCATTTATTTGTTAAATATGTTTAATATAGTTATTTTGTAGAGCATGCTGGTAAAAAGAAAAACTCAGTTAAAGGATTATGTTGTGCATTAGTGTTTTTAAGAAGCCAGTACTATTGAAAGTTGCTAAGCCTTTCAGCAATTCATTGGGGAGGGGGTAGATTGGTTCCTTTCATTTTAAAGAACAGAATTAGTTATTGTAAGCATTCTTTTTAAGAAAAGAAGGAGAAGCTAGTTTATGCTTCATATGTAATACATGTCTAAAAGTGATTTATTCTAAAAATATTTATTTGGGTATTGAAATGTATAAAGCCCTAATGACATAGATTAATGGTAAGTTTTATGCCATTGGCAATCCATTGTGAGTGCAATCTTTGAGAAGTAATATCCAGAACATATAGAAGTCTAATTCCTTAGCATTTTAAAGAGAAGAAAGGGATGGTTAGCAGGAAACAAGCAAAAATGTATTTTACTGATGAGCATCTTTGTTTTATATGGAATGGATTTTAAATCTAGATTATTCTAATCACCTATATAGAAACTTAAAATAGTAACAGGAATATATGTAATTTAATCTATCCCAAGAAAACTAAAAATTAATTTAAAATTATGAAAAATGTATTTTTCTGCAAATATAATAAATTTTGTATAGCTTTCAAAATTTAAAGAACAATTATAAACCAATATAATATTTGAATAAAATAAGAAAGTAATATATATGCCTATAAAATAAAAACAAAGGGTGCCTCTATTAAACATTATAACTTGTTCATTCAGTGAAAAGTATGAGCTGAATTTAATTAAGTCAGGCACATGGTTGAAAGATGCTATAGAAGTTCAATATAAATAATAATAAACAGTAATACAAATAAAATAAGAATGAGCAATATATCTTGGAAAGTCTACAAAAGAATATGAATCGTTCTGTTCTCTTAGATGCTTGTGTTCTTCTGAATACAAAGCTAATAGAAAATGTCAGATAAGTGTGTAAATGTGTGGGTGCACACACAGACATACAGACCTACTACACACCATGCATAAGAATCCCGATATATATTTATTTTTGTAAAGTCTTATTATTTTAGTAGGCATTTTTTCAAACCATTTACTAATATCTAAATGCAAAGCTCTTTCATATATAATCTAAACACTGCACAAGAAAAACAGTTTAACAATTGGTTTTCCAAATGTTTCAATATTTAGTTAAATATTTCTTCATAATAAATTTAAAATTTGTTTATTATAATACATAATATGAATTAAATTAAATGAAAGTTACTGTTGTTATGTATTTAGCCTTGCTATTGGTTATCTATTTTCATCTCTATATATGAAATGTCCACAAGGTATTTCAATTATCCTGTCTTTACACTGACTGAAACAGAATATACTATAGAAATGAGTAGACCACCTTCAAGAGGAATCAGGAGCACAGGAGAGGAGATCGAAAATGTTGCAATTGGTTGTAATAATAGTACATAATATAATAAAAGTACAATTCATCCTTTTTTAACAAAATGTGTTTGAGGATAGGTATAGTAATAGGAATCTAGGCCAGGTCATAAAGGACAGCATAATTAGGTAAAGGAGGTTGGATTTGTCCACAATAGTTTTATTTTTTTATCTCCTTTGATGTTACAAAATCCTTGTGAAAAAGACCAAGAAGGTATTATCTCCTCTCCATAGTACAAGTAAGCAAATAACAGGTCAGTTGAAGTTAGCCAGTTATATTGCTAATTCCATATTTGAGCTTCCTTTGTTTTTCACAATTTTTTAAAATTAAAAATAATTTGTGTCTTTGAGGCATCCTCTTTGTTTTATATTGATTTAGTTCTGAACATAATCCCTATAAAATCCATCATTATGTTTCAGTTATTTTTCTCAATATTATGCTTTAAGAAGATATTATAAATTTTTTTATATATTCATTTGGATAAATTGTCTAGAGAATGATTTTAAAAACTTAAACATTTTCACTTGACAAGATTCATAGTAACATGATCTAAACTTTATGCATATTTATTCTGAAGTTCAGGGACATTTTTATTAAAAGAACTTTAAATTTCACAAAAGTTATAAAGTAATTTTAAAATTCAAAGTATCTTTTTTTAAATATATTTTTATTGACTTTTTACAGAGAGGAAAGGGGAGAAATAGAGTTAGAAATATTGATGAGAGAGAAACATCAATCAGCTGCCTCCTGCACACCTCCTACTGGGAATGTACCCACAACCAAGGTACATGCCCTTGACCAGTATCGATCCTGGGACCTTTCAGTACATAGGCCAACGCTCTATCCACTGAGCCAAATCAGTTAGGGATAAAAATATCTTAATGTTAATAGATTATACAAGGGTGGAGCATCTCATTTTTTGTGAATAATGTATAGTCAGTATAGAGTTCCGTTATGAATTAATTTATGTTAACATTTAAGAAACTATGTGTAAGCTGAAGGTCATTCTACCAGAGGCAAGCAAGCTTAGTTGAAAAAATTAAGATAGTTTTAACAAACAAGATGTTGAAAATCAAAGACCATAAAATAGATACTTGGGGAAAGACAATTTCAAAAGAATTTCAGGGCCTAATGAACGTAGAAAAATGAGCAGAAATTAATTGTTTCTTTAATTGTGTGTATGCCAACATAGTTTGTCTCAGATTTTATCTTCCTTTTATAAATTATAACTGCGTGCATGAAAACATATTTTATTTCCTGGGGAGAGGTTAAATCAGTGGAAATGATAATTATATTAGATTTATGGTAATATTTGAAAGAATTTAAGAGTGTATATAACTTATTACTAAAAATGGGCATTTGTTAAATGACATTAACCATAGTAATAAATATTCATAGGTTTACTAATATGTGCACATGAATTTCCATATCTCAATGCTAAGAACAAGGGAAGAAATTTGTGGATATAAGTGGGCAATGGATGAATTTGTCATCCATTGGTAGGAAATATTGAATTTATATTCTGGATAAATTACTAACTGGATAAATGTGACTGATGCATTGAACTCTAAAAGCTGAATTCCTTATTTATAAAATATGGATTTAATGAGACCTCATAAACATTCATGATTAAATTAGGTCCTATATAATATTTTATTTAGGGAATGCTCAATAAATATTAATAGCTTATTATCAAAATGCTTTCATATCTGTTTCTTAAATAGTTGTATATGGTGAAAATTACTTGGAGAAGAAATCACAGTGATAACTGATAATAAAAATCTCAATTGCTAGTGTTCCTTTTATTTAATTTATTTTGACTCTAAAAACAACCCTAGAAAATTGGAAATTCTCACCTCAATTAATCTATCTTTAACTTTGCACTAAAAATTCAAATGTATTTTCATCTATTGTAATTTAGAATTCTTACTAGATATTTCAAGAATTGTTATTGCCTCAGTTGGTTGGTTGGAGCATCATTCTATAAACTAAAGTGTCATGGGTTTTACTCCTGGTCAGGGCATATACTTTAATTGTATCTCTCTCTCTCTCTCTTTTTTTCTCTAGCTTCCTCTCTCAAATCAATGAACATTTCCTCAGGTGAGGATTTAAAAAAAAATTGTTACTGAATATCTATAATAATAAAAGCATAATATGCTAATTAGACTGGACAGCTGAATGACTTTCCAGACATCATTCCTGATGAAGCTGCCCTGGCGGGAGCTGAGGCAGAAGTGGCTAGGGACAATCAGGCAGGCAGGCAGAGTGGTTAGAGGCAATCAGATAGGCATACAGGTGAGCTGTTAGGAGCCAGCAGTCTCAGATTGCAAGAGGGTGCAGGCTGGGTTGAGGGACACCCTCACCATACATAGATTTTATACACCAGGCCTCTAGTTCCACAATAAAACCATGTTTTATATAAATTTTTTATTAGGACATAAAAGTTTTACTTCTATTTTATTTCCTAAATTACTAATTATTTTCCTCTCTACTTATTCTAAATGACACCAAAAATAGCAGAGTGCAATTAATTATAAAGTGAATTTAATAGTTTATTAAAGGATGAACGGTTTATGGACAAACATGGAGTGGAAATAGAACTCTGTACGGCTAGGTGAGGGATGTTGGAATTTCCAGTAAAGAAGTCAAGATTGGTCTGAGTGAGAATAATTTTTTTGAGTGTTGGTATTTGAGAGTGTGATCCAAATGTCTGGTGGAAGAAAATCCTAACAGAAGGGAAGGCCAATGAAGAGGGTCTGGTGCAAAATTATGGGAAGAAATCAAATTCAGTTTGACTGAAAAAGAGAAAAACTAAAAGACAGCGGAGAAAAGCCAACAGGAAGTAGATGAATAGAATGGGCACAAAGCATTCAGGGCTTCTTAGATGCCTTACAACTTAGAGATAATATATTGTCACATTTAAAAGTAGAGTCACTGGAAAAAGGCTTCCTGGTCAAAAATCTCATCCTACTATTGTTAGCCAGAGAACATGCATCAAGACACTAAGCCTCTCTGGGCTTTACTCCCTTTTTACAATTGCAATAACACTGCCAACACCAGAGGATTGATTGTTCTTAGTGGTTATATTGCAATGAGTGAAATGGGGAGCCCTGGATTTGGGGCAGAGTAGTGATATAATCTGATGTATAAAATGTTTGCTCTGACTATATAGTATTGGTAATACATTATAGGGGGAAGACATGGAAAAGGAAAAGCAAGAAAACTTAGGGAACTATTATAATTCACACGAAAAACAATAAATATCTTGTGTTAGCTTTGATGAGTTTTAGATTTCAGACTTGTTTTGAAAAGTAACAGCAGTTCATGACTGATGGATAGGAGACTATAAGAGAAAGACAAGAATTAAGGAAAACTTCAAGAGTTTTCACCTGAGCAATAAAAAAGATGAGGTGACATGGTATAGGGAAGTCTGGTATAGGGTAATCTGGCATAGAAAAAAATGGGTGATGAAGAAAACCAGTAGGTTTTGAAAGTGGACAATTTGAGCTTTCTATCACATATTGATTGGACAGTTGGGTATACATATTCAATAGCCAGTTGGATTTATGTGACTGGTACTTCAGAGAGGGAATGAGGCTTGAAATATGCATTTTAGAATCTCAATATAGAGATATTTAAAACCATGCAATTAGATGAGTTAAAAAAGTAAAACCACATATTCTCTCTCTCTCTCTCTCTCTCTCTCTCTCTCTCTCTCTCTCTCTCTTCCACACACACACACACACACACACACACACACACACACTTGCTTGAATACAATTAATAAACTAATGTGCATTAAATTATACACCTGGATGAAAATCCTTGACAATAGTGACTTATGTTATAAATTGGAAATATCATTAAATAACACAAACTTTTTCTTAGGCAACCCTGTCATGTGTTTTGTTATTTGCAAGTGGTGAACACTTGGAAAATAGAGAAAGCCAGCATCTATTTCTGAATCATGGCTTATGGCATGAAAGGACAAATTGAGCAAAAGGTCAATAGAGCAGAACGGAGCACAAAATCTTTCCTGCTGTGAACACAGACTTGCCATGGATGTCACATTCAGCTTCTTGAGTGGTTTCAAGGTGCCACTATGCGCCACTGTCACCATCAATTGAAAAGACAGCCTCACCAATCAACTAGACCACTTAAGATGGAATTTCTAAGGAGATGCATGAAGGAGGGAAATCCCACAACTTTTTTCTGGTTTGCTACAGAGAATTTGCTTAAGGATAAGCTGGGAGTAAATGTCAAGCAAGAAAATATAACCTAAGACATGTTAGAGAATTTCCTGGAAGACAGATGAAGAGATAGAAAAAAGCAGAAAGAGTTTACTTTGAAGACTGAGAGAACTCTTTGCTTATTGCAGCAAGCCAATAACCAGTGTAAGCATGGAACGGAAGGACTGGCTAATGCACAAACACAAAGAGTGGCTGTGTGAGCATTGAAGTTTTCAGAAAAGACTCACATGCACCATGGTCGTACTAAGTCCTTTAGCCTGCTGAACATATATCATTATTAAGAAACAAATAAATGATGGCTTCATCGTAACACTAATTACAATGTGTGGTGGACTAAAGTAATACAGTTACAATTATTTTTTTCTCCAGAAGAAGAAAAACTAGGTTTTCTAGATAAAATATGATTTTAAAAATATGTTATTAGTGAAACATGGGTTTGAGGTATGTACTTCTTGAGATTCTTGTCCAATGGAGATGAAGAATAAATTCGTGGACTAAAAAATTGAATAAAAATTTATTGGAAGTTTATTGGAAGGATATATAAACTCCATCTGGGCAGGGTGTTCCCAAATGGAAAAAGCTCTCTCTCTCTCTCTCTCTGTCTCTCTCTTTCTCTCTGTCTGTCTCTGTCATGGGAAAAATATGAATCCAAAAATCTAAAATCTGAAAATCTGTTTTGTGTCCCTCTTTTTCTGGTTCATATATGCTTTAGCTCTATGGCACTTTCTAATTGAACTTTCCTTAATTTAGGATCCCCTTGCTTTTCTCACTGGTCACTCTGCTCCACAGTTTCCATTTCAAAGTCCAAAGCCTATGTGGTGCCCCCTTCATTCTCTTCCCCCATGTTACAACAGTCCTCTCTCCTCTGTGAAACCATGTTTCCTTCTTCCCTATATCCTGTGACTTTTCTTTATCCTCTGTGAATTTATGTCTTCCTCCCCTTTTATCTTGTGACATTTCTCTATCCTTTGCATATTCATCTTACCTGTTCAGGTTAAATGGCCTTTGAACTCGCTTATGACTTTCTTTCTGTTGCCCTGGCCAGAGATGCTGTCTTACCACTGATGGCTCTTCAAGCTGCTCAGGTCAGGGCTGCTTTTAATCCACCTTTTAGATGCTTTAATTGTTTAGGCCAGAAATGTTTACCTGCTCCCTACACATCTCACTGCCCTTCCTGCTAACCTTTTCAAGTATTTTTCAAACAAAACAAAACAGAAGAAGAAATAAAAGGCATCCAAATTGGAAAAGAAGAAGTAAATCTGTCCTTATTGGCAGATGACATGATACTGTACATAAAATACCCGAATGACTCCATCCAAAAACTAATAGACTTAATAAATGAATTTGGCAATGTAGCAGGATACAAAATTAATGCCAAGAAATTTATGACATTTCTATACAGTAATAATGAAATTACAGAAAGAGAGACTATAAAAAAACAATCCCATTTACCATCGCACCAAAAAAATTAAGATACCTAGGAATAAACTTAACTAAGGAGGTAAAAGACTGATAAGCAAAAAACTACAGGACATTGAAAAAAGAGATAGAGGAAGACATAAACATATGGCAGAGCATACCATGCTCATGGATTGAGAGAATCAACATCATTAAATGTCCATACTACCCAAAGCAATCTATAGATGCAATGCACTACCCATTAAAATACCAACAGCATATTTCACAGACCTAGAAAGAACTCTCCAAAGATTCATCTGGGAAAAAAAAAGATGCAGAATAGCCACAGCAATCCTGAAACAAAAGAATAATGTAGGTGGGATCTCAATACCAGATGTCAAGCTATATTGCAAAGCTACTCTTCTCAAAACAGCCTTGTAATGGCACAAGAATAGACACATAGACCAATGGAATAGAATAGAGAATCCAGATATCCACCCAAACCACTATGCTCAATTAATATTTGACAAAGGAGGCTTGAACATACAAGGGAGTCAGGACAGTCTCTTCAATAAATGGTGTTGGGAAAATTGGACAGATACATGCAAAAAAATGAAACTAGACCACCAACTTACACCATACACAAAAATAAACTCCAAATGGATACAGAATTTAAACATAAGATGGGAAACCATAAAAATACTAGAGGAATTCACAGGCAGCACAATCTCAGACAGATGCTGAAAGAACTTCTTCACGGATACTGTTCCAAGGGTAATGGAAGCTAAAGAGAAAAATAAACAAATGGGACTACATCAAAATAAAAAGCTTTTGTACAGCAAAAGAAACCACCAACAAAACAAGAAAGCCCACTGTATGGGAGTATATATTTTCAAATGTTATCACTGATAAAGGTTTAATCTCCAACATCTATAGCCAACTTATACAACTTAATAAAAGGAAGATAAAGGACCCAATAAAAAAAATGGGCAATGGACCTAAATAGAACCTTTTCAAAAGAGGACAAAAGGAAGGGCAAGAGACACATGAAAACATGCTCAAAGTCACTAATTATCTGAGAGATGCAAATCAAAATGACAATGTGATACCATTTCACACCTATCAGATTGGCAATCGTCAACAAATCAACAACTGACAAGTGTTGGCAAGGATTCAGAGAAAAAAGAAACCCTCATGCACTGCTGGTGGGAATGCAGACTGGGGCAGCCACTGTGGAGAACAGTGTGGAGTTTCCTCAAAAAACTAAAAATGGAACTCCCATTTGACCCAGCAATCCCACTCTTGGGAATATATCCTAAGAAACTAGAAACACCAATCAGAAAGGATTTATGCACCCCTATGTTCATAGCAGCACAATTTACAATAGCTACAATTTGGAAACAGCCTAGATGCCTATCAGCAGATGAGTGGGTCAGAAAACTATGGTATATCTACACAATGGAATATTATTCTGCCATCAAAAAGAAGAAATTCTTACCATTTGCAGCAACTCGGATGGAACTGGAAAGCATTATGCTAAGTGAAATAAGCCAGTCAATGAAGGAGAACACCACATGATCTCAGTAATTTATGGATAATAAAGAACATTATAAACTGATGAACAAAAAGATAGATACAGAGGCAGTAAAGCATCAAACAGACTGTCAAATTATAGCAGGAAGGTTAGGGAGAGGTGGGCTAGATAATAGATCAATCAAAGGACTTGTATGCATGCATATAAGCATAACCAATGAACACAAGACCCTGGGGGGTTAGGGTATGCCTGGGAGGGGGGAGGCAATGGGAAGATATGTATACATGCATGGGAACCTCTTTCCACGTCCCGCGTGGTTCAGGGTTCCCGGTTCAGGGTTCGGGTTCTGAAGGAGGCTGCACGCAAATGAAATGAGAGACTAGAAAATATTAATTTGACAATATTGGGGGGCCAGGCGGGAGCCTTCCTCTAGTGGAAAGGACTGTCACTTGCTCTGGCCTTTTTCTCCCTTTTATTAAGGCTTTGGGACACACCCCTAGCCATTAGGCAGGAAATAATAAAAACAGAAATTAACATGAAGCAAACAGGTAGAGGTTGCTTTAGCCAACAATGTTTCAACTAAACAGTGAGTGATTAGCTCTGACCTTTCAGAGCAGTTAAGGTTGACCAGCCTTCTGGCCTCCTGTTTACATCCATTTAGTAAGAACAATGTTTGGTTTCCGACATACATGTAATACATTAATAAAACAAATTGTGCTTTAGGAAAAAAAATGCAAATTTGTAGATGTCAGAAGTGATGCATGCATTGAGACTAGACAGAGAAATAAATAAAATGATGCAAATCATTGTTATGAAATAACTGAAATAGTAATGTTGGAAGTGCTGTAGCTAGTGTTTAAAGTATTACATATGTCTCCTTTTTATCCAATTGACCATGCCCCCACTGCTCCCATCCCCCAGGATAAGCCCCCGTGGCACCAGTGTCTATGTTCCTTGGTTGGTATTCAGACAAGTCCTTTTGTTGATCTCTTAAACCCTCCCCCAGCTCCATTGCCCTCTCTCTGAGTTTGGGAGGTCTGTCAGTGTTTCTTTGTTGCTGGATCTATTTTTGCTCATTAGTGTATGTTGTTCATCATATCTCATATATGAGTGAGATCATGTGATATTTATCTTTCTCTGATTGGCTTAATCCACTTAGTATATTGCTCTTCAGGTCCATCCATGTTGTTGCAAATGGTAACAGTCTCTTCTTTTTTAGCGCAGCATAGTATTTCAGGGTGTAGATGTACTACCATTCTTTAATCCACTCATCGGCTGATGGACACTTAGGCTGTTTCCAAATCTTAGCTATGGTAAATTGTGATGCTATGAACATAGGGGTGCATATATCCTTTCTGATTGCTATTTCTGGTTTCTTGGGATATATTCCCAAAAGTGGGATTACTGCATCAAGTGGGAGTTCTATTTTTAATTTTTGAGGAAACTCTATACTGTTTTCTATGGTGGATGCACTGGAATGCATTCCCACCAGCAATGCACGAGGGTTCTTTTTTCTCCACATCCTTGCTACCACTTGTCCTTTGTCCACTTGTTGATGATAGCTATTCTAATATGAGGTGGTACCTCACTATTGTTTTGATTGCACCTCTCAAATGATTAGTGAATTTAAGCATTTTTATATGTCTCTTTGCCTTCAATAGTCCTCTTTCAAAAAGTATCTATTCAGATCCTTTGTCCATTTTTTTGATTGGGTTGTTTATCTTCCTTTTGTTAAGTTGTATGAGTTCCCTGTAGATGTTGGAGATTAAACCCTTATCTGAGATAGCATTGGGAAATATGTTCTCCCATGCATTGGCTTTCTTATTGTTTTGTTTTGTTGATGATTTCTTTTGCCGTGCAGAATCTTTTTTATTTTGTTTATTTTCTCCTTAGTTTCCATTCTGAGCTGGACTGGTAAAGCTATTGCTATGACATATGTCTGCTATTTTGCTGCCTGTGAACTTTTCTAAGATTTCTATTGTTTCCCATTTTAGGTTTAAGTCCTTTAACCATTTTGAGTTAATTTTTGTGCATGGTAAGTTGGTGGTCTAGTTTCATGTTTTTGCATGTATCTGACCAATTTTCCCAGCATCATTTATTGAAGAGACTGTGTTGACTCCATTGTATGCTCTTGCCTTCTTTGTCAAATATTAATTGAGCATAATGGCTTGGATCGATTTCTGGGTTTTCTGTTTTCTTCCATTGGTCTATATGTCTGTTCTGGTGCCAGTACCAGGCCGCTTTGAGAACTGTGGTTGGTAATATAGCTTGATATCTGATATTGTGATCCATCCAAATTGGTAATTCTTTCTCAGGATTGCTGCAGCTATTGGAGATCTATTTTTATTCCAGATGAATTTTTGGAGAGTTTGTTTTATATCTTTGAAATATGCCATTGGTATTTTAATGGGCATTGCATTCAATCTGTAAACTGCTTTGGGTAATATGGATATTTTAATGATGTTGATTCTACCAATTCATAAACACGATATGTACTTCCATTTGTTTATGTCTCCCTCTATTTCTTTTTTCAATATCCTATAATTTTCCAAATACAGGTCTTTTACTTTCTCAGTTAAGTTTATTCCTCTGTATCTTATTTTTTTTGGGGGGTTGCAATGGTAAATGGACTTTTTTTTTAGTTTCTCTTTCTGTGAGTAAATTACTTGTGTATAAAAAAGCCATAGATTTCTGGGTGTTAATTTCATGTGCTGCTACATTGCCAAATTCATTTATTAAGTCTGGTAATTTATTGATGGAGTTTTTGGGGTTTACTATGTACAATATCATGATCTGTGAATAATGACACTTTTACTTCTTCATTTCCAACTTAGATGCCTTTTATTTCTTCTTCTTGTCTGATTACTCTTCTTCCTATGTCAAACAGGAGTGATGAAAGTGGGCCTCCCTCTCTGGTTTCTGTTCTTAGGGGAAATGGTTTTAGTTTTTGTCCATTGAGTATGATGTCAGCTATAGATTTGTCATATAAGGCTTTTATTATGTTGAGATATGATCCCTCTATTCCCACTTTGCTGAGAGTTTTTATCAAGAAAGGGTGTTGGGCCCTAACATGTTTGGCTCAGTGGATAGAGCATTGGCCTGTGAACTGAAAGGTCCACGGTTTGATTCCAGTCAAGGGCATGAACCTCGGTTGAGGGCACATCCCCAGTAGGAAATATGCAGTTGATCAATGTTTCTCTCTCATCGATGTTTCTAACTTTCTCGCTCTCTCTCTCTCTTCCTCTCTGTAATAAATAAATAAAAAATTATATATATATATATATATATATATATATATATATATATATTTTAAAGCGTGTTGGATTTTATCAAACTATTTTTTTCATCAATTGATATGATTATGTGATTTTTGTCTCTCAATTTGTTTTTGATGTATCACATTTATTGAGTTGTAGATATTGTACCATCGTTGCTCTTGGTCATGGTGAATAATCTTTCTAATGTAATGCTGGATCCAATTTGCTAGAATCTTGTTGAGGATTTTAGCATCTATGTTCATCAGGGATATTGGCCTGTAGTTCTCTTTCTTCGTGGTGTCTTGATCTGGTTTGGTATTAGGGTGATACTGGCTTTATAGAAAGAACTTGAAAGTGTACCTTCCTCTTGAATTTTTTGGAATAGTCTGAAGAAGATAGGTTTTAGTTCTTCTTTGAATGTTTGGTAGAACTCTCCTATAAAGCCAGAGTTTTTGTTTGCTGGAAGATTTTTGATTACTGCTTCAATTTCTTTGGTAGTTACCAGCCTATTCAAGTGTTTTGATTCTTCCTGATTGAGTTTTGAAAGCTTATATTTTTCTAAGAACATGTCCATTTTGTGTAGGTTGTCCAGCTTGTTGGAGTAGAGCTTTAGATAATAATTTTATACAATTCTTTGTATTTTTGTGATAGAGTGTTGTTGTCTTACTTTTTAAAAAATATATATATATTTTACTGATTTTTTACAGAGAGGAAGGGAGAGGGACATAGAGCTAGAAACATCGATGAGAGAAAGACATCAATCAGCTGCCTTCTGCATGCCCCAAACTGGAGATGTGCCCGCAACCAAGGTACATGCCCTTAACGGGAATCGAGCCTGGGACCTTTCAGTCCGCAGGCTGATGCTCTATCCACTGAGCCAAACTGGTTTTGGCTGTTGTCTTACTTCTTTTAACAGCTTTAAAAAATATTTGTTGTTGAAAGTTGTTGGATGTCCCCTTTTTTCCTCCTGTCCCCTGTCCCAGGACTTCACCATCCTATTTTCTGTGTCTATGGGTTATGGATACATGTATACAAGTTCTTTGATTGGTCTCTTTCCACTCACCCATTCCAGTTTATTTGGATTATTGTCTCTTGTCAATAAAAAGGTAAAAAAAAATCTGACAATAGTGGCTCAGAGGCTTTCATATAGACTGTGTCCAAATATTTGGTGTTGTTACTGGTTTTTAAAGATGTTACGATTTTCCTTGTTTCTGCTAAACAAGTCAAGCCAATTGAAGCAATTTCTTTTGTGAGCATTTGGGCCATTGTTTTCAAGTTTATGGATTCAATTCTGTTCTGGAAGCATTTATGAGAACTCACTTTTTGTCGTGCTCTATGCCAGATGCTGGCAAAACAAAGATAAATGAGGCATGGTTACTATCATGAAGGAAGTAACTATCAACCATATTAGGTGATAGAGTTGTACAACTGTGTGCAGAGGAGGGCGGCAATCTGCAATACCTCATTACCCACGGAATTAGGGAAACAGAACACATCAGGGTGGAAATTTTGGTGTTTATATTATGTCACCACCAGAGATTGAATTTCAGTCTTTTTAGTTTTTCAGTTTCCCATTTGCCTTTAAGAAAGCACAACTCACAATAAGTAGTGCGTTTCACTCTCTTGGCTTATTAGGCCAAGAATCAGGGCTTGATAGAAGAAGATCGTAAGAGAAACCAGATAGATGTCAGCTGAAATATAGGGCAAAAATGATAAAATTTAAAACTTGTGTTTACGTGCTTTTAAAGGTCACATAACCATTATCAAAATTATCTATATTCTTGGTTGTTGAGTAATTCTTAACAAATTCCAAAGATTGAAATCATAAGAGGAATGGACTATTTCAATGTGTAATTCAAATCACCCAACAGATGACTATTGCTGCTTTTTGCTGTAATATATGTATATGCATTCTTATTTGTGTGTGTGTGTGTTCAGTGTCCCATATGTCTAACTTCTAAAAAAGTAAAAGTTGTATAGTTTTGAAAAATGTCACTAAGTGTAAATACTATTTTAACTAGAATTCAATAAATTGCTAAGTGAAAATCTGATGTAGAATATCAGCCTCACACTGATGCATTTCATTCTAAGACTTAGTCCATCAAATCCTGAATAGCCTCTTATGTCTTGAATGTCCACAATTTTTTTCTTTTTATTTCAACCAGGTTTCCTATGTTTTTTAGTGAATGAACTAATCTGTTACGAGCTACTCCAGTAACATAAAAAGCAGAAAATGCCTAAACCCACAGTTTTATGCAATTTCTTCCCTGAAATATTTCTATGCAAGTCCTTAAAGTTATCTGCTTTTGGAAACGGCAGCATTCAGTATGAGGAAAGGAAAAGCAGGTGTCCAAATTATATTAGACATTCTTGGAAATAATAATGGTCTTTTTCCCATTGAGAAAGAAAAGTGTAGGTCATACTAGAGAGAATTCAAACTTATTGTATGCTTATGTTTAGAAAGCACAATAGATTAGAAATAATTTTCTCATAGAGATGTTGTGAATTTTATCACTGTCATATTTATTTTTAAGCAACTAAAAAAATTCAACCAAAAATTATGGTATCTCTATTTATAAGAGTAGTAATATCTGTATATATAAAAGCCTAAGTGACTGGCCAACTGGCTGACCATCTGACCATCCAGTAGCTATGACATGCACTGACCACCTAGGAACAGATACTCAAAGCAGGAGGGCAACCACATACATGGAAACATGGAACAGACCGATGAATCTCAGAGGGAAGGTAGAGGGTGGGAAGAAATTAGCCAAAGATCTTATATGCATACTAGAGGCCCAGAGTGGAGTCCCTCAGCCTGTGAGGATCTGGTCAAAACTGGTTCTTCAACATCCTCCAAGGGATCCTGGATTGCAAAAGGGCACAGGCCAGCTCGAGGGACCCTACTGGTGCACATATCCATGCACAAGGCCTCTAGTAATATAAGAGGATATTGGTTTAAAAACCTGGCTTTGCTCCAGTTATTAGAAAAAAAAATAGTTAATTAGAAAAATACAGAATAACTGAGACATGTTTCACAAATGTAATTTTCTTTTTTCTTTTATGATCTCTGATAATGCTTATACCTATATGAACTCCTTTGTATGAAATTTCACCTGTCCTGTGATCCTATAGGTTGCTACTATAATTACCCTCATTTTACAGATAGAAAAATTTGGCCCAAGGATATTAAAGTCAGAGAGCTGGGATTAAAACCAATTTTGGAGATTGCAACCATTATGACATATTAAAGTAGCCACTGCTTTGAGAAACAATTAAAGCAGTAAACTGACCGTTGCAAATCAGATGTAACAAATGAAGTAGTGCAATTGGCAAAAGCAAAACCACGATCCTATGAAAGAACTCAGAAGCATGGAGGTTATCTACCTTGATATTGAGTAGAAAATATTTTATACTCATTTGCTAAATTTAATGAATATTTTTTTACTAGATTTCCAGTACCAAGTTTTAGGCTATTTGATATAGTTAAAAGGAAGGTCTAGACAGAAATTCCATAAAATATTCAAATAAATACTAAGGCATCGCTGGTAAATTTTAAGCAAGTACTTAGCAAATATGGGTTTTAAAAATGATTAGTATTTATGTGTCTGCAAGGAAAAAGAAAGAAAAATTAAAGCTATTAGTTCTTTACTTTCACTCCTATAGTTTTCAGATGCTAAGGTCCCCTCATTTCTATAAACTTTCATGTATAAGCTTTTATTTTGTTGATAATTTAATCAGATCATTTAAATATTATTATTCAATATTATTATTATTATGTTCATTAATGAATATGTACTTAATAAACTTACATATAATGTGATCTTTAAAATATGGAATAGGGTTCTATTTATTTGTAAATAAATTGTAGATGTCATTCTGGAACATGTTTTTCTTTTTTAAATTAAAATTGTCAAGATGTGTATATGCAGTTGTACATGAGTGTATACTGATTTACTTATTTATTTCTGTACAAAGATATTTAAGTATTGGCCATTATTTTAAATACATGACTAATTTCATCATGCATGGTTCTTTGAGTTCATTAACTAAACTCTGTTATCAAATTATTCTCCAAAATGTAGGTGATCTATGAGTGCCCTGTTTCTTTATCCGTGTCAATATTGCATTGGATAGACTATTGGGATACTATTCTAAATATAGTAATAGGGGTGACGTGGTTATTTCTTAAGTTGCTGTCAGAGCAGGGCCGGAGCACTGCATGAGCTCTGGTGCTCTGAGTTGTTCTGAGTGCATGTATTCTTCTAAATTCTATCCGACTACACCAGAGCTGATTCCTGCTTGACCCCTGCTCACTGTACTAACTGTTGGGAACTTAGTCCAAGTTCCTCCTTTATCCTCTGCTCACTAGTAACAGGTGTTGCGTCTGAGTCCCTCTGCCTGGGGCTGGACCTCCTAGGATGCTGGGTTTTAGACAGAGAAGCCATGAGAGGTTGTGGGCATATAAGAATGAGTCTTTATTGCTGACGCCAATGGCCATATAGCCATCAGATAAGAACAGTCCTCACAGCAAAGTCTATACAGACAGGCAGCTGGACACTGGCTGGTGAACATATATCTTTCCCATAAAAGAGCATCAGTCTCTGTACTCAGCTATTATCTGAGCAGCCGCACACTGCCTCTCAGACTCACCACCTCACATCTTAGTGATATCTGAGTTCACCTCAGCAGCTTCTCCTGTCTCTCCTGTCCAGCTGCTCTCTCTAACAGACTTCTGCACATACTCCATCCTAGCTGCTCTCTCTCCATACTCCACCAGACTTCTCACTTCTGCCTCAGCGCACTCCAGCAAACTAGCTAGCCAGTAACTTACTTTTCTACCATTTAGACAAAGAAGGCTTCATGTCTACAGTGACATCAATCCTATTGGCTACTGAAGGGCACAGTGTACCATATGCCCTTGCACCGTCTCATGGTATCTTGCCTGATTAGGATTCCAAGGATCAGAGTCCTTGAACATCCCATTTAGACACATACCCAGAGTAGCCTTTGGCCATTCTGGTATATTGATTACAAGCAACACCTTTGTGCTCCCATTGGCCTTGACTCTCTGGGGACCTGGCATGGTTCCCACACTTGCATTTATCAAATTTCATGTTTGGCATGAAATGTTTACCTGTTTACAATTTGCGTTCACAAGATATTCTTCACTCATTCTTCTATTGAATTTGGAACCATTGTCCATGAGCTTCTGTAAATTCTTTATATATGCTGAATACCAACATGCTGTCACAGAGTTATTTGTGTTTTCTATTTGCTGCGAGTATTTTAAGAGAAGGCTTATTTTTTGGTCAGATTAAAAAATTCTTAAAACTCGTAACAATATATTATCTTATATTCTCTCTAAATCATTTTGCTCTTTATAATCAATAATTTAAAGAAAAAATATTTAACACATGATGGATATTTAATTATATTTGTTTGCCATATGGATAGCCAATTATCCTATAATAGTTTGACAATTCTACTTTTCCTACTGATTTGCAATGTCCAATATGTTGTATGTCACACGTACCATCTGCAGAGTAAATCTGTTTTTGAGCTACATATTCTTCCCATGGTATCATGGTATTAATGATAGTTTTACTCTCTTAGCTTTAAACACTTTGAAGAGTTTTATCCTACCTATTATTTTACATTGTTTTAATCTTGATAATTTATTTTAATAACAACTTTATTATCTATCACCTTGTCCACCTATAAATAATGCCAAGTTTTTAAAATATTGGCATTGCATAATGACTTAAAGAGTAAACTCCCTTGTTTGTGTACATCTTAAATAAAATTATTCCACAGATACAAACTTACATGTGCTTTCTGCCTTATGTTCACAGTTAATAAAGTCTCTAGATATAGTTTGGTTTATTATTCTAGATGTCAAATATATACATATATAAAATCAGCTAAATATTAAAAAGTAAAATTTTTAAAGAACAAAAATTTGAAGATACAATTAACAAAAGGAGATCCAAAAATGAACAACAAACAAAATGAATAGATGCTAAATGTCATTTATCTTCATTAATGCAGTCTGAAACATAATGAGACATTATAAAAATATATTTTATAATAGCAAAACCAACAGTGCCCAGTATTTACAGCAATGTCGAACAAGATTATCTTAGTAGGAACTCTTAATAACGGTATAAACACTTTGAAGAATTTTATGGCAATTTTTGCAAAAAAGTGAAGCTTGTAGTTATTTTGTGATCCCAACATTCCACTCGAGTATATAAACAAGTGAATTAACAAGGTATGTCCCCATAAAAACTTGTAGATGCAATTCTGTAGCAGCTTTGGCCACAACAATGAAAATTAGACACAAGTAAAATACCCATCAAAAGATGAATGGATGGGGAGGGGGAGCGGGTTTAGAGAGCCACCAAAGGACTTGTATGCACGTATATTAGCAAAACCAATGGACAAAGAAACTGGGCGGTGAGAGCATGCCAGGATGGGAATGGCTGGGGTGGTGGGGGGAGTCAATCAGGGAAAAAGAGGACATATGTAAAACTTTAGACAATAAAAAAAAGAAATATGTTAAAATTATTTAACATTCTGAAAAAAAGAGAAAAATAATATTCTAATGAACCAAATATGCATGAGAGAAGCTGACACAGAAATCTATAAGGAATCATAGACTTGCCTTCTAAGAAATTTAGAGGAATAGTAAGATGAAATATAACAAAGATTTCAGGAAACATTGGTGTTATACCTTAAAGAGAAGATTCTAAGCCAGATATTTTAAAATCCTCTCACAGATTTTCAAATTGTTCTTTGTGGAACATAGTATTTTAGTGTAACCTGGAAACTATTACAACTACTTTGAAAACACCTTTTTAAATACATCAAAGATTTTGAAAGTGTGCTACCAATATTATTTACTTGTCCATGTAACTTAGGGGGAAATCATGCGATTTCTGTATTTTTTTGTATGTGTGTATTATCTTGGAACTGAATATCACAGAATTACACCTATTATAACTCTCTCTATGTAAAAGCAATAATGGCAAATTTCTCTTTCATGAATGTAGAACTTTCATAAAATGTTCCATAGGTTGAACTTTTATCACAGTGAACGTTATAGGAAACATTTGATCAAATCCTACTTTATTAACTTTCTGCCTAATTTAGCTGGTACATTAGAACATGTAAATTGTATAGTATACAGTATATGTTTATACATATATTCCACATCACACATGATATTTTTAGCATCTCTGTACTGGTTAGTTTTGCAGTGTAAGGATATGGTAACATATTGCATTTCAGTCTTTATTTAAATCAAGTTTCTTTGCTTCTCTGTGAAATGCTTTTATATTTGTCTGATATATATTTCCATAAAATTAAAAAAAAAATGAATGAATGAAAAAATGTATAATGGCATTATATGAAACAACAAAAAAAGAATTTACATGCCATACTGATAAATTATTCCAGTGAAAAGAGACAGATGTAAATGATTGTATATTATATTCATAACTCTATTTATATGAAATTCTAGAAAATATAAATTAATCTCTTAAAAAAATAGACTGTTTTAGTCTGTTTAGTCAATAGTGGCTGAGGTTAGTCCTTTGTTTTTAATATTTAATAGCAGGAAATCAATTGCTTTGTTTTATTTCAAAGGTTCTTAAAATGGGGAGCGGGCAGAAGAGAGAAAGTAGATCACTGTTCCAGGAATGGAAGGCTGGAAGGCAGAAGGGATGGTCTATAAAGGGAAAGTAACATTCCATATAATGATTGTGTCAGAGATATCAGTGGACATTTGTTAAAGCAGAAAGAATAACTAACTGTGTATAAATTATACTTTGCTGAGGTATATTTGAAAGTTAAATTATCTCTGCCCTCAAATGAAACAATTAAGTTCACTTTAGATAAGTTTTGCAACTCTGTTAACATAACTTAAGCTTTAATAATGAGAACACATGGAAAGATTATCAAAATCATTACTCTTAAGGAAAATTTAAATAAAAACATGAGATGCCACTAATCACCCATTCGAACATCAAAAACAAACAAGTACTTTTAAATAGAGAAATAATTTTTAATTTAAGTATATAAAATAATAAACACAATTAGTAAAATAGCTAAAGCAATGTTAACATTAACTTCCACAAAACCATAATTTGCAATAAAACATATGTAATTCATTGTTAACAATATCCTTTGAAGTTTATATTCAATATTTCATTTAAAGGGTTTTATGTAATTTTTATATTCCGAATGTTCAACATTTAAGTTATTCTCTCCAGTATATTAGACTATTTTACTGAATCTGAAATGTGATGCAAAATAATTAATAAACATATGACCCTATGAAAACTCATAATATTAACTGAAACCAAATATTTTTATAAAATCATGTGAGTAAAATTCAATTTTTAAAAAGATTTTATTTTATTATCTTTCTAGACACATTAATTTTGTCAGTATCTGTTTTTTTTTCAGGATTTTTAGTGATATTTTATATATGTAATTTATACTGTAAGAGTACTTTTAATCTAAAATCTGGCCAATTTATTTCCCCTTATAATAAAAAGATTTATTTTTAAAATATAGAATTGGTATTAGAGTGCATAAAAAAAATCTGATATCTCCAAACAGCCCTTTTTAATAGAGAGACAATAATGCTCTTAAATTCTAAAATAACCTCAAATTTAAATGGTATAAAGTATCATTTTATTAAGATTAAAATCACTATGATCAGTTTAATAATTAATACCAACATAAAATATCTAAGTATTCCATTTCATATTTTTAAAAACCTGTTAAAAATTCTAATATAAAAGTTTTAGTTGAAATAAATTTAGGAAATAGGGGTTTTAATTAAGAACAAGTTTATTTAATTTATCAATATATAATAGTTATATATTACATGTGAGATTTGGGGATATTAAAAATATATAAGAATTTTGAAAGATTATTAAAACATTTTTAAGAACATTTAGAAAAAGGAGTCAAATTATAACACATATACCACAAAAATGCTTTCAGTGCTCACATTTTTTGTTGTATTATTTTAACATTGCCTAAAAATGGAAAATAGGCTCTAAATTTTTCAAATAAAGTAGAGTTTTAATCATTTAAGACATTTTAATAGCAGTCCCATAAAAAAGATAGACAAAATGACCTTACCATGCCTTCCAGCTTTATGCTTCTTTATAGCTTTAGAATAAATATGTTTTTATTATTATCCCCTTACAAATAGCAAGTGGGAGTAGGAGCATTGACATTGCATGCATAGTCATCAAGGTAATATCTATTTTATGAGGGCACAGTTCTTAATTAAGGTTGATCAAGTGGGTCACCTTAAGAAAATAATGACAAGTTCAAGTCCAATGCTCAAGGTTGTACTATTTCATGAATAGTTTCTTATTCATGTATGCTATTTATATTACTTACTGATATAACTATCTTTGGGTGTTAACATCTTTTAAAATTTTATTCTCATTTTTAAATGCGTTTTCTTATTCAAGCCTTCTAAAATACTTAATTATTTAATAGATATTCAGTGTATAATCATATTCTATCAAGGAAAGAACAAACCTAAGGAGTGATATTGTAACTGACATAGGCCTGGCTCCTTCTTCCTACCCCAAACACATTCATAGATTAGGCTATTTAATTTTTGCGTATCTGCTGTTTCAAATTTCACAGTTCATTTTCAAGTTAGAGAAAACACTGATGTGTTTCTTTTCTATTTCTACCTGAATATACCTGTGTAGTTATCTTATTTTGTGCAATGTTGAATCACTTTTTGACACATCCCAATTTTTTTTTTCATATGCCTTTCCTTTTTTCAGCTCCAAATAATGAAATCACCGCTTACCCCTTTGGCATTCATTTCTACTCTGATTTGTGTACAGAACTCTTACATTGAAGTTTGACACTGTAGACAACTAGAGGGATTCACTGTGATCTTGTCACAGCCTATTTGTTTTACACTATTTATCCCCCTGCCCCTCCACATATTTTTTCAATCTAATTTCACGTGAAAATACGTTTACTAGTGGGCTGCCTTATTTATTTTCCTGGACCACCAGTAGAAATTTTAACTCTGACAGGAATAATGTGGGACTCCACACCTCCCTATTAGATACCCATTTTTGTGAGTATATTATGCATCATAACCCATTTTCAAACTATGCCAGCCACTTTTAGAAAGTCTGTCTGACCCTCCTATTGATTTTGCTATTAAAATTTAAGATCTCTATAATTTGATACAAATATAAGAAGTGAAGAAAGTAGCTGTCCCTCCTCACGATCAGACAACTTCCAGGACTGAGAAACAGTTTTCTTTACAGGTTTTAAGGGGACATTTTAGAAGGGCACAGTAGTTGTATTTTATATCAAATGTATTTGTCATCTGGCTTATCAGTATTCAATGTTCATAGTTAGATATTTGCTGTAAAGAAAACTCAAAAGCATTTTAAACACTTCAAAAATCTAAGATTGATATAAAATATGGGATTTTCCTCTAAGACCTTCAGGAACCATTTACTGGCAAACTTAGAAATACAAATGAGATCATGTATGTTTATGAAATTTATCATATTAATCCTGTATTTATTCTTTCAGTTGCACACTGTTTTGTATGTGTCTATTGCCAATGTCTGTGGACGGTATACATTTGCAGAAAAGTGCCAAGTTTTAAAGTGTCTCTGAAAGTGGTAAAAATGAACATTGTAGAATCATTCTCTTTATATTTAATAACTCACCAATAATATAATGCTGGACTGGGAAATAATCACAAAGATTTAATTTAGACCAAAGTGTTTTGTTTCTGTTTTGTACAAGAAGAAACATCTATCACCGTCAAATGAATAGATTAAAATCGATTAAGATGCTACATCTCACACCAAAATCAGCCCTGTAGAAATCCAGAACTCTGATGTGTACAGTCTAAATTATTTAAGTGGAAAGGCCTCTGAATTATTTTTCAGTTCTTTCATTACAGATGAGCACAAACTTGGCAATTTTTTAATATCCTGGATTTATTATCTCATAGTTCTCGGAAGCCAGGAGAATGGACATGGATTCACTGTCTGGGTTTCAAAAGGTTATAATCAGGCCATCTCATCTGCAAGCTCAATTAGGGAAAAATTTGTGTCCAGGATTATCCAGGTTGTTGGTAGGAGTCATTTTCTTGTGACTGAAGAAGTGATGGCACTGCTTCCTGTTGGTCCTAAGCTAGGGGCTGATCTCAGGTCTCAGGAGCTGCTGGAGGATGCTGGAGGTCACCAGCTCTTCAGCATGTGGGCTCCCTTGGCACAACTTGTTACTTCATCAACCAGTGAGAACTGTATCTCATCTCAGTCCAACACACACACAAATCTCCACTGAGAAGAACTCCTATAGAACAACTAGAGGCCCAATGCATGAAATTCATGCAAGAGTAGCCTTCCTTCTCCTGGCTGCTGGCAGGAACCCAGGACCCAGGCTTCCCTTGTAGCCCCGGTTTTGTTCAGAAGGACATCCAGTCTAATTAGCATATTATGCTTTTGTTATTATAGATCATGATTAGGGAGCTTAAATACATTGGTAAAATCTTCTCACTTCTGTCACATTCTGTTAGCTAGAAGCAAGTCACTGGTCCCAGCCATACCTACAGGAATTGATTATAAAAGCTGTGAACATGAGGGCATGGGAATCAGGACAGACTACCATCTTGGGTCTAAATCACATAAAAACAATCCATTGAAATACTGGCACACAGTTTGCACACATAAACTTGTGACTTTTACCCAATAATTCAAGAAGTCTTCCTATGTCTATATGAATTCTCTACACACTCTCAAGATTGAACCAAATCAACTTTGTTTAATCTCATTTCTTTGTCTTGAAATTTTTAGAGAAATTATTTTCCTCTTCCTTGTTTAGCTCCCTCTTGAAGTGTTTGAGAATTCAGATATATTCTACATCAGCCCTATCCAATAGAAATATAATAACAAGCCACATATATAACCACACAAAAAGTTAAAAGAAACATTAGAACTAATTTCCATACTATAGCTTATTTAACTCAACATATTAAAAATATTATCACCTTGATATGTATTCAACATATGCTTTAAAATAAATTATGTTCTTCCTCTCAAGTCTTTAAAATCTGGTGTGAGTTTTACACTATGGCACAACTCAATTTGGACTTCTTCCAGTACTCAGCAGGCACATGTGAACAGTTCCTACCTTACTGAGCAGTGCAGCTCTGTTATTAATAATATCATAATGAAAATTCTCTTCCAGCACTCATCCTATTGATTGGCTCTTTTTTTTTTGTGTGTGTGTGTGTTTATGAGTTGTTTAGCTGTTCAATTATTGTTTATTTTCAATATTATTTTATATTGGTCTTAGGTATATCGTATAGTGGTTAGACAATCATATACTTCACAAAGTGTTTCCCCACAATATATATTTTTTTTAATTCCAGATTTTTTGTTCCTTCAACTTCTTCTTAATCCAACAATTATTCTTTTATTCTTTCTTAGCTGGCTTCCACCCTCAAAAATCCATCATGGGTACTATTACTAATAGCTCCATATTGCTAAACCAAATGAAAAATTTTCTTACTAGAATTCTCATCAACATGTCACATAGTTGCTATATTATTTCCTTATAACTTCTTTCTCTTCAAATTAACTGTCAGAAAAATGAATAAGTGAAGTGCCAGTATTCATCCTCCATCTCTGCAACCTTCTAGATTCAGTCCTTAGTGATACTGAACAAACCAGGTGCAAAAGAACACTTCTACTCCTGACTGAAATCTGGCCCTCTTCCACTATCTCCCATAGCAACAGCTAATGTCCCAGGTGTTTATATAATTGCATTATTATCTACACTAATAAAAGAGTAAGATGCAAGTTGGCCATACCTTCGTGACAACCACCAGCCAATCAGGTGTGAGAATGTAAATTAAAACAACAAATATGGCAGATTAATTTGCATACACCGGTGCCAAGAGGCCAGGGGCAGGATGGCAACAACACAGGCATTCCGCACCATCCCAGTTGCTTTGGGCCTCTGGGCAGTGTGAGAAGGCAAAAAGGTGGCTCCAGCTGGAGCAAAGGCGGTACAGACAGCCAGGAGAAGGAAGGCCCATTCTTGCACAAATCTTCGTGCATCGGGCCTCTAATATATATATTGAATGAATATATAAAAGTATATTATATATGCTTTTTCATAGCAAAAATAATTGAGTTTCTACTATTTGTCAAGCATTATTCTAGACAGTCAAAAAGACAGCCAAAGACAGCTATAAATTGCTTTCATATATATATGTGCTATAAAGAGCAAGAGAGACAATAAGATGACATAATGATTTGTAGATCATGGTAATATAGATGTAATATAATAATAATTGTATTATCATGTAGAGATTGACTTCTAGTTTTATTCCATTGTGGCTGGAAAAGATATGTAAAATGTTTCCAATCTTACCACTTTTTAAAACTGTTTTGTGTCCTAGCGTGTGATTTATCTGGGAGAATGTACTGTGTATGCTCTTGAGAAGAATCTGTAGTCTGCTGTCATTGAATGGAATATTCTGAATATGTCTTTGGTTTACTTTGTCTGTAGTATTGTTCAAGTATGCTGTGTTCTTATTGGTTTTTCTCACTGCATGACCTATCTGTTATTGAAAGTAGAGTATTTAATTCTCCTGCTGTAGTGCGTCACCTTCTTATTCTTATCTCAAATCTTTCAATATTTTCTTTGTAAATAAAGTATTCATTGTCTGCATTTACTTTCTTACCACTATTATTATTTCCTTCATCCCAGGATGATTACCTGGGGGAAAAGCCAAGTGGAGGAGAGGATTGTTACAAATGACTCCTCTAGGTGTTAAATTAATGAGATATGACAATGGTCTGGTGGCAGTGCAATGGTCCTAGTGTTTACTTATACCACCCCCCCATACCCCTCACAATCTAGATAAGTAAGGGTGTGCAGGAAGAAATATTCATTTAGCAGGATGATAGGAGCAAATGACAATGAAATGAGCTGGCTGTATCAAGGCATAAAGAACATATCAGTGTGACTGGAAAGTGGTTAGTTAGGGAGACTATCTCAAGGTCAAAATAAATTAAATTGTGTAGAGTTTTGAAAACCATAGTGAGCAACTTGATTAAAATGATAAGAAAGTAGTGATTTGAAGAGATTTTTTTAGAGACTTATAGGATCTAATTTACAGTATAGCAGAAACTTTGTAGTCATCCTTTAAGCCAACTTAGGCCAGTGTTTCCTTGTAAAATTGAGGTAGAGGAAATAGAGATTGTATGGTCAATAAAGCCTAAAATATTTCCTCTCTGATCATTTCCAGGAAAAGAAAAGACAAATATTTATATAGAAAAATGTGAAAAGCCCAAATTTGATTATTTAAAATAATTAACAAATTAGCAACACCCTAGAAAGACTGACAACAATATTTTTTAAAAGATTAAAAATATAAGAAATGAAAAGTTGACTTAGCTATATTTATAAAAAATACAAATATAGGAAAGAAATATGTCTGAACATTTTTATTTCTATTTAGAAATGAATGTTATTATTTATTACCCTCCTATAAATAAAAACAAGCTCAAATAGCATTGTGGGGAAAGAATAGAGGGTGCATTTCCAAAGTCCCTTTATAAGGCCACTATAAAAACAACAGTAACTCACAAGGGTATTAACACACACACACACCAGAAAATCAGTAGTAATTTCATTGTATATATATGTGCACAAGAACATGATACTTGTTAGGTGTCTCGAAGGTCATCCGTGTATATTGCCTGCCATTTTTAATTATCTGATTGCAAAACGCTGATTTAGTGTTTTCATGAAACTGACTTGAGAAACAATAGTCTTTCTCAATTGTGATTTAAACTTTTAACCTATTTGTTACATTATTTCATTCTGGGAAATGTTAGATATTCTAGAATTATCTCCTCTCTGGACTAATACAATAGTATGTCCAGACAATATTCTTTATGTTTATTAGCAGACTTCATTGAATGCAGCCTGTTTTGGAAGGGGAATTATATTTTCTTAAATTTTTCAGGATATGATTTATAGTAACTCATCCTTATTGTCGTTTCATGAAATTGAAAGCATTGTAGTCTATGGATTTAATAAAGGCTCAAATTTCACAAGCCTGAAAATTAAACCATGAAACAAAGAGGACTATGGGCACTTTCTCACCATTTTGTTAGTAAGTGGTTCTAGTTACTGGTAGTTATACTGACCTCTGACAGGACTGTCATAGCAACGTTTGTTGACGATTGAAGAACATTTTGAAAATGTGAAGTGCCACATAAATACTAAATTATTCCTGACATAAGGAACTAGATTACACCAGCTGTCCTCACAATAAATGTCAGGTCATGGGATTACTTCTGGAAGGGACCTATTATCTAATATCTATCCCTTCTGTTTTTCTAAGGAGATAGGTTACAGGTTTTATTGTTAGTAAAACTGAATAAATTCCACTGGTTTTGTTACCTTATAATACTTAATCAGATCACAAAATATTAGATTAATAATCAGGGTAAAAGGTCCACCAGGATTAGAAGAAGGAATGATTTGAAATTCTAAAACTAGGACAAAAATGAATGTGAAATATAATATGGATTCTGTTCAAAGAATTACATGCATAATTATGAAAAGTCCAAGGGAAAGATAGGAGTTGTGGTTCACAGTTGGGTACTCCATAAGTAAAAAGGATTCTATGCAATAGGAATAATGTTTGAAGCTGTTGAGGATGTGTTCAAGGTATCCTATTTATATTTTTATTAGCAGAGAACAGGGCAAATAGAATGTCCATAGTAATGTTAAAAATAAAATGAAAGCACTGTGTTATAATTTAAAATCATTTTAAAGAAATTGGTTGAATGTAAGAAAACTTGATACTAAAAACATATTTTAAAATACATATAAAAAATAAATCATAGGACACTATGAAGTTACTCTAAATCTGTAAATCAGGTTTGCGATTTTCTACCATTTTAAGGCAACTTATTAGAAAAGTGTCAAAAATATTACTCTGGTTTCAGTGCAGGATTTAAATGTTGTGTAAACTTAAGGATGTTATTAATTTTATTAACATGAAAACTGAGGCAAAAATGAGAGAAAAAACAAGAATATTATATATCATGTTAAAATTACAAATGTTACAGCAGTTATCCAAGACTAGTATTGCACAGTGAGGGCTCCTTAATGTCCACAGACCTACAAAACCCTCCAAAAACAACTATGTTTTAAAAACTAAATTATAGAGGGGGAAAGATCAAGAACAACAATGTTTTGGAAACTGTATAAATAGTGTTTGCATTCGAAGTCAGATGTGTGGAACGCTGAGGAGCAATATGATTTGTGGGTTTGAACTCCCATAAGTTTCTGAAATTGACTGTAACAAATACACTTGGAAATGGGGGTAAGCTTGATATGAAAAATTGGATTGATTGAAAGTATACTTAATGGAAGTTGTACTTACCTCACCGTCACTTTGACACTGAACATGCTTCTCTGAATAGGGTAGTAAAAGACCCTGGACTAAGAGATAACAGGTCCGGTTTAAAGGAAAGCTTACATACCAAGTATTATGAAAGTTGAAACCCACTTATGTTTTTCCCTGCTAGAATTCTAGAATTTTCAGAGCAGGAAGGCTGGCCTATATTCTTCCAAGCTGCAGAATCTTACCAGCTCAAAAGCAATGACTAATATTTCTGACACACAGGATTCCCCAGTGAAATAGCTTAGCTAGGTGATACCTTAAAGACCACAGCAAATAAGTCCCACCTATATGTGGAGCATTTTCAAACAGTAGTTTTATTTCCCTGCTTTTAGAGATAAGAAAATCACCAAGGATCCCTAAAACTTTGCTGTAAAGAAAGCAAACAAATTAAAAAAAAAAAAAGCTTATTTTAATTGAGATGTAACAAAAAAGAAAGGAGAAAAAAAACAGTAGAAAAGTAACAAACAGTTCAGGAGAATAATTTTAAAACAAATAGCTTTTGAGGACTAAAAGTAGTTATAGCTTTAATACTAGAATCCAAGAATAATGTGACGTGGGTCACAATATCTCCTCATTCTTTTCCTGTTTAGTTCTATAAGGCTTGTGATAAAAAAAATTAAGAAGTAGTGAAATTATACTAGTGGCCCAGAGCATGAAATTCATGCACAGCAGGAAGAGTGTCCCTCACTCCAGCCTGCACCCTCTCCAATCTGGGACCCCTTGAAGGATATCCTACTGTAGGTTTACAGGAATTGGGCCTGAACTGGCAGTTGGACATCCCTCTCGCAATCAGGGACTGCTGGCTCCTAAATGCTCACCTGCCTACTTGTCTGCCTTATTACCTCTAACCACTCTGCCTGCTGGCCTGCTTGCCCCCATCTGCCCCCTGTGCCAGTCCGCTCACCCCTAATTGCCCCCCTCTGCTAGCCTGCTCACCCCCATCTTCCCTTTTCTAGTGGCCTGCTCGCCCCCAACTATCCCCCTGCTGCCCTACTCACTCCAAACTCCCTCGCCTGCACTGTCCTGATCACCTCCAACTGACCACCACTGACGGCCTATTCACCCCCAAATGGCGCACCTGCTGGTCTGCTTACCCCTATGGCCCCACCCCTCACTAGCTTGATCACACACAACTGCTGTCCCATTTTGGCCTCATCACCCCTGAAAACCCAAGCTCCCAGGCCCTCCTTTTTCCCTTTTTTTTTTTTCAGTGCCTCCTTGAGTGGAGGCCAGGGCCCGCCTGGATGAGCGGGAAGCTTGGCTTCCTCCATCACTGGGGACAACCCAAGCTTCCTGCTTGCTCCAGCTCCATAGCCACCTCCATCTTAGTTGGGTTAATTTGCATACTTGTTCCTGATGGGCTGGTGGGCATGGCTGGTGGATGTAGCAGAGGTACAGTCAATTTGCATGTTTCTTTTTTATTAGTGTAGATAATGTTATAGAGCCAATTCTCAAATAAACTGAAGTAGAAACTTTATCTTACCTAATAATAGATAAACATGTAAATTGACCGTACCTCTGCTACACACACAGCCAATCAGAGTGAGGTATGCAAATTAGAAGGCCAAAGATGGTGGCTGCCCTGCTGCTCCAGGGGTGGAATGGCCAGGTGACACAGGATGCCTGCTATGAGAGGGAGGGTGGGAGCGAAGGGATTTACAGGAGCGGCACTCCAGCCACAGCAAAGACAAAACTGCAGCTAAAACCGGTTTGGCTCAGTGGATAGAGTATAGGCCTGTGGATTGAAGGGTCTCAAGTTCAGTTCCGGTCAAGGGCATGTATCTTGGTTGCTGGCACTTCCCCAGTAGAGGGTGTGCAGGAGGCGGCAGATCGATGTTTCTCTCTCATCGATGTTTCTAGCTCTCTATTCCTCTCCCTTCCTCTCTGTAAAACATCAATTAAAAAAAAAGACAAGACTGCAACCTCCGGAGTCTGCAGCGAAGTTGACGATGGCAGACTCTGGCCAGAGTGAAGGTCTGGGTCCTGGGTGCCGGAGAAAAACTGGTGCTGGAAACCAAGGGAAGGAAGGCCTATTGCATGAATCTTTTCATGAAACCGGCCTCTAGTATATATATCTTGAGGAACAGGAAGGAGAATTATCACATGTGCTATTGTTTATCATTTCTAAACTGCTCTCTCGTATTTAATACTAACATGTTATTAAAGAGTGTGGACTCAATAGTGTTAAAATAGAGTGACTCTATATCTCATTTCATCACTTCTTTCCAGTCACCTTATAGCAAATCACCCTTCCTATATAAGTATTTTCAAGTATAAGAAAAATACCATTTTCATTATTCATACTTAACAGAGCCATAAGAAAAGTCAAAGGAATCCTCACTCCAATGACTTCCCTTCATCAAATTAATTAGTCTTTTGATTATATAAGTTGTCTAGACTCTTCTGACTGCATACGTATGCTGTGGTGTAGGAAGTGATGTCAAGGAGTTAGTGAGCACATTTCTTAACAAGGCTTAGAAGGTGACACTGCTAGGGTGGGCTGCTCTCTCTCAAGTGTGCCTGTTGTCCTCAGCTTTAGGAGTTCAGTCAAAAATGTTAGGAAAACAAAAAGTTTCCATGATTTTTACTACATATACATAAAAATATATAAAATACATGAGGAGGGGTAGAATGAAGAAATACTGTGACCCACATCTATTATTCTTGGATTCATTTTTTCACTTGTGTACATTTATAGGAAAAGTAGAAAGTGACCATGGGAATCAACCAATATGAATTTACATCCTAATATACACTTTCCCTACAGATATTTATTTTACTTTTCACAGAAGCTGTTCCTATATAATCTCCTCTTCCATGTATTTCTTCAGTAGTTCTTCCTATTGCAGATGACTTTGAACTCTTAAGGTTGGAAGTAATTTGATATCTATATATTCTGATAGTTATGAATTTCCCAATCCATATATTCTGCTATTTTTCAGGGAAAGATAAATATCCAGAATCAATCATTGCTTCCTTAGAAGTTTATGGAAATAGCCCATGACTTAGTTGAGATTGACACCTGTTTAGTGTCTATTAAATGATATCACTTCACGCAGGGTATATGTGTGTGTGTGTGTGTGTGTGTGTGTGTGTGTGTGTGTGTATATTCAAGGATCCCATAGACTTCTAAGCTGTTTTCTAGTGAAGCACCACCATGTGTTTTACCAGTTCCCCAGGATTCTCTTAGGAGACACTTAGGAACAAATCTGTGCTCTGATATTCACTTATCCATATTTCTTATTTACTCTTAAAAGAAGGAATGATAAAGATAAAAAAATAATATAAACACAGAATGAAGAATCATGTACATTTGTTTATGGAGTTTATTGTTGTTATCAATCATAAATCACTTTATCAGGCTTTTTTTTCTTTATAAAATATGGACCATAGATTCTTTTTAATTTCACCTAATATTTTCTTTAATTCAAGGTTTGAATTTTGAAAAATATGGATTTTAATATAAATTCAGTGTTTTCTTTTCATGAGTACTATTTCATCATAAAATAACCTAAAAGAGGGTCCTAAATTTTAAGAAAATTTTCCAATACTGCTGACTATAGTTATCAAATATCATGGCAGCAGATGCGATAGTGTTAATATAATTTCAACATCATAAATTCTAAAAGGAACTTAACCACATGGCTGTCTTCTTATCATGACTCATCTTGGTATGGTTTTTGCACTCCACACAATTGGAGGATACCAGCTTTACATTTAGGACTCTTCTGTAGACTTTCTGATTAGTCTATTTCCTCTCAATAGTCTATTCTCTTCATCTATCCATTCCACAGCTATGTTCTTAGCTCTTTCCCAATGCTTTACAGCTTCTGTTTCATCAGACACAAGTTTATGTTTTAGTTTCTCCCAATTTTTATTTCCCCCATTTAAAAAGATTATCTAGATTTCAGTCTGAAGCCTGAATCTAATTTGTGGTATCCTCAATTTCACATAATTCTTAACTTAATTAAATTTAATATGAAGATACAACCTAGGAGAAATTCTAGAAATCCCATAGATAAATAGGTTCAATTTACAAAGGATGAGACTGAGAAAAAGTACAGCATCACGTAATTGTGTACAATTAGTGTCCACACTTCTGTTAGAGAGTACTCACATATGTTATAGTGCATTACATATTATCTTTTGTTCTATGTTTTTATCTGTTTTATTAAAAATCTAGAGGCCTGTTGCATGAAGGTTTGTGCAAGAATAGGCCTTCTTTCTCCTGGCTTCACTCCTGGCCACCCAGGAGCCTTTGCAAGATTTCGCTCCCAGCTGGAGAGCTGCTCCTGTAGCTCCCTCTGACCCCTGCCCTCCCCATTATAGCAGGCATCCCACCCCACCTAGCCACTCCATACCTGTGCATGCAAATTAACCCACCATCTTTGTTGGGTTAATTTGCATATTCACTTCTGTTTGGCTGATAGGCATCATGAAGGGATGGTCACTTTGAATATTTATCTTTGATTAGTGTAGATGGACAACAAAATTCTATCATTTGTGTTTTTTTTATGTTGAACAATTTTTTGTCAAAATCATATTTAATATGGAGTGTGCTGTTAGAAATATAATAATAAAATATTAGAGACTAAATGTACTAATTGCCTTTATATACTTTTGATTATTATAAATATTCTTTATAGGAGAAAGGACAGATTTTCTATTGTGACAATCAGAAATTAGAAATAATCTAACACACTCTGTTAAATAACTTGTAACAGTTATAAATATACTTATAAGTATATGATTTGTAAATATTCTTGCAAGAATTAGTATCAAATTCAATTTCCAAAGTTTAAGTTAAAGTTAGAGAAGGCAGTCACTATTACAATATGGTCCTTAATTATATGTTTTCAGAATGAGTATATATGTGTGTGTCCTCTTAACTTTGGTTTTTCTCATTCTGGGTTATTATGAAGAAAAATTTTACTATAATTATGCTTAAAACCTTATTGACATTTTAAAATAAATTACAGGATAAGTCATGATATCAGGACAAATGATACTTAGCTGCTGAATATAAACAAAGTATAGAGTAGCATGAATCTTATAAGCACAAAAGTGGTAAAAATAGCAAGGTTTTGAGGCTCAAGTACAAGAGAGATATATAGTCCCAACTGCAGTAATCTCAAAAATTTATATCCCAAAATGTGCAGACTTGATCTTATTTTCAGTCAGTGTGTTCTGTATGGAAGATGAACAAGCTCATGACAATGGAGTGTGATTTAGAAAATGAGATTCCGCACAGAGGAATATAAAATGCGCTTCTATACTGTACTTCATTGTGAAATTTTTAAACAGAATTTAATCAATCATTTTGAAACCTAGATATATTTGTGGAACAATGACATCACTTCTAAATTATGTGTAGTTTGTAAATGCAGAAAAGAAATGTCTTTTGTGTACATATATTACTTTGGAAAGAAACTACGAAAAACTATATTATCAGCCCAAACAGTCTTTGAAAATTTGTGTGCTACAGGGTAATTTGTCACTTCATTTTAATGGAATGTTCCATACTGAAAATGTCTAACTGCTCAGAAGAGGAATAGAAGTGTAAATTTATTATCTGAGGAAAGAAAATTAATTGACACAGGCCAAGAATGTAATAGAATTAGACCCATGTGAAATAACTAAGAACTTCAGTAACTCTTTCTAGACTCTATGGAATGATAAAATTACATGCACAAAAATTGGAATGTATCATTTTTTGGACAAATCTCAGGATTTATCAAAGGAATGCCATTGAAAATAGTTAAGGCTTCTTTATCTCCACTCTTAGAAGAGAATTAAGCATATCATTTAAAGTACAAAGTTATTTTGTTGATGTTGATATTGCTATTGTTTTAAATGAACACTTACCAATGTTTAAAAATTACTGATTTAAAATTTAAAAAATAGATTTAGAGAACAGGGCATGATGAAAAAAAATGTATTCAGTCTAAAATGATTTATTTCACATCTGCTATTTGGTCGGTCATATTCTAAGAATGGAGGAAACAGGCATGATAATATTCAAAATGAAAAATTTGATGAGCCTGATATCAGGGAAGTAATTTGATACAAAAAGCAGTTAATTTTTAAACACTGCATATACCATAAAATGATAAAAAAATTATGCATCAAAAAATAGCAATGGCAAAACTATGATGTATGTATAACAGGTTTGCCAGATTATGCTAAACAGAATATAGTCCAATGTGAAAAAGCAGAGAGGGTCATAGGAATGTGGTATGGGATGTTGTTTAGGAAGCTTCAGTGTTGCTTATACAAATGTAGACTGACAGTTCGTTATAAAATATTACTTATGTGGTGATTAATTAGATTCCTGGTTTGGAAAGAAATACCTCAACCTACCTATGATTTTTATTGCCGTCTTTGATAATGATGTTGACACAGCATTGTTCATAGTATTCTTTTATAATCATTTTAATGTCCACAGAATTAATAGGGATGGATCCTCTTCTCATTTCTGATATTAGTCATTACATCTTCTCTCTTTGTACTTTACCTCTTGCAGGCTTTTTAGTTTTCATCATATCCAAGAACTACTTTTGGTTTCATTGATTTTTATTTCTGCTTAGCTGATTTTAATTTGCTTTTCTTGTTTTCTAGAAGGTAGAAGTTGAATTTATTAATTTTATATATATCTTCTTTCTAATATGTTCATTCATTCTGTATTATAAGTTTCCCTGTAAGCATCTCTTTCACTGCAACCCACAAATTTGAAAGGTTGTATTTTCATTTAGTTTAAAATATTTTTAAATGTATCTTGATATTTCTTCTTTGGCACATGTGTTATTTCGATATGTAAGGTTTAATCTGCAAGGATTTTGAAGATTTTCAGCTATTTTTCTGTTACTGATTTTTAGGTTAATTCTTTTGAGATCTGAGAACAGATTTTTTAATGGTATCTATTCTTTTAAATTTATTAAGGTGTGTTTTTTGGCCAGGAATGTGGTCTATCTTGGTAAATTTTCCATGAGAGCTTGAAAAGAATGTGTATCCTGTGTTGTTGGATGAAATATTCCACAAATGCTAATTAATCCAGTTGATTGATAGTGCCCTTCAGTTCAACTATGACTTGACTGATTTTCTGCTTGCTGGCTATTTTAATTACTGATCGAGTACTTTTGAAGTCTCTAACTGAATAGTGGACTCATGAATTTCTCCTTGTAGTTCTATTAGTTTTCGTCACATATTTTGACATTGTTGTTAGGTACTTACTTGCACATTAAGGATCGCTGTGTCCTTTTTGAGAAGGATTCCTTCATTGTTAAGTAATGCTACCCTTTTCACTGATACCTTCCCTTGCTCTAAAATTAGCTGTGTCAGAAATCAACTACTTTACCTTTCTTTTTATTAGTATTGGCATGGTATGTCCTTCTCCACCTTAACTTTTAATCTACCTGTGTCTTTATGTTTAAAGTAGGTTTCTGGCAGAAACTATATAGTGGGATCTTAATTTTTTTAAATATATGTCATTTATTTTTTTCAGAGAGGAAGAGAGAGGGATAGAGACTTAGAAACACCGATGAGAGAGAAACATTGATCAGCTGCCTCGTGCACACCCTCCACTGGGGATGTGCTGGCAACCAAGATATATTCCCCTGACCAGAATCAAACCTGGGACCCCTGAGTCCTCAAGCTGATGCTCTATCCACTGAGCCAAACTGGTTAGGGCTGGATCTTAATTTTTAAAATAATACTACACTCTCTCTCCTTTAATTGACGTATTCAAATCATTGATCTTTAAGTTATTATTTATATAATTAATATTTACTACGATACTGTGGATCTTGTTTCTGTTCTTGTGTTTCTTGCATTAAATGGTTTCTAACTAAAATGAATTTGCAGCAAAATAAAAATATAAAGAAAGAATGCCACACCATGGCAATGGTAATAAAAGCTTCAACTGCCTTGTGTGCAAAAACATTGATATGGTTGACAATTTGTTTTCTCTACTTTCAACCCAAATCATCCATATGCTTGCAACATTAGCAGTGGGTGTCAATACTGTTATTGGTGGGGAAAGTCCTCGCCCCCATCTGTTGCTTGCGGGAGTGGGCTCTTGCAATGCCCTGAGAAAATAAAGTTTCTGAGACTGGCATGGGAGGATGTGGTATTTAGAAAGCTTTATTTCTGTGGAATCAAACCCCTAAGTTTCCGAGGGCCCATTTCCCTTCGTTGAACCAAAGAAGAAGTGTAGCTGAGGCTTCAAAAAGCCTAGAAGCAAAGCTAGTACCTGGAGTTTTGGTTTCATATTGGAGCAGTGTCCAGTCCAGTATCAGGAGAGCTTATTTTGTGTTTCCCATTGCAGTCTATCAGTCTATTGTGTGTAGGGTCTGTATAGCTGTGAGCCACATGGGTGAATGCAAGAGAGTAGAGAGAGAAAGAGCAAGCTCCTTTGTTTAGGGGATTATGTATTCCCAAATTTTCACAGTCTTGCTATTTTAGTCAATCCATGCTTCTCCAGGCTTGATTGACAGGCACTTTCCCTAGATCACCCTGACGCACTGTGCATGTGCCCATCTTCCCTTGGTGCAGTTCCTTCTTCCCCCAATCTGCAGGGATGGGCAGGTGGTTCTCTGGGGAGCGTGAAATTGCTGCTTCCTGGTGAAGCTGCCCAAATGACATGCCTATCACATGTGGTCTTCCCTTTGTCCCTTTCCTATTCTTAGTAAGTAGCTAATTACAACAGTAACAATACTACCTCTTGGGAGGTAACTTTACTTGTTGAAAAGTATCTTCATTAGACAAATCCCTGAAGCAGATTTTCTTGGGAGAAATGCTAGCATTGTAGAGATCAGGAATTCACATTGTAGACAGTCTTGGGTGTTGTTTAACAAGCTAATAAGACTCTCACCAATAAGAAAATGAGAAGAGTACAACTTTATTTGTACTAATCCCATCATGGGGTCACACCCTCATAATTTAGTTCTTTGGGGAATAGTAGCAACAGCCCCATTAGCAATGACACCTTTGGTAATATTAGGATGGAGCATGAAGAATTGGGACTTTGAAATTAGAAGATAATTTTCAAAGTCATTGTGAACATCCTAAGTAGAAAACAAAATACTGAATTTCAACTCTTTATCAAGAGGACAATTTTGGCATTGTTATTATCCAATCATCCCCTGGAATTTTATGCCACAATAAGGATGGCTTAAAATGAGGTGATTAGAGACATTTTAAGTAATCAATGTAACCTAATGATTCATCATCACAAGCAATGTAAGTGGCTATATGGAGGTATATAAACATGATATAGATTGAGATTCAAGATTGCAAAAATAAGATTGCATTTCTTTTAGGAAGGCTAAAGGCATATTTTTCTAAACTGAATATTCAGAAACCAAAATATTTTCAGATTGTGTATAATTTCTAAATTATACACAATCAAATTTGTGTATAAATCAAATTTGTAAAATAATATTTTTCAAAAGAAGACATAACAATATATTTTCAAAAATAAAAGTAATTATTCAATTTCTTGCCATGATAAAAGTTTAACAAATTTTTTTAAAAAATGTTTAACATATAGAGGACAGAACAAAACAATTAAATTTTCAGCAGTTACCATAGTTTCTCCTTCATAAAAGTTACAAACAAGCTGCTTAATTTATTATACTCTTTTAAAAATTTTTGACCTTTTATCTCAAAAGAACTGACAGTCTGAAAGCGGTATATTTGTCTTGAAAGTGAAGATTTTTAAAAAATATATTTTTGCTTAATAATATTTATTGTTTATTTTTCAAGGTTATGAACAATGCCCTTAAAGGAGATGGCATATTGATTTGAATCTGCATGTTGTATACATATTGTGGCATGAATAAATCAAAACTTAATTTTATGCTTTGTTGCAGACAATTACAATATATTGTTTTGTGAGTTACACTTCTGTATAATAGAATATACACTTCTTTGAAAAAGTTTGGTAGAATTATGTATATGCCAATATAGAATCAACACTAAGTTGTATTAAGTGAAAAAGAATAAAATGCAGGACAGTAGTATACTGTTGTAAAAATACATAAATATGTATGAAGGCATATGTGTGGAGCATATCTGGAAGGATAATGAAGTGATTGCCTTTCGAGGAGAAAAAACACCTTCTTAATAATGAGTGTACAAAAAACTCTAGAGCATAGCAATATATCTCACGCTAATGCCTGTACAACCAGTACTGAGGTCAGGATGTAGAACTTGCTGGCACATAAGACTCTGGTAAGCTTCCCTGCCATTCACCACCTCTTCCCTTCACTCCAAAGTTAACTATTCACCTGAATTTTACAGTAATCTGTTTGTTGAGTTTTATACCTACACATTATATTCCTAAACACAGCACTTCAGTATCACCTACTTTTTTTTAACTTCCTGTAAATGGAATTACTGTATGCAGAACATATGGTTAATGTTAGTGAATAATAACAGTTAGCTAACAAGACTCCCACCAATAACTAAGCATTCTCAGACATGGGGAGTCTAGTTCATCTAAGATGTGTTGGTGTTTTAGAATAATATTGCAATGTGGTATTTTATTTTATAGCAGTTTTTTTATTTTCATTGTCCATTTAGATTTATCTCCTATGAAGTCTGTTTTAGTTTTTGTGTTTTGTTTTGTTTTGCTACAATGTTTTCAATTCTCATTTATTTTCATTTTATTAGTTCTTTCTTGATAAGTGCTCTTTTCCTCACTTACAGATGGCTGTCTTCTTAAGGTGTCTTCACCTGACAGAGAAAAAAAGATACTAATCCCATCATGGGGTCACACTCTCATGACCTAATTACCTTTTCCCTATAAACCCAAATATCTCTCAAAGGTCCCACCTTCAAATGTACTAGGTGATGAAGTGATTGCTAATGTAGACTTAAACTAATTTCTTTCTCTTCTTTCTTTTGCTTCCAAACAATCCTGGTTGTCTTTGTTATTCATCCACAGCTGCATCTACTTTTTTGTTTGTTTCTTTTCAGAGTTTAATTGAGCTTTCCTCATTATTTTCCCTGGGAGGGTAATTTAAGACAAGTTACTCTATCAAAGCAAACGTGGAAATCTTTTTAGGGTGTGAATTTGCCTTCCCTTAGTTAAAGATAAAGTTGTTCTCTTCTCATGTTCTTATTGGCCATATGGATTCCTTCTTTCATAAAATTGTACATGTAAGTCTCTTTCCTGTTTCTTAATTGGATTGTTAATCTTTTTCCTTATTGATTTTTAGGAGTTTCTCTCTATGTTTTATGGTCTTTCCTTATTTAGAAACCTGATCTGTGGCTTATTTTTTTTTTTTTAATTCACAATGCTCTTTTGCTAAACACATGTTTTCAACTTTAATGTAGTCCTTTGTACTTCTTCTGGTACATTTTACTGTTATGCCCAGAGTTCGGGGTCCCCAATAATCCACCATTAAGGAGCCTTTTCCAATGCAAAAGCAAAGAGTCTTTATTCAAACCCGGGTTTGGCTCTCAGCCTCTTTCTGGCGGAGCAGAGAGGCAAGAGACGAGCTGGGCGGGAACAATGAGTTTTATGGGGTAGGATAATTAGGGGGCTTAGGAAAGTGATGAGGGTTACAGAGATTGGTCACTTGAATTGGGGTCTTTCTGTGGTTAAGCCTAATTAGGACCTTAGCTGTGTCCCTGGAGCTTCATTGGTACTTTCAGGTGGGGGTCCGGGAAGTTAAGACATTGCTGGCACACCTGTGGCCACTCCCAGAAAAGGAAGGGGGTTTAGGCAGGGGTCCCAGCCCTTATAGGACAAGATGGAGGGGAGTCCATTTCCTTTCATTACTATTGAAACATATTTTGCTATCTAAACATCAATAAGATAATTTTTTATATTTCATCCTGCTTTTTTCTTTTATATATATATATATATATATATGTGTGTGTGTGTGTGTGTGTGTGTATGTATATATATATATATGTGTGTGTGTGTGTATATATATATATATATACATATATGATTAGAAAAGAAAAACTATAAATATGATCATATATTTATAAATAAATTCATTGTTTTCCACCTGTATATTTGCTTTTCTGAACACATTTATTTGGAAAGTAGAATTATTTTCCTACTGCTCTGCAGTATTCTCTTTATCAGAAACCATACTTTCATATATGGGTGTGTCTATTTTAGTCATAATCATTTAATTTCTTTGGTCTGTCTATCTTTTATTTAATAACATACATTATTATATTTTATAGATTTATAAATTTCATTAGTTGGTAAGTCATTCTATGCTTTTCTTTTTTATAGAGTATATTAGTTATTCTTTGTTTTTTTACATATTGGCCTTAATTTGTATTGCTTTAATAATCAATTTCTACTGTGGTTATTAATCATTCTTATGCGAGAGACACTGAATCAAAGTGGCTAGAGCATTGAAATTGTTATATTCATATAACTGAATATTATCTAGCAAGAAAAAGAATTAAATACTGATCCATGATACAATATGAACATTGAAAACATGCTAAGTGAAAAAAGCAAGACATAATAAAGCATATATTGTACGAGTCCATTTATGTGAAAGGCTCAGAATAAGCACATCCATAAAGACAGGAAGTATTATTAGCAGTTCCCAGAAGATGAGATATGGGGCATTGATAAATAAGTGTGTGTGTTTTTTTTTTAATGAGTGTGCTTTCTTCATGTAGTGATGAAAATTTTCTAAAATTAGAAATTTGTGGTGGTTGCATACCTGTACATATTTTCAAAATTATACACTGAATTGTACACTTTAAAGGAGCAATCTCATGATATATGAATTTTACCTCAATAAATATGTTATGCCATAGCCAGTTTAGTTCAGTGTATATAACATCAATCTATGGACTGAAGGGTCTCAAGTTTGATTCCCATCAAGAGTTGTAGACTCAATCCCAGGCTCTGGTCGAGATACATATGGGAGGCAAGCAATTGATGTCTCTCTCTCATCGATGTTTCTGTCCCCCACCCGCTTCCACTCTCTCTAAAAATCAATGGAAAAATATCCTCAAGTGAGAATTAACAAAACAAACAAAAATATGTTATTTATAAAATATAGGAATTGATTATTGGAACAATTTGTAAATGTAGAAATTCACTAGTTACCAATAGTTTTTTCAAATATCTATGAGTTTGGACATTAAAACCCATGAATGTTTTAACCTATAGTGTATGAGTCCATTTCAGAGTTCACTGGAAGCATGTAGATAACTCCTTTTGAATGTCAACATTCTAAAATCAATATAGCAAAAGGTCTGTAAACATTTGAGGATTCTTGGCTTAGCATGTATAAGAGAAAGTGTGGTGGGAAATAAGGGCTGTTTTAAATGTTTGAGAACTGATTCATAGAAATCCTTTTTGTGTAGGTCCAGAAGGTAGCCCTGGGATCAGTGTGTGACAACTATAAGACGATTTTAATTTAGTGTCTTCAGTCACTCTTGCTTACCATATGATGTTACTAATTATTAAAATGGCAGAAAATTTCCATCCCTCACACAATCAATCTCTCTGCAATGTGACTTTTCACTTCCTCCAAACAAACATAAGAGTCTTTTCTCCCCTACCTTTTGTTGCTGGACTGAATTCAGAATCAAACAGCGTAGGCTTCAAACAGCTTTAGTTTTCTTCTGCTGTTCCTATTGTAGTCTTGTCCCCATCACAGACCAATGTTAGCACCCTGGAGGTTCACTGAGAACATGGAGAATATTCTCAGTGAGATCTTTAATAGACAAGCCTAGATCAGCCAAGTCTTGCTCATCTCAGCAGAACTATCAAGGTAACCAATGGCATTATGAGAAATAATAAATAATTGTTTAACTCTGCTAAGTTTTGCTGTGGTTACTCAACCATAGCTAATTGATAGAGTATATCTCAAGGATTCCTTCTGGAATTTTTTTTTTATCTGAATACATTTCCCAAAAGTAATTTTAGAGAATCATTATGTATCCAAAAATAGAGAATGGCATTTATTTTCTACCATATTTAATATGGCTAACCAGTATGCAAATTATAGGTGAACTTATTTCATTCTAATATCTTGGTAATAACAAATATATTTGCATGTCATATGATATCCTACGTAATAAAAAGTTAATATGCAAATCAACCAAACAGTAGAATGACTGGTCACTATGATGCACACTGACCACCAAGAGGCAGACACTCAATGCAGTAGCTGTCCCCAGGTGGTCAGTGTGCTCCCATAAGGAGAGCACTACTCAGCCAGAAGCTGGGCTCATGGCTAGCGAGCACAGTAGTGGTGGTGGCAGAAACCTCTCCAGCCTTTATTGCAGGCTTACAGGTAGGCGGTAAGGAGCAAGGAGTCCCAGTCTACAAGAGCCCCAGACTGCAAGAGGGATCCCCCCAGGGGGGTATTATGGCTGAGCTGGCAGTCAGACATCCCCCAAGGGGTACCAGACTGTAAGAGGCCACAGGCCGGGCTGAGAGGACCCTCCTCCCACCCAATGCAGGAATCTTGTGCACTAGGCCTCTAGTATAATATATTGTCAAAATGTTAGATATTGTATCTAATGGTATATTACATTTTTACATAAATTTCAACCTGACACTGTTTTTGTATTTCTGAAAACTTACCCTTTTTTGTCTTTAATATTTTTTTAAAAAATGATTTTTTACAGAGATGAAGGGAAAGGGGTAGAGAGTTAGAAACATCAATAAGAGAGAAAAATCGATCAGCTGCCTCCTGCACGCCCCTACTAGGGATGTGCCCGCAACCAAGGTACATGCCCTTGACTGGAATCAAACTCAGGACTTTTCAGTCCAAAGGGTGACGCTCTATCCACTGAGCAAACCGGTTTTGGCTAATATATATATATATATTTTTTTTTTTTTTTAAATTTTAACATCAATAATGCCAAAGCTATTGATGCTTTTGTTGTTTTGTTACAATCCATTGTGACTTTTTAATATATCAGTGTACATTTTAATTCAATTAATTAAGGTACTTGACTATTATTTTTTAAATTTTTAACTCTAAGACTTCTAAAAGATGGTTTTTTTCAACACTCTCTATATCTTCTTACTTTAGTATGATATTATCAATTAGTACACCTTCCCAATACCTTAGAGATGGTTTTTCTTATTTGACCTTCCTGCTCATTATTTACCTCTTCTCCCATATTTTCTCTACTTTCACCTTACTATTTTTAGAATTCTATATATTTATATGAAAGATATATTAGATACAGTATATATCAGTGAAGAATTTGCTCTCAGTTAAGATTTTGCTGAGCAATAATGCAGGGAAAGGAGATGCAGCTAGAGCTCTTTTGTGAGTCTTCTGTGAACCAGAAGCTTACACAATTAAGGGAGAAGTCCATAACATAAATACAAAGCACCTCATCTGTGCTGTGCAAAGTTTTTCATGTACATATGGTCATGCGATCACTTTATGGTGTCCCCATGAGGGTGTTTGGGAAGGTACAGCCCAAAACAATGGACCTGGTGATCCCAACTACTTAAACCACATGTACTTCTAATCTCACTAAGTCTTGGAGCTTTTAGTTTTTCTGTACTACAGACTCTAATCATGCAGATCCCTGAAGTCTCTTCACAGTTTTGTTCCAAATGCTGAGTAGGCACCTACATATCTCTTGGCAGCATGTTAATATTCAATTTTGAATTGATGGGAAATTAAAGCCATGCAGTGCTTTTCAAACAGCACATATTTGCTGAAAACAATGGGAGCCTTCACTCCCTATTTCCCCCTGTCGATAAAGATTCTTTTTCTTGCTGAGGCAATGTTATTAATGATGTGGTATTGTTTTAGGCCATGTATTTTGGAGCAGAAAACTTATGTCAGAGCTACTGGAATGAAAATTACCCTCATTTTGTACAGTAAATTAAAAACAGTAAACTCGCTATTCATGTGCAAACACGAATGCTTTAATGGAACTGAGGATGATTATCTCAAAGGCTCTAGAGATTCTGAAATTCACTAGATAAGGCGATTTATTAAAGATCACGCAAAATTAAGATGAATAACAGCAATTTATTTCTGATAAATTACATCTCTATGAGATATCAAATGATTTCTATATGTATGTATTCTAAACGTGAGTACATCCTTTGAGGTTGACAACTCTGCTAGATTTCCTAATTTTAGGAAAGATTTTATTATTCGTGACTTTTTATTCTTGCCCTCTTATGTAGAACCCTGACCTTGATGAATTAGGCTGGGTCACATGTGAGTTTAAAAATCCTTTTATCTGGAAGGTGCAAAATTAAGTGTACTTGAGAGAAGCAGGAAAAGTGGCTTTGTTGCCCCCTGCTCTAGGTCTGACTTTGCTTCCTTCTATCATCTTAGTAGAGCAAGAAGCACATTAAAGAACAAATCCAAAGAACACATTAAGGAAAGACAGTTTTTAACAGAGATTGTCCAAGCTACCTACTGAAACTTGCCTGGGTGGAAACCTTCCCAAATAATAGCTATCTCAGACTCATTTTACAGTACCAACTACAAGAGGAACATGGACACACACACACACACACACACACACACACACACACACACACTGAGAAGACACCAATGAAATGACTTTGGAATAAAAAGACAAAATAAATTAGTTTTTAAAAGTCCAAAGATCTCCCAATATGCCACAGCTTCTACAAACTTTCAAATTTTTTTTAAAACTACATATTTCTCCTAGAACCATGTGAATCATCTGTGAACTTGACTTTGACCCTACTGAAGATCCATAAAACTCTGAACTGAGAGTAGAAAGAGAGGAATTTTTAATTTTTTTATAGAAGTTGTAATGTGCCACCAAGACTGAAGAAAGTCAAAGTGTATCCATCCATCTCATTCATTCATTTAAAAACTATTTATGTCACACTTTTTTTAAATGCATGCATTCACTGATCAAGTATATAGTATACAAATTGAACAGAGGACCAGAAAGATAAACTACATTCAAGGAGTATGGGTGATCTCATAAATAGATGAAGCCTGCATGCCTTGAGATAGAACCTTGAGAAACTCAGTTAGAAAGTTATTAGTAATTCAGAAGTTCATGGTGATATTTAGCTTAGTAGAGATACTACCCTGATATATTTATATATGTTAGCAGTTATATGTATGATCATAAATGCAATTGAAACACTTAAAGGAACTTGCCTGTTTTGAGCTATCCTAATAAAGAAAACATATTTCATCTACTGAGGTTTGTGATCAAATTAATGAACAACAGCAGAATGAGCAGATGCACACACACAAATATAATTACTGAGAAAACCATGTAAGACACCTCAGCTGGTGTGACACCACACCAGGTCTACTCACTCTTCAACTTACTGCCCCAAAGTACAGGTCCTGTAGCAGCTCACCTGGAAAACATGTTGAATTTAAAGAGAATACACTGGCCCAGACCATTCTCTTTGACTGGATTTTAGTGCAGGAGGAAGAAGTGAGGAGTAGAGTTTCTCAAGGTTCTATCTCAAGGCATGCAGGTTTCCAGCTTAGAACTGATGACATTGTCAGTCACTCTCCAAGCAGCAAACCTACCTCACTGTAGAAGCAGTTAAAGTTGCGTCCAGTACAATCGCAGATGTAAACAGATATTCTTCCTTATGAGAACTGAACATTGGAAAATGGCATTCCCTCCTAAACAATGGAGTAGAAGAAAGTACTCATAGGCAAATATAATCATCATTTAAAAAACCTTTTAGCAATCAGATAGTACATTCCTCGTTTTAAATTAGCACGTCTCCCTGAAAACCAGAGTATGTAAATATGTGAGGATATATGAGTAACTAATAGCAATATAGGAGAAGAGACTTTGTTTCTTTAATTGGAACCAGCAGGGATCATTCTGCCAAAAAACAGTTGTTAACAAAACACAACCACATTCAAACCTGTAAATAATTTTTGTGACTTTTATTGAGTCAAACTGTCGACAATTGCCAGGAAGCAGAAACTCAAAAGTATTGGGATAATGCCCTGGAGAATGGCAGTTTTGCACCTTGTTTTACACATTGTAATCATAGGAGGAGACATAAATGAGTTCATTTGAAATCATTGGTGATAGATTAGGGAGGTGGGAGAAAGCAAAGCAAGGAAACTTCTGGGATTGAATAAAAAGTAAAATGATAGACAGGTGCTTCCTTTACATAGATGGGTATAGGAAAGTTAACAGTCAACCATTAACAGGATGACAATAACAATGAGGGAATTTGTGGCACCAGGACTGTGCCTGAGAGGTCTGGACATTCCACAGGTATGTCTGTTATTTTAGAGGCAAAATGACAATGGGCTCAGTAAAGATCAATGGTTTGATTTTTATCAGTGAAAATACTGGCCTAGGAGGACTTGACTACCACTATAAACTGCGTTTTAATTAAAGGTTTTAATTTCAGATTATCCTTTGTGGTGAGTTTAGGTATCTTGAGTTTGCAAGGCTGCCATCCAGGCCTTTCCTGAGTCAGTCAGGTTAGCATGTGGCCGCTTTTCATCAACCCTTTGAATCAATAAGTCTCCCGGCCTTTGGGAGAAGAGCCTGTTTGTGTGCCTGTTTCCAGTTTCCTAGCCTACCTTAGTTTTCACTTTCTGTTTGCCTGTGGTTTTAAGGTCAGCCAGAGTTCAAAGCTTTCTCCGGTCTTTCCTGGAAGATGTGCCATGATCTGGCTACTACCCTGTAGATGCATGTGGTCTTCCAGAATTGCAGGGCAAGTCAGAGGTTTTCAAAATTCCCCGTGAATATCTCATTCCTCATTTTTGCCTTGTAAGTTGGTCAGACTTCTATTGGCCCCCAAAGCTGTCACCACCTCAGGCATCTGTGTTGTTCCACAATCGCCACAGTTTGTTTTGAAACATGCCCGAAGATAGTGCTTTTTGTGAAGAATAAGCTCCGTGTCTCATCAAATAAGGAAAATCCTAGAGAATCAAACTTTTCAGGAAGCTGCCAGATAAGTCAAATAAGGACAATTCTCTGGCAAAAGCTTCAGGCTTCTTATTTTGGATATCTAAGCCTATTGTGATTGTGCCCCTCTAGTAGCTATAAATTAGCCCTGTTTTGTTGTTGTTGTTTGTTTGTTTGTTTGTTTTCCACAGCTGTTATAATTCTGTGGTTGTTGCTTTTTAAGGCTACCATGAATCTGGGTGGTAAGAGCATGGGATTAGGGAGAGTTCAAAAGTGCCACAAAGTTTGCTTGCTCTTACCAAGATTAAACATTTTTTTCTTTATTTCTTTTAAAAATATTTTTATTGATTTCAGAGAGGAAGGAAGATGGAGATAGAGAAACATCAAAGATGAGAAAGAATCATTGATCAGCTGCCTCTTGCCCTCTCTTACAGGAAATCAAGCCTGCAACCACAGCATGTGCCCTTGACCAGAATCGAGTCTGGGACCTTTCAGTCTGAATCTCAGCACTCTATCCACTGAGCCAAACTGGCTAGGGCTAAACATTTTTTATTACAAAAATACTGTTTGGATCGTTGCAAGGTTTAATTTAATTTCCCAAGTTTGGAAAACATTGAATTTGACAGATATCCCCTCCCCCATTCCCCTGTGTTATCATTGCTGTTATGGTGAAGTGGGTTATTGGATATCCTTTATCATATCAAACATGTCCTCTATGACCCATTTTTAAGGAATTTTCTTTTCAGTTAATATGCTTATTATCTTTTTAATACTAATACATATTAAGTAGCAGTATTTTATGGTATTACTAGAGGCCCGGGCATGAAAATCGTGCAAGGGGGAAGGGAGTGTCCTTCAGTCCAGCCTGCTCCCGCTCCAATCTGGGACCCCTTGAGGGATGTCCCGCTGCCCGTTTAGCGGGCCTAAATGGGCAGTCAGATATACCTCTCACAATGCAGGACTGCTGGCTCCCAAATGCTCACCTCTGCCTGCCTTCCTGATTGCCCCTAACCGCTTCTGCCTGCCAGCCTGATCACCCCCTAACCACTCCTCGGCCAGCCTGATAGATGCCTAACTGCTCCCCTGCCAGCCTGTTTGCTCCTAACTGCCCTCCCCTGCAGGCTTGATTCTCTCCAATTGCTCTCCCCTGTAGGCCTGGGTCCCAACTCTCCCCCCTTGCAGGCCTGGTCCCTGCCAACTGCCCTCCCCTGCTGGACATCTTGTGGTGGCCATCTTGTGTCCACATGGGAGCAGGATCTTTTGACCACATGGGGACAGTAATCTTGTGTGTTGGAGTGATGGTCAATCTGCATATTACTCTTTTATTGGATAGGATGGAGGCCTGGTGTATCTGTGGAGGCCAGCTGGTTTGCCCTGAAGAGTGTCCTGGATCAGGGTGAGTATTCCCTTGGGGTTGGAGTGGCCTGGGCGAGGGGCCTATGGTGGGTTACAGGCTAGCTACACCTCCTGGCAACCCAAGTGGAGGCCCTGGTATCTGGGATTTATTTATTTTCTACAATTGAAACTCTGTAGCCTGGAGAGGAGCCAAGCCTTCTGCTTGCACAGCCATTGAAACTTTGATGCTTTAAGCGCCCCCAGATTTTGTGAAAAGCTTGGCTTCCTCCATCACCAGGGACAACCCAAGCCTTCCTTCTGCTCTCTCTGTGGCTGTAGCCATCTTGGTTAGGTTAATTTGCATACTTGCTCTAAATGGCCAGTGGGCGTGGCTGGTGGGTGTGGTGTATGGATGTAAGGGAGGTATGATCAATTTGCATATTACTCTTTTATTAGATAGGATTTGTGGTACCGAAGTATGGTAGCAATCATTTCAGGTAGAAACTGCAGTTTTAACTTTAACCCTGCTGTTTTGGATTCTGTACTTATTTGCTTGCTAAAACAATAGAAAAGTTATTTTGATTTTCTGAATTTATGTATGCTATCCCAATCAATTGAATACTCCATGAATGGTGGTTGGGATATCCCATTGATTGTGATCTTATTGGTTATCAAAGCACATTCTTGTGTACCTGGGAACCAGGACAGCACAGTTATCCTAAACTGCCGCAGGAGCTACAGATAATGCATTCCAGTTGACTCAGTGGTCCCAAGACCCAAAACTATACTTAATCTTTATAGATAACTAACTTGCTCAATTTCACTTCTATAACTGATTTGTGCAAACCAGGTTCCTCATTCCAAACTCAAAGATGTAATCAATACCTTTGTGATATTCTGCTTATATAAGCCAGAATCTGCAGGCCTTTGGGGGCTATGAGATTTGGAGTGCTGATTGCCCCCTTGTAAGCTGCCAGCCTTTTAATAAATGATTCCATAATTCAACTCCTTGATTGAGGCGTCCTTCGTGAGGTTTGGGGTACATGACAACAGTACAGTACCAAAGCATATGGCCTATTCCATTTTCTCATCTATAATTACCAGATCTCTTGCAAAGCCATGCAGCTGATCTGGTCAGTGAAAAGTAAGTAGATGACACATGTCACTGTCAGTTGTCATGGCAGGTTATGGAGAATATAATTTGAGCAAAATTAGAACTACCAATTCTTTCTCAAGTCATTTTTAAAGGTACAAATGTGTACCATGGGCTGCCTAAGAATGACTCTAGTAAAACGCAAAAGCAACTGAAGCGCATGATTTCTTACAAGCAGGATGCAAAGGTGATTTTTTTCCTGGGTTCTTGTCCAGGTGGGTTCAAAGAATGAAACCACAGACAAAAGGTGGTACATGGAAAATGGGAATTTATTGGAAATAAGTACAGACTCTCGTGTAGGAAGGGGTGACCCACTAAACCACTCTTTCTAAGGTTTATAACGGCTGAGGTTCTTTGTCCCCTTCTGGATGGTCACTACAGCAGCTTCAGAGTTAAAACCGCCATGTGGTGCTCCCCTCTTTTTCTCCCCCTTCAGTGGTAGAATCCTCTATCCCCTGTGAAAATCTGTTGTCCTCCTTCTCCCTTTTGTTTCTCTACTCCTTGAGGCTCTCCCCTGCATTCTATGAATGGGGGTCTTCCTCTCCCCTCATCCTAGGGCACCTTTTGCCAGCTCTAAGTCCAACGATGCCTCCCTCCTCCAAGGACCCCCTAATTCCTAAAACTCCCTAAACCTGCCTTTCTTTTAATCCCTAAAAACTCCTTTCACTAGCAATGTGCTTTGTAGAAAAAAATACATCATTTTCCCCATCTTTAACTTGTTATGAAGAGCTTACATTCAGATGCTATTGTTCCAGAGTTAAAAATGCAACTGATTATACACCCCGTGTATAAGGGGTTGATTGTTAGAATTGGTTTTATATGAGTGCCTCTCTTGCTAATCTTTACTACTTAGTTTAATTAGTTGTGAAGGGCAGATTCACAGAAGCATCTTTCAATATTCAACCATAAAGACTGTCTGAATCAGGGTATATTCCTCAAGGCAAACCTACCTGAAGTTACGTGCTGTTAAGAGTTATAAGATGAACTGCATTCTGCCCAGTGCAGTTTAATGTATTCTAAAGTCTCTATAAACGATAGTTAGCTTCCTTCAAATTAAACATCCTAATGATGACATCATTATAATAATCTGGTTATTATTTAATAGGAAAAGAGTACAGGGCAGACTATAGGCATGCTATGTATGCAGCTTTGCTGGAAAGCTGTAATTTAACACTCTTCTAGTCTGTTCCCCTTGACCTTGACCGATGGGGAAAGAGACAGGACAAAGGCAGTTTGGAAAGATGCCTAATAAGGTCTGAGTGATGTGAGAAGAGGCTTACCTGTTAATCATTCCTGAGAACAGCTAATTGGCTACAATAGGTGTAGCCACTGCAATGAACAAAAATCTGAATATTTAATCTTCTGAACAAAGGGAGGTCTCTCTCTTGGCTCTTGGCTGGCTGGCTTGCTGCTTGCACCTGACCCCTCTCAAACCCTGCATTCACCCACATGGCCCACAGCCATGTGGATTCCACACAATGGACTAATGGACTTGAACTAGCCTGATGCTCTGTCAGACCCAGCTGTGACACAGAACAGAAGTTCTGGCCACTGACCCTGCTTTTGCCTCTACTGGAACCCCTGCTGGAACTTTTTCAGGACTGGGTTAAAGGGGCATGGGTCTCTAAAACCTGAGGAATGTAATTCCAAGTGAATAAAAGCCATTAATTTACCTGTAAGCATCTTAGAAAATTCATTTTTTCTGAAGCTATCAGAAAGGCCACCCCATATCCACTAGTGTCAAAAAATTGGACCCACTAATTTCTCCTGCAACAGTGATAGGCAATTTGCCATGTAGTGAGACTATGCTTTGCAGTTGGCATCTCTAATTCTCAAAGAGAGCCTTCTTGAGTCTTTAAACATACCTGTTTTACTTCCTCACCTTGATTCCTAGTCATAGGCAAATTTTCTGCAGTGTATGTGGAATAGATAAAACATTATTTTCAGCATGCTTTGATCATTCCTCATTTTGCATTTAATAGCCAACTAAAATGTTAATGAAGAAAAGAGGTTATATTTAGTCTTGACAGTATTACTTAGGGATACTTTAAAAATAAAGCTAGTATTCCTCTAGAAAATTTCAACAGCCTCACAATCCTAGTAAAATTTCATATAATTTGGGGAAAATAATTATTTTTAAAAACTTACAAATAATGCCCCCACCCCAATAAATGTCCAGAGGAAATAATGAAGATATTAATAACCTGACAATTAAATGTCCTCTGCTGAAATATGAAATGCTCAATAAAGAAATATCTCTCAATTTTTATAATGAAGCTTCTATAATACTGTTAGAATATATTAAGTAGAAGATACAAATGAGTGAAAAGATATAAACAATAATCACATTAAAATGGCTTCACATAATTATATTTGCAATAAAAAAAGCAGTACCAGTAAGGAAAAAAACAAAACAAAACACAGGGAAATAAAATATTAACCAACGTGGCAAAGTATATTTTTCACTAGAGATGAATATCTACCCACAATTAAGTGAACAAAAATATTAAATGCTGAATCATCTTAGTTTTCATATCCAGAAAGGGAGGTATATGACCATTAAGATGAGCACTTATAAGACACTATTTATAATAATAAAAGCATAATATGCTAATTAGACTGGACAGCAGAACGACCTTCAGGACGTCATTCTGGACAAAGCAGTGGTGGCAAGGGCTGAGGCAGAGGTGGTTAGGGGTGATTAGGCTGGCAGGTGAGCAGTTAGCAGCATTCAGGCAGGCAGGCAGGCAGAGTGGTTAGAGGTGATCAGGCAGGCAGGCAAGAGGTTAGGAAGCAATGGTCCTGGATTGGGAGAGGGATGTCTGACTGCTGGTTTAGGCCCTATCCCATGGGGACTGTATGTCAGACATCCCCTGAAGGGTCCCAGATTGTGAGAGGGTGCAGGCTGGGCTGAGTGACTCCTCCTGCTGTACACAAATTTCATGCACCAGACCTCTAGTAGTTATATCGTTTCCTTAGAATGTACCAGTTTTCTATTGCTTCATAACAAATTAGCACAAATATAGAAGCTTAAAACAACCTCAGATCACCACCTTACTTGATTAACAGCATTTTTACCAATGGGTCTCATATTCTGGTCCCAGTAAACGAACAAAGGTGCTCACATCCAACCTCAGGGAAGCATATTCTTGAATATACATACCCTGGAAAACTAATCTGAAACATTTGGTTGCAAACTTTTCCAGTTGGAGATGTTCACTTACACTAATGAGAATTTTTTCTTATTCTCATCATTTTGAGCTTCAGAAGGGTCACATAAGTCAATATTCTTATGCTCAAAATGTGTGTTAGTCATTCTTTGACACTTGTCAGGTTTGGTAATTGTGCTTGTGAGTTCTTCAGTAAAGGGATGCTGAAATGCAGTATTTATTATATTAAAGAGTATATTAATTAATAGTATTTAGTTAATAGTATATTTGAGGGACAGCCTCTGAAAGACATAAGGAGTGGAGAAAAGCAAATGCCTTTATAACTTGAGACCACAGTCATCTGTTCTAGCAAGTCTACCATCTCATATGCAGCAGCTGTCATCTAGGGTACTATTTAGCTGATCTCTGGGTAGTCTTTGATTCATTTTTCAGGATATGTTTCTTCACTGGCCAGATGATAAATACAATGGGCTGAGAGTGACAATTGGACTTTTAACATTGTCCTTTGATTGTGGGGTAAAAACTGTTATGGTGTAAAAGAGGAAGTTGAAATCTCTGTATCTGCCCACCCCATTGCAAATTACCAATAATATCTTGAGCTGAGCAGTGAAGAAGTTCTAGTCTTAGGGATCTTAACAATTCAGTTTTACCCCACAATCAAAGGACAATGTTAAAAGTCCAATTGTCACTCTCAACTATACATTTGGAAACCTAGAAGATCCACTATAAAGATGACATTAGCCAAGATTATATTTATTACCAGGTCTCTGTGTGGTCTCTTTTGGAAAAGGGAGAAACATTAAAGGGGAGATCATAGTCTTTGTAGTCTCTATAGGTTTCTGTTTATATATATAAAGGTTCCAGGATTCCAACAAGGGCACATAACTTGGCATTGCAGCCCTGCATGAGTTAAAGATTCAATAGTCTAAAAAACCACTGGACTCCAACTAGGAAATCCTGGGCTTGATTTCTAGATTTGTTCCCCTCCCCATTTCAAAAGAAAAGGGTTTCTTTGGCAAGATGGTGTCTCCCCTTTTCTCTTCTGGTCATCACCACCCCCTGTTCTTTGTGTATGTGGGTTATGAGAAAGAACGTTTAGACTAGAAATCTTAAAGGAGAGTGGAGAGTAAGTAGCATTGGCTAAGAGATTCACTAACTGTGGCACAGATTTGATAAACATTTCAAGGAAACAACAGAGAATTCTAACATAAAAGTGGATCTTTTGAGGAGTCTTCCATTCTGCTAAAATATCCAGGCACTGAAACCCTTGCACTAGTCAATCATCAGCTGAGGGTTCTTTTGGAAGCTGAGATAGATCCTGAAATTACTGTAGCTGAAAAAATTACTGGGAGATATGCCTAGCATACCTTTATAGTTACCACATTACACAGTTCATTTGGTTATTATAAACTTTACTGCTTAAATAATTCTTTTGTTTTGTTTTGACTTCATTTTTAAGGAGAACACTTTTCAAAATCTGAATAAAAAAATGCTTCCAAATATAAATGAATACACATGATACAAAAGCCATTGGTAAGAAAGGATAGACTATAAAATAATTTTATTTGCCAATAGCTAGTTCACAAATATTATCTTCCTGTGAAAGTTACCACAGTTTCTATTTTTCATAGGTCCTTCCAGAAAAATTCTATGCACAAAGTATTTGTATGAATATGTGAAGAAATGAAAGTTATTGCCCTGTGATTCATTTCTGACTCATTCTGGAGTTTGCTCCTTATAAAAGAAAGAAGGCAGGGAGCCCAATCAATATTCATGTAAGCATGGTGATCATTGATCTACCAGTAATTTTAATTGATGGAGGATAGTTTATATCTTGAAAATGCTTATAGCATCATACTCTGCTTTCTGATTTCTAATGGTTAGCAAACTTTTCATTTATATATTTATGAGTAAAACATACTCATTGAATGTGAAGTATGCTACATAACATTCTGAGAATATTAGAGATATTTTACAGAGAGAAAAGGAGAGAGATAGAAAGTCAGAAACATCGATGAGAGAGGACATCGATCAGCCGCCTTCTGCATGCCCCACTGTGGAGATGTGCTCGCAAGCAAGGTACATGCCCCCAATGGAATCGAACCCGGGACCTTTCAGTCCACAAACCGACACTCTATCCACTGAGCCAAGCAGGTCTCAGCGAGATATTTTATAACCTAGATGCTTCTCAATGTATATGGTAGCTCATGTACCTCATTAGAAATCCCATCTACTCTAGGCAAGAGAGTCCATGTCTAAAGATAAAAGAAAGGACCTGGGACAGGACATTTAAGCTTGATATATAATAATCTTTTGATATCCTTAATTCACAAGAGTTTCTTTATTAAATATTTTATTTATTGACTTTTGGTTTTGAGAGAGAGAGAGAGAGAGAGAGAGAGAGAGAGAGAGAGAGAGAGAAAGAGACTTGCTTTTCCATTTATTTATGCATTCATTGGTTCTTGTATGTGTCCTGACCAGGGATGGAACCCACCACCTTCTGTATTGGGACAATGTTCTAACCAACTGAGCTACCCAGCCAGGGCCCAAAAGAGTTTCATTTGACAATTCAATTCATTATGTTAGTTCAATATGCATATTGTGATATTTTTTAATATTGTTTTGACTATTTAATAAAATCTTTTGGAGAAATTTCCAAATAATGTGCCATAAGAATATCTAGGTTTTTAGTTTTATTATATTATCCTACAGTATTTGATATTACTTTAGAGTTAGTAGATTTTGGGGTCTTTAATCACTTCCATTAATGTGTTATATATACCACTGGAATGATAGCTCTCTGCCTTTTTAATTATAAATTCTAGTAAGAATTTATAGTAATAATAAACCTAGTAACTTATAGATTTCTAATTGTGTAAATTCTCAAACTTTGTCATTTAGAATTGTCCTGCTATAGTAATACTATTTTATATTTTAATGTAAATTTTAAAACTAGCTTGTTGTTTTACACACAAAAATATTTGCTGGTATTTTGAGATAAACTGATTTAATTTATAATTTAATTTAGATTAAATTGACATCTTTATAATACAGAGTCCTATAATCAATATCATATATCTCAATTTATTAATATTTTTAAAAATGCTTTTAATATTTTACTGGGGAAGTTTTATATATCCTTCATTAAATATATTGCTGGTATTTTTTTTCTTATAAAGTACATATAGAATCACTTCTACATTGTTGCTAGTGTTTAGAAAGACCATGAATATTTTGTCTAATAATTTTATATCTATCAATCAACCTTAATATACTTATTTGATTATTATTTCTAATAGGTTTTTGAATTTTATATTTATTCAACTGTGTTATCTGCAAACAATGAAAGTTTTAATTTTCATCTCAATCTCTGTACTTTTTATTTATTTTTGATGACATATTTCACTAGATGTGACCTCCAATAAATTTTTAAATACTAAATATTAAATGAAACTTTATATCATTTATCTATAACTTATGAGTATTAATCCTTATTCTACTGCTTATATGAAACTAATACATTAGTCATTTAATGAGTAAGAAAATGAGACTCAGGAATTTATTTTACTCTCTCAAAGTCAAATTGTTGTGATGAAACTAATTCTAAAAATTCAGTTCACTCACTGAGATCCTGGTGAGTTTCCTTTTCCTACTTGTATCACACCATCTAATTTCAAATTCAATTGAAACTACTTTTTTTCTCATGTTGTCAGTACATGTTTCCTTTAAACATTGATTGAGTACCCCTTGCATAATAAGGTTAATAGAAAATCAATTTTTCCTAATACAGGCTATAACTAGAGTAACCATATTTGATTCTTCATATCTCTAAATTTATATATGCTCATCTCTTAACTCAATAATACTTCATATGTAAAAGTATAATAATTTCCTTAGTAAAATTTTATGGAATATTATTAGCACATCTATCTTGAGGACCTCTAATTACAATGTTAACAAATATTTTTCATAAGATTAGGTATTGCCATTCTTAAATCTAGTGTGTATAAGTCACATAAATATGCCTTTTAGCTCTCTGCTTCAATGTTTCTATGTCCAACCCTAAAAAATTAAATACTGAGTGTCAAATAGCTCATCTAATTATTACTATATACAAAAAGAATAATAAAATATAATTTAAGTAAAATTACCTTACTTCCATATGATCTGTCTGAGCATATTTTTAACTACCTACATGAGCCCGGCTAAGCCATTTTTGATGCTTTATATGGAAATGATTATAGAAGCCATTTGATGTTATTAAATTATATGAAAAAACCCTACATTTTTCTAGTTGATGAATCTCATTCTTGAGTTTCATTTTATTAAACTATAATTATTAGATATTCTAATATTCATACAGGAAAAGCCTGTATCAAATTTTGAGCTCAAAACTAAGCAGAAAGATGAAGTGTAATGGAACAGAGAACTAAAATAGCTATAGGAGTTCCTTTTCAAAAGTATCAATCCATTTAATATCCAAAGCTACAGGCATAAAAATGAAGTTTGAATATAGATGCATTATCATGAACATTGAAGTTGGCTTTCTAAAAAGTATGGTTCTTAGTTCCTAAACTTTAAAGTACAGTATTCTTCCTATTTTATACATTAAAAGTTACTTTAAAATATTATATGTTCTTTTTTCTTTCTTTCTTTTTTGTTTTTGCAGTTGAACATTTGAAGTGGTTGGTATCTAATGATGTTTCCTGTTATTCCTCATTTAGAATTGAATACCTTATATACTATTTAGGTGGTCTTCATAAATTCCAAATGATAAGGGATATTTTTATCATTGGGCATAGATAAGTAATAGTCAATTGCTTATTCAGGTTCAAAAATGAATTGTACACAGATTCACCTAGAGCTGTGAATAGTTCATGGACAATAAATCCCCAGAGAGGACATAAAATAGTAAAGAGTTTAAAGACTAAAATCTCTCATCTGTTCTTGGTTAACGCATACTATACATATTGCAGTAAATGAGTATTGTTTATCAAGTATTTTTTTTGTTTTGTGTTTTACACAGAAGATGTAGGGGTGAACAATAAAAGTTTTGGTCTCATGGAATTGGTATATTTTAAAAAGAGACAAGTATTAATCACCCACAAATAGACATATGGATAGTTTCTTATTCTTATGAGTGCTAAAATTAAGAATATAAGGTGAAGAGCAACTGACAAGGGATTTCACCTTTACACAGTGTAGTGTTATCAGGAAAATCCAAGCCACACATGATGAGAAGAAGGAAGTAGTGATAATACCTTGAAGAAGAGTGCTGTAGGCAGAAGGAACATAGCAGGGAAGGACCCTAGTTAATGATGGGCCTGAAGTTCTGTAAGATTACAAAGATCGCAGCTTTAGCACTGTAACCTTTCATCAGTTTCATTTTAGAATCTTTATGGTTTATAGGTTATATTCACATATCCTATCTAATAAAAGAGTGATATGCAAATTGACCATCACTCTGCTACACCCACAAGCCATGCTCATTAGCCAATCAGGAGTGAGCATGCAAAATTAACCCAACCAAGATGGCTTCAGCCACAGAGAGAGCAGGAGGCTTGGGTTTCCCTGGCAATGGAGGAAGCCAAGCTTTCTGTACACTCTGGCAGGCCCAGGCCTCCACTCAAGGCTACAAAGTTTCAATTATAGAAGATAAATAAATCCCAACAAAAGTGGCAGCAGCCACAGAGCTAGAGAGAACAGGAAGCTTGAGTTACCCCAGCAACAGAGGAAGCCAAGCTTCTGCAGTCCTGGCCTATTTTGGCCTCTTCCACTGAGGGCTACAAAGTTTCAATTATAGAAGATAAATAAATCCCAGATACCAGGGCCCCTGATTGGGTTGCCAGGGGGCATTACTGGCCTGCAAACCACCACAAACCCCTCACCCAGGCCACTCCATGACCCAAGGGAACCTCCACCTAATCTGGGACACCCTTCCGGGCAAACCAGCTGGCCCCCACCCATGCAACAAGGCCTCTATCCTATCTAATAAAAGAGTAATGTGCAAATTGACCATCACTCCAACACACAAAATGGCTTCCCTCATGTGGTCAAAGATCCTGCCTCCCATGTGGACATAGATGGCCACCACAAGATGGCCAGCAGGAGAGAGCCATTAGGAGGGACCAGGCCTGAAAGGGAAGGCAGTTGGGGGCAATCAAACCTGTAGGGAAGGGCAGTTAAAGGTGACCAGACCAGCAGAGGAGGGAAGTTGGAGGCAACTGGGCCTGTAGGGAAGGGCTGTTGGCGAGGGAAAGGGGGACCCAGGCCTACAGGGGAGAGCAGTTGAGAGGGACCAGGCCTTCAGAGGAGGGCAGTTAGGGGCAAACAGGCTGGCAAGTAGTGTCCCGACCCTTGGGTTAAGTCAACGAGGACCCTAGAGGGTGAGTGGGGATGAAAGGGACAAGAGACACAAGGAATAGAGACAAGACAAAGTTCTGACCAAGTCTGGTTTATTCAGGCGGAGTTCGAGGTATTTATAGGGAGAAGGAGGAATGAGGCCTAGCCCTTAAGGCGAAACACCTGACTTACAGGCAAGAGATTAGGTTTGGGGTAATAGAAACCTAGCCTGAGGTTAGTGCTAAAGTGGCTGAAGTTTACTACAAAATGGCTGTCAAGTACAAGTTTCCCACAGGGTAGCAGTTATGCATCTATCAGGCTGGCAGGAGAGTGGTTAGTGGGTGATCAGGCTGGCAGGCAGAAGCAGTTTGGGGCAATCAATGAAGGCAGGCAGGAGAGCAGTTGGGAGCCAGCAGTCCTGGATTGTGAGAGGGATGTTCAACTGCCCATTTAGTCCTGATCCTACTAACTTCCTATATGTATCCAACTGGGATTGGGCCTAAATGGGCAGTTGGACAACCCGCAAGGGGTCCCAGATTGGAAAGGGCGCAGGCTGGGCTGAAGGACACACACCCCCATGCACAAATTTTGTGCACTGGGCCTCTAGTTAAGCTATAATGTTCAAAATAAACTTAGAGCTGGATGACCTATGAAATTATAAACCTATGAAAGCTATTTATAATTGTATACTAAAATACTCAGGACTTTGTGTTATATCCATTTTTGAAAGAATTGGTAAATTGTCCTTTTCTATGCAGCTTTGATATTTTTATGGAAGTTCAGGATATTTTACTGTATTGCTGAAAAGAATGTAAAGAAGGAAACCATATGCAATGAACACTAACTATCTGTATCCCTTTAGGGAGCCTTATTTTGTCTATTTTTCACAACAACTATGCAATTATATTGTTTTGCCTGTTTCATATTAAGGAAGCTGGTATTCAGAGGGAATGTGACCAAGTTAAGAACTAGGAGGGGCAATCATGTGGAGATACACATTCAAGACTACCCCAAAGCAGGTGGTCTCTCATTTACATTACTGCCAGAAAGAAAGAAAGAAAGAAAGAAAGAAAGAAAAAAAGAAAGAAAGAAAGAAAGAAAGAGAGAGAGAGAGAGAGAGAAAGAGAGAGAGAGAGAAAGAGAGAGAGAAAGAGAGAAAGAGAGAAAGAGAGAGAGATCAAAGATGGGAAGAAAGAAAGGAAGAAAGAAATGAAAAAAAGAAAAAAAGAGGATGTAGAGGGAGAAAAGGCACTCATTTCCCAAACCCCAGTGAGTTTCTCTTGTCTATTCCTAATGATGCATTGCTTGTTCTACTTTTGTGCCTGGATCCTTCTCTTGCAGGCTTTTTCTTTTTTAAAGGAATTTAGAAGCAATACTATGAATATGACATTTACCAAAAAGAGAAAGTGCCAGGCCAGTTGAGAGTAAGCTTACATAGTATACATGGATTCCAAATTCAATTTTTTTCAATTTTAACAACAACAAAAATCTGGCTTTTGGAAATACTAATTTCTGAAGAGTGAGACATCCTTGCTTTATGTGCAAGTGAATTTTTAAATTTATCAAAATTCAATATTTTGCTGAATTATTTAAAAGTAATAAAACAAAATAAAAATATATATTTTCCCTTAATGCAGGTTCAGAGAAGTTCAGTATTTCAAGTATATCTTTATTTTAAAAAGTAGATAGGCTAACCTGAATATGTTTAAACATTGACTACTTACATATAACACATATCAAATAAGTGTTTAATATACTCAATGTACAAACAAATAAAACTAAGTAAACAGCTATAGAGATGTAATAAATCATACCCTTTTATATTTAATGCCAAACCTGGTATTTGAAATTTCCAATTAAGGACATTAGTGAATGTCAATACAGCAATATTTTAATGACTCCAAGATAATCCCACAGCAATCAATTTAGATCAGAATGAGTTTATTGTAAAGTGCAAAAGGTGGAAAAGATGCTTGCTTTGCACTATAAAGCTACAGTTTCTCAAAAGAATAATGCCTAGTCCAAATTTAACTATATAATTACTTAATTTGCATTTATTGCAGAAATGTAATAACTGGGAAGATAGCCTTTTGGAAAATGACTTAAGAGCTAACAACAGTTCACTTGATAAACAAAGATTTGGATGCAAAAGTATATTAGTGGTACTAACAAGTAAGAACAAAAATAATAACAAACCCAAAACAAAAAAGTAATATGAAGTTTATTTGACAGAAAGCCAATATTGTACTCGGCATATGTAGAAAAATTAGTAATATGTGGTAGAGAGGTCCTTTTCCCAGTGAGTTAAGTAAGAATATAAGCTTCAGTTCCTCTATTTTAACATAGGTTTTCCTATATTAAAGCAGGAGAAGGGTGTCTACTGTATTTTATTTTTGTACATACACAAGTGAAGATCAAATAAATGAATTCATAAAATGTGCTTGATCCAATATTATTCCAAAAGAATATGAATATTGTGTATCTCCTTTCCTCATACTGAAAGTAAAAAGGCCCAAAAAATCACTTAATGTCAAATATTCCTCTTTTATATAATGACTAGTTTAATTTAATGGGGCTTTTTAAAACCATGGTGCTGGCAGCGGGAGATTCTTCTTAACAACAAAGGCAGGTGCAGCTAACAGAGTTACAGCTAAGAGAGTTCTGAGCTGAGCTTGGAGGTGATTGAATAAGTCAGAGAGTTGTCTAATATTTTGTGACAATAAAGGGATTAACAGCAAATATTAAAATTGTTTGGGAATTATAAAAATATGGAAGTAAGTTGTGGTAGATTTCAGAAAGGAAGACGTTCATCTCCTCCCAGCAAGAAGCAGTCCCTTTTCCCACCCTTTGCATCCAGGCTGGCTTTGTTAGTTGGTTTCCTCACTAGAATATAGCATTAATGACATTGTGTCAGTTCAGAGCACACAATTCAAGAGGTCTTACAGAATGGCTCTCATGCCCTACAATTTTATTGCTATGTGACCCTGCCCCAAATGGTCTGTAATATAACCCAGCCACTTCCATCACTTCAATAGAAAGCTTGCTATTGCCAACAGGTGAAAAGTGACCTAGAAAAAGCGATTCACCAGTAAAACTGTCAAATGTCTGCAAATGAGTCAATACATTGATATCTACTAAGCTGAGACCAGAAAAAAAAAAGTAGCAGAATTATTAGCTAGCCATATAATTTTAAGACACTAAGGAGTCCTAAAGAAATACAAAATCTGAACACTCCAATAAGTATGCAGATTGAATCAGTAATTAAAATTCCCCTAACAAAGAAAAGCCTAAGACCATATAGTTTCCCTGGTGAATTCCACCAAGCAGTTAAAGAATTAATGCTGATTCTTCTCAAATTCTTTCAAAAACATGAAAATGGGAGAGTACTTCTAATCTCATTTTGTGAAGGCAACATATCCTAATACCAAAGCCAGATAAAAACATATAAGAAAAGTATAGACCAATATCCCTAATTAATATAGATGCAAAAGTTTTTTCAACAGAATATTAGCAAACCAAATTCAACAGAATATTAAAAGAATTGTACACAATAAACAATTCATCTCTGGGATCTAAGGATTGTTTAACATATACAGATCAGTAAATGTGATACCTCACATTAATGGAATGAAAGACAACACTCATAGGGTTTCTCAAAGGGTGTAGAAAATCATTTGACAAATTCAAATATTTTCTTAAAGAACTTTCAACAGATTGCATGTAGAAAGGATATGCCTCAACATGATTATGAAAAACCCACACTTACCATACTCAGTGGTGAAAATGTGTTTCTCCTTGACAACCAGAAATAAGAGAAAGAAGCCCATTCTCACCACTGTAAGAATATTATATATGATCTTACCTAGTAATAGAGAAACATGTAAATTGATGGTACCTCCGCTATGCCTGCAGCCAATCAGAGTGAGTATGAAAATTAACACAACAAAGATGGAGGTTAATTTGCATATACAGGCACAGGATGGGGGCAACACCATGGCCCGCTCCTGGGGATTCAGGTCCATCTGGTGAGGGAGGCCAGACATTGCCCACAAGGTACCAGTCCATTGGTCCAGGGAGGTGGAGTAGGTAGCACCAGAAGCTACCTGAGGGTTCCAGGTCCATCACAGGCCCTGGAGAGGGGCAGTGGGCAGCATAGCCACTCCTGGAGTTCCGGGAACATCTCTGCCCTGGGAGGCATGGATGAGCCTGCTTAGCCATTCCTGTGGGGCCCAGGAAACATCAGAGGCCACCTAGCTACTCCATGGGGTCCCAGGAACATTACTGCCCTGGGGAGGTGTGGCTGGGCCTGCTTAGCCACTCCCGTGAGGCCCAGGGAATATCACTGGCCCAGGAGGTGCCCAGGCCCTGGGAACATTGCAGGCATGGGGTGGCTGAGACCCAGACCTGGCCTCTGGCCACAGATTCACAGCTTCGCAAAGACCAAGGGCAGAGATCTGACTGACCTGCAGAGAGAGAGAGGTTCTGCAGTGGCCCCAAGATGCGAGTGGGCCAGGCCAGGGATCAAGGGGCATGGAAGAATGCCCAGGCGGAGAGATAAGGACCCACACCCCTGAGGTGGGGGTTGAGGGGCAGTGCCACCTCAGTGGAGGGATGCCACACTGCAGGTCCTGGACTGACCAATGTGATTCAGACAAGCTCCCAGTGCTAACCTGTTTCGCCCAGGCAGCTTTTGCAATTCAGAGGTAGCGACTCCTGCTCTCGCCTTGCCCCAAAAGCAAGCCCAGGCCGCCCTCAGCAGAGCATGCCTTGGGGGTGAGTGTGAAGCCTTCCATCTGCTCTGGAGAAGCAAGAGCAGTAAAGAATGGCAGCAGAGAATGGGGAAAGGAAAGAATGTGGAGTGTCCACAATGAAGAGGTGCTTGAGAAAGAGGCTTGGAAGCCCAACGAGGTTTGTTCTGTTTGTGCCTCTTAGGAAGGGCAGAGAGCATGGCTCTGAGGGCTCCCTGTGCTCTGAAGGCTTCCTGTGTGCTGAGTCAAGTTTCACAGCCAACTGGAATTGACCTCAGTTTCCTAGTCTGTAAAATGGATTAAGCATGTCCAGTGCCTTCACTGAGCTTTGATGGCCAATTGAGATACTATATGAGGAATGTGAGGGAAGAGGGAAGAAAGAAAAAGAAAGGTGAACAACAAAAAAGAAAGACTGGTTTGGGGAAAAACCAAGATGGCGGCATAGATGAACAACTAAACTGCTGCCTCACACAACAATTTCAAAACTACAACTAAAAGACAGAACGGATATTATCCAGAACCACAGGAAAGTTGGCTGAATGGTAGTTCTACAACTAGAAGGAAAGAGAGGGGCTCACAGAGACTCAGAGGAGCTGCAAAAAGCTGAGGTACAGAGATGCATGCTTAGAGCGGGCGCCAGATTGCCTGGCTGGCTTCCACTGGCAGGAGGGAGACAGAGACTACCAACTGCAATGAACCGCTTATCCTATAGTACTGAAACCCAAGTCCAGGCAAGACTCACACAGGGGAAGTTTGGACTGTGAAAACGGAGAAGTGCATGAAAATTTAGGGGATCCATGAAAGGGCAGAAATGTGGGGATGCACACACCACTGTGCACAGAAGACAGATTGCTGATTGTGCCACTGGCTTTCACTAGTGGGTGGGAGACAGGGCCTCCCAACTGGGCCACTTCTAACTCTGCTGAGACCTAGTTTCGGGCGAGACCCTGGGGACCCAGACTCATACTGGTCCCAGAGTGCACGGAAGCCGGAAAGGCAGCAATCTAGAGGAACCCTGCAGGAGCACACAGGGACAGCTACAGGAATTATCAAGAGACCCAGGGGCCATGGAAGGCAGTGCTGACTGGAAGGCAAGGCAGTCCACTAAGCCCTAAGACTCCACCCCTCCTAGCTCAAAAGAGAGGCTTTTGCAATTTTGCAAGTCGTGTATCATAAGGCTGATTCCAACACAGAAGTTCTCCAAGCATAGTGAAAATGCGGAGAAAAAGGAACAGATCACAAACAAAAGAAATGGTGGAAAACTACTGGATATAGAGTTCAAAACCATGGTTATAAGGTTTTTCAATAATTTCCTAGAAAAGATGGATAAATTTAGTGAGACCCAAGAGGAGATGAAAAGGACCAACTAGAGATGAAAAAAGACCAACTAGAAATTAAACATACAGTGACTGAAATAAAAAATATTATACAGAGACTTAACAGCAGACTAGAGAAAAGCAAGAATCAAGTCAAAAATTAAAAATATAAAGAAGGAGAAAACATTCAACTGAAAAAGCAAGAAGAAAAAAGAATCCAAAAATGTGAAGATATTGTAAGGATTCTCTGGGACAACTTCAAGCATACCAACATCAGAACTGTCAGGGTGCCAGAAGAAGAGAGAGAGCAAGATACTGAAAACCTATTTGAAGAAATAATGATTGAAAACTCCTCCCATCTGGTGAAAGAAATAAACTTACAAGTCCAGCAAGCACACAGAACCCCAAATAAAAGGAAGAAAAAAAGGACCACACCAACACACATCATAATTAAAATACCAAGAGCAAAAGATAGAGAATACTGAAAGCAGCAAGAGAAAAACAGTTAATTACCTACAAGGGAGCACCCATACGATTGTCAGCTGATTTCTCAACAGAAACTATGCAGGCCAGACGGGAGTGGCAAGAAATATTCAAAGTGATGAATAGCAAGAACCTACAACCAATAATACTCTATCCAGCAAAGCTATCATTCAGAATTGAAGGGCAGATAAAGAGCTTCACAGATAAGAAAAAGCTAAAGGAGTTCATTACCACCAAACCAGTATTATATGAAATGCTGAAAGGGACTCTTTAAGAAGAGGAAGAAGAAAAAGGTAAAGATAAAAATGATGAACAACAAATACATATCTATCAACAAATGAATCTAAAAATTAAGTGAATTAAAAATTTGATCAACAAAATAAACTGGTGAATATAATAGAATCAGGAGCACAGAAAGGGAGTGGACTGACAATTCTCAGGGGAAAAGGGGTGAAGGGGTGCAGGGAGAGACTGGAAAAAAATCATACACCGATGGATGAGGTCAATGCAGGGGGAGGTAAGGGTAGAGTGAGGGGTAGGAACTGGGTGAGGGGAGCTATGAAGGGAAAAAAGAGAAACAAATGCAATAATCTGAACAATAAAGATTTAATTTTAAAATAAATAAAATATTCTAAGAAAAAACAAACAAACAACAACAACAAGAATGACTGGAAGGAAACTGTAAACCCATTGTCACTTAAATAGGGAATATAGTCAGAAGTGTTGTAATGACGTATGATGCCAGGTGGGTACTGGAAATATCGGGGTACACTTTGTAAAGTATGATTGTCCACCCATTATTCTATAACTAATATAAAACCTGAAACCAATACAAAATAATATTGAATGTAAAGAAATGAAAATTGGTGTGAAATTTTTATAAATTTCAAAATTTAAATAAAGGCTGTTAAGGAAGGAAGGGGGAGATTAAAAATAATGTTTTTCATTTAACCACTTTATTATCTTTTCAATACATTAAAGACAGTTGTCTTTTTATGGTGCTTTTATACTTTTCTAAGTCATTATCTTAATTTAATTTCAGACCAATTTAAAGACAAGATAATTATTCCCTCCACTATTCATAGAAAGGAAATCGTGGTGTCTGGTCCCAGTGATTCTATTGTCAAGCCCTTATTGTAAAGCAGGGTTAGTAAAATTTTCTGTGGCGGGTCATTTCTATACAAATAAAATCCTTGGGGGTGATCAGGCCACCAGAGGAGAACAGTTGGGAGCAATCAGGCCAGCAGAGGAGCAGTTAGGTGTCAATCAGGTCGGCAAGGGAACAGTTAGGGGCAATCAGGCAGGCAGGTGAGTGGTTAGGAGCCAGTGATCCCAGATTGTGAAAGGGATGTCTGACTGCAGGTATAAGTCTGATCCCACAGGGATCAGGCAGAACCTGCAGCCGAACATCCCCGAAGGGCCCCAGATTGGAAAGGATGCAGGCTGGGCTGAGGGACATTCTCCCCAATGCACAAATTCTGTGCACCAGGCCTCTAGTATAATATATAATTTTATAATAGTATCTGATATATTAAATTTACTAATATAGCACATATTATATATTTATTTTATTTAATATATTTTAGCAACATATAATATGTAGATATATTATTTGTACAATCCTATATAATAAAAGCCTAATATGCAAATTGACCAAATGGCAGAACCACCAGTTGGGAGAGGGGACAGTGAGTAGGCAGCTCCAGATCAGCCAAGGCAGGTGCCAGTGGGCAGAGGAAGTGGATGGCAATCAGGGGGCAGCAGCAACTGGTGACAATGGGGTGATGGTGGGGTAGGACTGGCTGCTTGCTGTTTGGCGCCATCCCTTGATTGGCCCGCCAGTCACCTCCTGCAGAGGGAGGCCACCAGTGGCAGCGATGGTGGGTGTGGGTTAGGCTAGCCCCTCACTGGATGATGCCATTTCTGATTGGCCTACTGGTAACCTCCCTCAGAGGGAGGCCAGACTGTGGCTTAGTCCCCCTCCCTACAGGGAGAGGGCTTATGCTGTCAGTTGGACATCCCCCAAGGGGTCCCAAACTGCCAGAGGGCACAGGCTGGGCTGAGTGACCACCCCCAAGTGCACGAACTTTTGTGCACTGGGCCTCTAGTATATAATATATATTATGTAATAATATGAAAGATATTGTTTGTGTATATGTATATGAACATAGGAAGACATATATAAAACTTTAAGTATTTTCTTACTTTAGCGCTAATTTTTAAAATTATTTCTATCTAAAACAAAAACAAATAAATATAAAGGCAGTGCTACCTATATATAGAAAAATCAGAAAATTTCAGTAGTTTAAAACATAATATTTTCTCTGCCCAGTGAATAGATGTTAGATCTCCTGAAATTTAACTTAAATGCAAACTTGCTGTTTGCCAAATGATGTAGACATAGGGAAGGGAAAATATTTGTAGCTCATGGGGAAAATAATTACAGTTATAATCCATATGCCTGCAGTTGTGATAACAAAATCTGGATTTAGAAATGTTTCGCTCGAGAATTCTAATGAGCAGCAAAGGCGGGCTTGAACATCATTCTATCATTTTCTTATTTGCATATATTGGCGAGGCATTGTGTGTCTGTCTGATTCTGTGCATTTCTTTTCTTTGTGAGGCTATATATTATTGTGTTTGTGTATACATTTTGAATTTAGCTCTTACTTTCCACCCATTTGTATTATTATAATCATTACTCTTTCTGCTACTCTTTTAAACTATTTTTCTTTCTACTTTAATAGCTTTCTAAGCCATGTTCTTTCCACATAATTGGCCATAGCATTCAATTGAAATAAGCCTTTATTTTCTTCTCAGCTTGGTAAAAGAGAGATATTTGTTGATCCTATTATTAAAGAATAAGTGAGCCATATGTTTTGCATATCTCACTGAAATATATTTGCATTTTATAAATATGGATCTTTACTTTTGGAAGATTCACTGGTCCACAGTAGAAAATAAAAAAAAACTATAATATGGTAACATAAATATATCTTACAAAGAACTGACAAAATAGCATTTTATTGTAAAACAGCTAGAATTTTCAGATATCAAACATTATTTCTAAAACCATCAAAAGTTTAATATTACCTAAAATAGTACAGGCATTTTTATTGATTACATATTTATTGGAATGTAATTAACATAGGAAAAGTGCATATACTTTAAATGTGCAGTTTGATGCCTTCAGTTATCTGTATATAGAACACTAATATGCTAAGTGTCTGACTATCTGACCAGTCACTATGATGCACACTGACCACCAGGGGGCAGAGACTCCATGCAGGAGTTGCCGAGCTACAGGGATTTGGCAGCGGTGGTTCTCAGGTGATACACCCTGAAACCAGAGAGAAGGGTGCCCAATTCCTCACAGGTCCGCACGATTCCACCTTCAGCTGTAGGTTGTTGTTGCTGGGGTACTGTCAGTCCTGAGTCTGGTTTACTGCACACTTGGGTTTGTGTTCTACACCATGTACTACAGAAACTATGCAGAGTGCCCTCTTGCACTCCGGGACTCCTTGGGGGATGTTGGAGAGCCAGTTTCAACCAGATCCCTGCAGGTCAAGCTAAGGGACCCCATCTGCTGGCAGGACCCTGCTCACTTCACAGATGCCCTTCAAGCCACAGTGCCAACCCAGCTGCAACCAGCTGGAGAGGGACCATGGGAGGTTGCATTCAGGGTGTGATCAGCCTGTCTCACCCAGTCCCATTCTACAGGCCATCTTCTAATTAATTTCCTTTCAATGTGCAAGAATCCATGCAATGGGTCACTAGTAGGTATATATATGAAGCTATAACCACAATCAAGAAAATAAGCATAACTACCATGCCAAAATATTTTCTAGCATGGATTTATAATCTTTCATATCCCTGTACCTAAAATATCTTAAATTTTATATAATTAGAAACATACAGCATGTACTGTTTTTTTCCCCAGCTTCTATCATTCAAAATAATTATTTTAAAATTGATCTACATTATAGCATGTATAAAAATTTATTCCTTTGTATTGTTAATAATAGTCTATTGTATGGAAATTTCAAGTTTATTTATCCATTCACCTGTTGATGGTCCTTGGATTATTTTTAGTTTTGCCTATTTTAAATAAAGCTGTTACAGACATTTATGTATGTGCAAATCTTTTATAGACATACATATTTATTTTTCCTGAGTAAATAATATCTAGGAGAAAAATGCTCAGAATATATAATAGACATACACTTAAATTAAAAAAAAACCTCCCAAAATGTTTTTTAATATGGTCTTACCAATTAGATTGTTATCAGTAGTTTTTAAGTGTAGGTTTTTTAAAAAAATAAATGTTGCATCTGATTGATAATATTCTTTCTTATTTATACTTTGCTAGAAGTTTATTATTATTGCTGGAAGAATACATTTGCCAAGTGTGTTTTTTGTGTATTGAAATAATCAAGCTTTTTTCTCTCTTAAATTTTCTTTAAATGTATTATTAATATGGTGAATTACATTGATTTATTTGTATTCCCATAAAAAATAATGTTTGGTCATAATGAAGCTTCATTTTATGGTTGGATTAGACTTGATAAAATTGCATTAATAATTTCCCCCTTATTTTTATAAGACATTTTAATCTATAGTTTTACTTATAATATTGTTGGGGGGCACACTTGCTATCAAGATAATGTTGACCTTAAATATTATAGAATGATATAAAAAGTATTCACTTTTTTTCAATTTTCAACAAGCCTTTTACAGAGTCACATTATTTTTTGGAAAATAGTTTGGCAGTTTGTTACTTAAATACATACTCCTAAGTAAAAGAAACTAATCTGAGAATGCTATGCCATGTAAGAATTCAACTATATGACTTTATGGAAAAAGCAAAACTATAGAGACAACAAAAGTTGCCAGGGGTGGGAAAAGGAAAGAAGAATAGCAGAGCACAGGGACATTTAAGGAGTGTAAATATTCTGTATGCAAGTATAATGAAGAATATATGTAGTTATACATTGTCCAAACCCATAGAAAGAGCAATACCAAGAGTGATCACTGAGGTAAACTATGGACTTTGGGTGATAATGATTTTGATATAGGCTCATCCTTGAAAAAAAAAAACTGTATCATTCTGATGAGTGATATTAACACTGAAGGAGGCTAGGATCATATGCGAAATCTCTGTACCATCCTTTCTTTTTTTTTTTTTGTAAACCTAAAACCATTCTAAAACAACAAAATACTAGAAAAAAAAGTGCGCTATATAGTTATTACAATGAAAATTATAGCCGTAAAAGAGAGTCACAAAGACCCAGCATATAAATAGCTGGTGTTAAGAAGTAATAGATTCCCATAAATTAATGACAAAATATCTGATAATCAAATAGCAGAAAATATCACTAAAATAGGAGAAAACCTAAATGCCAGATGATACCAAAACATTGGGAGGGGAGGGGTAAACATTATTATAAAAAGATTAGTGAAGTTATTGAACTTCAGAATTCTGCAAAAATTTTCAAGATCAACTACCATTCAGATTTCTCAGCAGAAATAAGAAAAAAAAAGTTTCTGAAAATTTCTGAAAGGAATGAAGTATAATACAATAATTTTAAAGGTTAAAGTACACAAACAGACTTCCAACTATTTATGAACTCAGGACTATTATTGCATTTGAATCATTGTTAGGGAAGGAGTTAACTGAGCTAGCCAACATAAGATTAAAATAAAGAACTAACTAGTAAATGTTCTTTTTTAAAGCAGATTAATATTTTTATTTTATTTTATTTTCCTTGTTTATTGTTTAAAGTATTACAAATAGTAATACATATGTCTCCTTTTTTTCCCTCCGTTGACTTCCCCAAGGCCTCCCCTACCCACCAGTACATGCCCTCACCTGCCCCTCCCCCCTCAGTGTCTTATATCCTTTGGTTATGCTTATATACATGCTTACAAGTCCTTAGGATGATCTCAGCCCCTCCTCCCAACCTTTCCTGCCTTCCCACTGTAGTATGACAGTCTGTTCAATGCTTCTTTGCCTCTGTATCTGTTCCCCCAACCCCTGATTCTTTTCTTTAAAAACATCTTGCCTCTTCAGTCTAGAAATAAGAACAAAAAATGTTTGAGTTCCAATTTCATTGTCCAACAGTTCTGAGTCCCAGTTTCAATGTCAAACAGTTCCTTATGTGTACACATCATCAATGGTATCTGGATGGTGGACAAATGGTGGCAATGCAGATCCGACCCTCTCTAGTTTGGTCCTAGGCAACCTGTAGCGATGCACAGCTGCTGACTGCTAGCATGGCAAGGCATCTCTGGACTGTTTCTCCTCTTGTCTGAGTGGTTGGAGCAGACCTGTCTATTCCCCTCTGTTGCAGGAGTCCACTTGGTCTTGGAGTTGTTTTCTGAAAGTACATAAACATATTCTCAACCAAAAGTTAATAAAGCAGTCTTTTCTATAAAATTGACTTGGAGTCCTTTTTATTTTTGCCCAAATGATTTCCTTTGTCTTACTTTGACACCATGTGTGCTTTTCATGGGTGTCTTGCTATTAGCATTACAAATGCAAATTAATTTTCTAAAGTAAACATTTTCTAGATGTAATTTACTTACAGGATATTTTTCCTCATGATATTATCCTACTCTTCCCCCTTTTTTGATTAATGGAGACTTTTGTAAATTTTTAATACAATCTTGATAACTTTAAATTTTAATTTTTTGCACAAAAATATGACTACTTTATATTCATTGCATATTAAACAATTTTGCCATGAGATAATCTACCAATAGAAATTTTAGTTAATACTGTAGGAACAGCTTTCTGTCCAGTACAATTAAATTTTCTTGAATATGCTCTTATTTCAATTAGCTGATTTAAATTAATCTGAAAGCTTGATTACTCTTTTACTGTCTAATTTAATACTCTACCAACAATCTTAGATTAACCTGTAAATATTAATGGAAAGGATTATTTGCATTTCTAAGTAGGCCCTGAGCATTTCTGGTACTAGGCTGGATTTAGATATGTGGTAGCTGCTGTCAGCCAAGTCTCTGTCTGTTAACTGGGTCCCAATCTGTGCTGGGCATGGGAAGCAAAGCAGCCATGGGGGCAGGAGACCTCCCTCAAAAGAGGTGAGGGTTCAGTCCCCTGCAAGGCTGGCAGATTAATATTTTTACATAACCCAGTTTAGAAGTTTACCTAAGAAGTTTATAATTTCTTTTTTATTTTAAAAACTAATGGACTATTTTTAGAGCAGTTTAAGGTTTAAGAAAAATTAAGTAGAAAGTATAGAGTTCCCTGTATTCCTTCTCTACTCCAATGTCCCCTATTATTTTTGTCATGCCTTGGTGTGGTACATGTATTAAAACTGATAAACTAACATTGATACATCATTTACTGAAGTCCATAGTTTATATTAGGATTCATTCTTTGGGTTATACAAACAAATCTTTGGATTTGTTACTGCGTTTCTTGATGTTCTTTGTTATTTTAGAGTTGAATCTTGATGAGATTACTTATCTCTTGTTGTTCTTTGTGATATTTTATAATTAATAATATTTTTAAAAATTTTTTAATCAAAAAATTTTCTTGAGAATGTCTTCAATTCTTATTTCATGGAGCTATTTATCATTAGTCTCCAGAATAGATACTAAAAAATAAAAATTTGTATATGCATTTGTTCACATTTTTAGTATTTTCTATTTCCAATTTAAATATGAACCATGGATGTCACATTTCTTTTTTCTTTTTAGGAAGTTGTTTATGGATATATATGTAATAAAAAAAGAAGTTGTTTATATGGAAATATGAAAATAAAAATATTAATGGTATTTATCTATATATGGATTATGATTAATTTTTACTTTATGCTTTATACTTTTACTAGAGTCCCAGTGCACAAATTTCATGCACTCAGGGGGGCCCTTCAGCCCAGCCTGCACTCTCTTGCAGTCCAGGAGCCCTTGGGAGATGTCCACCTGTTTCAGAGGCAGGAGAGACTCCCACCATGGCCACTGCTCTGAGCCCGACTTCTGGCTGAGTGGCACTCCCCCTGACCATGACGGGGCAGCTACTGCATTGAGCATCTGTTCCCTGGTAGTCAGTACACACCATAGTGATCAGTCATTCTGCTGTTTGGTTGATTTGAATATTAGCCTTTTATTATATAGGATAATTCTCTAGAAATAACACTAATATTGTAATTGGGAGCAATATATCTGTTAGAGACAATTATTTCCTTGTGCAATTCTTTTTTGCTTTGGCAAATATGCAGAGCAAAAATCTGTCACATTATAATGAAAAGATGTTTAAAAATAACCTTTATTATAGAACTTAATGTAGTATTATAACATCTGGTAATAGAAAATAATATTAATAACAATACCTCAGAGATAAAATTAAGGAAAATAGGACAGGTATTTTCTAAGTTACTAATCTTTCATTGTATAATTAAATAGGTATTATAAACAACTACCTATATCTTTAAATTAACTTTATAATCTTATTTCCTTACATTTTTTTAAAGAGTTAATATCTCTGAAAAAAATTTTGTGTTAAATTTTGCTAATTTCAGGGAGGGTAACATAGTTAAAAATGGTAATATAAGGCATAAGGCAGTAGACATGAGAAGAAGAGGAAATATTGTAGAGATAAGAAGAAACCAAATCAAGGGAGCTTGATAATTGGTTGGAAGAGAATGAGAAAATACATAGGGACAATTTAAAAATGACACTCAATAAAGCTACTTTAATATGAATCAGGATTGGAAAAACAAAAGGAAACATTATTTTATGAAAGAATATGATAAGCTGAGTTTTGACCATCTTAAATTTGAGATCCTTGCATATTTGAGGGAAAGCTTAATTAAAACTATGATACTAGACTGGATTTCATAGGAAAACTGGCTCAATGCAGGGTTAAGATTCATCATTATCCACTTATGATAGTCAGATAACCAGAGGGATCAGAAAGCTGAGTAGGAAAAGGGGAAGAAGAACTAATGTACAAATTACTGGGACACCAATACGTCACTGATAGAAAATGAGGCACTTGCTAAAACAAAGTCAGGGGAAGAGATCTCCATGGAGGAGCCTGGTAGTGAGAGATACACAGCATATTTGAAAAATGGAGAAAATTCCACCATGGCCAGAGGTGACATTCAAAATTCATATCTAAAATAGAAAACTGAAATCCAAGTGACTTATGGTTTTTAACCTCAGAGAAATTGATAGCTCGAAAACCTGGGCTAATGAGTTTTTTTGTAGAAAGAATATTATACTGAGAAATTATTATCCATAAATTCCAGTTAGAGGAAACTGGAATACTATTGCTTTATTCTGCAAAAGAATGACATAAAGGAACCCGCTGGGAAAAGTGGCCAAGTAAGATATTGAAATACATTAAAATTCTGTCATAAGTATTTTTGAACAAAAATTGTTTCACTCCAAGGAGACTTATTATTTTCCATTATTGTTTTAAACTTTGTTTTCTGTTTCCTTTTGTTTTTACCTAGTTATTTATTTTATTTTAAGATATTTAATATAGACATCAAAAAGTATGATTATTCTCTATTTCATAATTGGTTTTGTTGTATTAAACTTAAAAAGTATCAAAGACATAGCGTGTTACATTATTTTTCTATAAAACTTTTAAAGAACAGTTAATTCCTTGCTAACCTCTGATACTGGGCATTGTTCAAAAATCCACATTTTTTTGGTTGTTACATTTTATTTTTTTCCCTTCTACTCTGTCTTACACATGTAATTTATTTTATCTCTCAATAGTTTAAATGTGGTTTAACTTTTTAAATTAATGTTTCAAGATAGAAAATGCAGGAAATAAATTAAGAGAGGTCAGCTCTTTGAATTAAATAAAATTAACTCTTGGGAAAAATCATAAATCTTTCATGGTGGCTGAATACAAAGTGCTTAACTCTGTATTAATTTGTAGATGTAATTGAAAATAATGAATAATGCTTTTTTTTCCAGACCTGAACATACATTTTGAGAGAAAGTAAGACTTCTCCTTAGTTGAAAAACACGTCTTAAAATTGTCCATGATAACTTTTCTTTTTGGAAAACTTTTATTTTATGTGCTTTGTTAGGTCCATTTAAATGGACCATCTTGAGAAAAGTGGTCCACTATGCAGTGGGTCACAGAAAATAGAGTGAGTAGGTATCCAAAAGTCTTCAGAACTTTATTTTTCTCTCTTTGTTTTTCCATTATATGCTCTTTTATAATAGGAATTTTTTTATTTTTAAGTTTATGTGAATGAGAAGGAAAAGTGACTTATATTTTCCCACTTCAAATTCCTACAAAAAAAAAAAAGATGAACATTTAAGTTTAGGTATGCTAAATGCCTCTAGTTTCCCAATTATGTCAGGAACCAGTGATGTACAGTGCACTCCCAGCTAATGGAGAATCTATGTGTGAACCCCAGAGAGACAGTCCTCAAAATTCTTCCACTGAGCAGATGCCACCAAAATTATCTAACATTCATTATCAAAAAGGTTTCACAGGAGTAGATTCTTCACTCTGCCTCCTCTGAAATGGCTCAGATCTTTAAACTAGAAATTAAAACAATAATGCTTTCTCATACCTTCACTAATTGGCACATACTTCTCTCTTTTCCTATAATGTTCTACAATTCTTGAAAACTTATTTCATCAGTTGCTTTCTGGTCATTCTCTCATTCCCACTGGTATGAGTCCAGTGCTAGCTCTATCCCAGTGTCTCATTCACCCTATTCCTACTTTGTGTTTCTCTTTTTAACATGAAATATAGTTTATATTGTAAATTATTGACCTCTTATGTCTTCATTCATTACCTTTTGTCCTTCATAAAACAAGTTATATTTGTTTACTTTTCTATATCTTAGATCAAATGCCTAGTAGATGAACACCAAGAAGACAACCTAATTAAAAAGTAGGCATAGTATATGTATAGACACTTCTTTAATGAGAACATACAGATGAACAATAGACATATGACAAGCTGCTCAATATCACTAATCATAAGAGAAAAGCAAATTAAAACCACAATGAAGTATCACCTCACACCTGTCAGAATGGCTATTGTCAATAAATCAACAAACAGCAAGTGTTGGCAAGGATGTGGTGAAAACAGAACCCTCATGAACTCTTGGTAGAAATGAGGATTGGTGCAGTCATTATAGAAACCAGTATGGAGTTTCATCAAAAAATTAAAAATGGACCTTCTCTTTGACTCAGTGATCCCACATCTGGGAATATATCTGAAGAAATATGAAACACTCACATAAAAGAATATGTGCACTCCTATGTTCATTCACTGAAAGATTATTTGAAACTAGAGGCCTGACAGATCAGGGCTGATGGGGGTCTTCTGGCTGTCAGCTGGGGGCTTTCTTCATTCCCTGCCACCCCATGATGGTCAGCACATGTCATAGAGAGTGATAGAACTTCTGGTCTCCTGGTCAAACTCCTGAGGGGAAATGTTGCATATTAGCTTTTTATATATATAGAAGATAATCAAGATCTGGAAGCAATCGAAGTGTCCATCAGATCTTGGAATAATTCCTAGGTGTTTTCAATAATTTAGATTTCATCTTCTGTGAGACAGGAAGTCATTAGAGAGCCTGAAAAGGGGAATACATTGATATGGCTTACATTTTAGAAGGGTCACTTTAATTGTTTGTGTTTAATAAAATGGAAGAGGGTAAAGGCTGAGGAAAGAGATAGAATTTAAGGTTATTACAATAGCCTGGACCAGGTGGTACCAAAGTGGTGAGAAGGGGTCAAATTTTGTTATAGTTTGAATATAAAACCAACAGTATTTGCTGATGGATTGAATATAGAATTAAAAAAAAGAAAGAAATCACAGATATTAAGTGAAATGAAGAACACTGTGAGAGGAAAGGGTTTGACAGAGAAATTTCAGCTTATACTGTATTTACTTTGTTAATAACTTTTCTGCTTGAAACATTATAATATAGTTTCACTACCTGGAAGAGCAGAGCATGTTATCTTGGCTAAAATGAATATAGGCAGGATCAGAAACAGGAAGCTCTGTGGACAATCTTTTTTTTAAAATATATTTTATTGATTTTTTACAGAGAAGAAGGAAGAGGGATAGAGAGTTAGAAACATCGATGAGAGAGAGACATCGGTCAGTGGCCTCCTGCACACCCCCAACTGGGGATGTGCCCTCAACCAACACACATGCCCTTGACTGGAATCAAACCTGGGACTCCTCAGTCCGCAAGCCGATGCTCCATCCACTGAGCCAAACAAGTATCGGCTAGGACAATATTTTTTGATATGACTCCCGCCTGTTTCTCCAAAGCTTCACAACCACCCAGGACACTGACATAACTGTTTGATCCCATTCTAATCATCCTTTCATTTTTGTCGCCTCTCTCCTGCTGACAGTAATGTCCTGTCCAAGTAAAGATCATTCTTGGGGAGTTCTTTTTTAATTTGTCTTATTCCTGGTTTTTCAACTATAGTTTACTTTTTTTCTCCTTATGATGAACAAAATTCTAGATAAATAGATCTAATATTTAACACACATGAATAAAGCTACAGATATATTGAAAGAAAATATAGCTGAATATTTCTCTAGCTTTAAAAGTAGAATAACAGAATATAAAGGTAAGGATACATAATTTTCAGTACAGATGTTTTTTGTTTGTTTGTTTGTTTGTTTAATCTTTGTAACTTGAACTTCTCCTAGCTCAATAATTTCTTCAGCATAAAAGAAGGTCTCTGCTACCTTCTGTGATTATTTTTGATAATTTCTATAATTCAAAGCTATACTCTATAAAGTAAACTGAAGTCATCACTTCATAGCTATTCATCACTATTTGCTTCCTACAACAGGTTGAATGAATATTTTGCATGCTTCAACCCTTTATGAGAGTCTAATATTTATGCAATGGTTAGAATGTCTCATTGATCCCAAATGTACTTTGAGTCTAGAGAACTGCTGTGTTCCAAGCAAAGTAAAGAAAAATATTATGCCTCACACTCTTAGCCATGCATCACTAATACCTCAGAGCTCCATTTATGCCCAGTTACACAAAGAATCTCTGGAACTCTTCTGTCATAATTGATTCTCATTTGTCTATCTACCTAAGGGGATTTGTGGGTGGGTGAGAAAAGTCATTTAAAGCTCTCCATTCTTATTTTCTTTTTATACTGATTTGTTGCCAAACGCTTCTCATTTCCCAATGCTAAGTGTAAATAAATAAATACTAAAAATTATGTTTATGAAAGCAGATGTATTTGCATGTGTGAAATTTGTTGTTGTACCACAGGAAACAACCATAACTACCTGACTGTAATACCTTAGTAATTTATTTTTTTTATTTTTACTAAAATATACTTTGTATATGATATTATATTAGTTTCAGGTGTATAACATATTGTTTCATAATTTATATACTTTATTATGTTGATCACCACACTGTCTAGTAACCATCTGTCACCACATATTTATTCCAATATCATTGACTATTTCTCTATGCTGCATTTCACATCCCAATGAGTTATTTTATAACTGTAAGTTTATATCTCTTATTTATTTTAGTATTCTTATTTTGCCCTTACCAATCCTATTATTCTGATGTAAATTGAAGCTCCAGTAGCATAAATTATCATGTTCAAAGACATTTGTTAATGAATTGAGTTGGGATTTGAACTGATAACTGTCTAACACCAAAGCATATATATCTTTCTTCGATAGCCTGTAGAAGTGATTCACACATATATAAAAAATATATAGAAATTCAATAAATACAAAGGCTGTAGTACTATAGAATTCAAATAAGCAGCTATGAAAATAATAATATATATTTGGCACTTATCGAAGTGATTAACATCAACATCAAATTTTAACAGTATTGTGATGTAACAGAAATTCTCATACACTGATGAACAGAAATCAAATCAGAATTGAATTTATAGAACACCATAATTGTTTTGATTAAAAACCTTAAAATAGTTCATGTTATTTGATCCAACAATTCTGTACTTTCTGTTTGAGAAGTTTGATTTATGGAACAATCAAAAATGTATCTAAATATGTTTGTGCAGACATGCCAATAACTATATTGCAATAATATAAAAATTGAGTTGAACAAATAAATGAAAGCAAAATGCTTAGTCATACATAGGTAATATTACAACAGTTGAGTTTTATAGGTAGTAAACATACTTTTATGTTTTAAATTTGAGTCATGTCAGTTTTACAGGTTGGCCAGTTTGTGTTAATTTGACTATATTTGAACAAAATTCTTTTGAATTGAGATAATACTGCCTTTCTTTCTTGGCTGGCAAAAAAAATCACCAAACTTTAGTATTTCTGGGAATCATATGTATGCATTAAAAATAATTCTTTGCTGGATATTAAATTGGAGAAGAGAATTATTCCACATCCCAAAAGAATTTAGGAAAAACTGACTTGTTATTCATGGAAGATCACATACTTCTAAAAGTTATTCTTAAAACTATGCTTTCTATCAAGCCAGCAATGCAAGAAATGCTAAAGAGACTGGAGTAAAAAGAATAAATAAAAGGTTAAAAGGAACACAGACACAAAAAAATAAAAATGACTACAAATAAGTACCTTTCAATAATAACTTTAAACATAAACAGACTAAATGTTCTAATCAAAAAACATCAAGTGGCTGAATGG